>PVHX01001696.1:0-195125 GCA_004024805.1 Geosciurus inauris
AAAATGTTCTCTGAATAAATGGGGGTTTTACTCTTTGTCTAGAGTATTCTTCTACTTATTATCTGAGAAATACCCAGCCATATGTGAGTATAGCTCAAGTACTTCAATTCTGTGAAATATTTTCTGATTTCTAATCTGTTTTTCCTCTCTGATGTTAGATGCAAACTACACTTTGTTGACTCTTAGATCTACTTTTACTTTTTTTTCTAGGTAATTTCAACCTCCCAGAGCAATAGGTGGTAAGGTATACAGGGAGAAACAGGTAAAACAAGATGTACTTATGTAACAGTTTTCTTTATTTACTCTGCTTCTGGCCAAGCAACAGGTTTATCAGAATCATGAACTTTTGTACCATACAGACCTAGTAAGACCCTTTTATATGTAACAAAATTTTATCTTTATTCTATTGTACAAACCTCTTCCAAACTGTTACCCAGACTTTCTCCAAAATGATGCTCTACTTGCAGTGCCTTTCAAAAGATGAATGGATAAAGAATCTCATATATACACATAATGAATGTTACTCAACCATAAATAAGAATGACTTTACAATATTTGCCAGTAAATGGATCCAGTGGAGACTATCATGTTATGTGAAATAAGCCAATCCCAAAAAATCAAAGGCTGAACGTTCCTCTGATATGTGGATGCTAACAGACAATGGGAGCTGGGGTGGAGAGGGAAGAATAGAAGTTAACTGGATTACACAAAGGGGAATGAAGGGAAGGGATGGGGGATAGGAATAGGAAAGACAGTAAAATCAATCTGACATAACTTTTCTGTGTTTATATATGAATATACTATAGTCAACACAGCATGTATAATCACAAGAATGGGTTCCTAATTAGAAAAGTTATACTCCATGTATGTACAATATGTCAAAATATACTCTATTGTCATGTATATCTAAAAAGAACAAAGAAAAAATAGCCTTTGATCCAAATTCTTGAGTGATGTTTCTGGGTCATGAGTGCTCTGGGCCATCGTTATCCTTTTGAAAATAGCAGTTTAATTGTAAAATTCTTGACTGGGGAATTGTGGATAGATTAAGGCATTGTTTGGTTTCTTTATTGTCTTTTCATTTATGTGATTTGTTATCTCAATACCTTTTCAAATATTTCACATTTTCCTTAACATCTATAATTTATATAGTGAGAATTCTAAAGTTGTAGTAATTGTAGTACAAGTAATACAAGTAATAGCAATAATAATGTCAATAATAATAATGCCAACATTTTTGCCAAAGAGTAATTTGAGTCTGAAAAAATGCAATAATAATTATAGCTAAAAATAAAATTTTTTTTATGTAAAACCAGAAATTGCATTGCTGTTTTAAGATTTCTGGGGTTCTGTGTGGAGTTCTAATTGATTGTCAGTAAATACTACGATTGAAATGAATATTTATTACTTAACTGGAAAATTACATTTTTATAGAAAATAACATTTTTATAGTAGTTTGGTAACATTTTATGCAGATTTTGAAAGCTACACATACTTTATCCCTGGCAATCCTAGGTTTGTGAAATTAAGTGACAGATGAATTCAAATGTGTTTGAAGACCTATGTACTATCGGCACAACAAAATTTCATAACTGCCATATACTGAAAAATAGATGCTGGGACTATACCATCTGTCTTATTGCTCTGTACAGCATGCGTTTTCCTCAGCTCTCTAATTACATATTTTCTTTTTCTCTTGCAAAGCATTTACTAAAGGTATTTCATGAAAGAAGCTTGAAATTGAGCTCCTCCAATTGTAAAATATTTTGTACACTCAATTATACAAAGAACTGTTTGTAGTTTTACCTTTAAAACATTTGATTTTAATCTTACATTGCAGTCTTGGTTTCATCTAAGTTTGTGTTTCCCCAGTTATGTCATGGTAAGATTTAACTGAATCACCACACTTTTTCTGATTGCTGAATATTTTGCTCAAGTAAATGATTGTATTAAAGATAGAATAAAGTGACTGGTAATATTTCTTCATATGCTAGAAAACCACAAAGGTAAAATAGCTAAAACCTATTAAAGATTTAATATGAGGAACCAAAATATTACTACTAGCATTTGTTAATCTAAATGCTAAAAATGACAGCTTCCAAAGTGAGTGGAAAACTCTTAAGCTAGTGGAAAACAGGCACTGAGAAAAAAGTCTGCTTTCAAATTTCTGTACTATGTTTTTCTATAAGTTGACATGGCAAGTAGTAGAAAAGAGTCTGTTAAAGAATAAAGTTTACTCAACTTAGGAAAAATACCAGAAAAATGTCAAGAATGTTTAGAATGTTCAAAAACTAGTGAAGTTTAAGGAAGCTGGATTTCCTTAATGTCATATTTCTCATACTTCTATCGTTAATTTGTCTTCTGTAGAATCTCATCTGCACAAATTTACACAACAATCTTTTTATTTTTAAGGTTGATTTTAAAACTATTTACTTCCACAAAGTCCTAAGTCTCATTCTGAGCTAAGCCACATTATCTGCAAATAAAGTTTAAAAATTTAAAACTGTCTATTATTTCACATCATTCATGTTTCCCACCATGGACATGTTGCATTGAAGAAATTATGTTAAATGTATTCAAAAGGGAACTGTTTGTACAAAAATGGGAGGTTAAGAAGAAGAGGAAGAAATCTAGAGAACTAAATACAGACTAGCATAATTACCAGAAGCAGGAGAAAACAGCACAATTGATGCTAAGTTTATCCAAATGAGGTTTCTCCAACCATACTGCAAGTGGGTCCTGTGAGCCTATTTGTAGACTCTTGTTCCCTCTTTCCTGTCCTTCTCCCTTCTTAACTATGTTGGTATCTAGAATCTGAAAAACAATGAACTGGGTTTTGGCTGGCTGCCTTTACTTCTTCTAGGGAATTTGCTGCTGCTGTTCTTTTTTACTCATCTCCATTCAAAAACCCCAAAGAGAGGGCTCTGACTATTAAACTGTGTTGATTTGCCCACTTATTCTATATAACTTTACTATAATATTCACATGGTACGTGTGTACTTTTTTTTGTGGATCTTTCTCCATACTTGTCTATAGTTTCATGAAGACAAGTTTCATTGCTGTGCTTTGTATACTGCTTTATCTTGAACTCCTACAACAGAATCTGGCATATAGTGAACATTTAATAAATATTTGCTAAATGAATGAATTAATGATTTTAGTTTTGAGTGTGGCTTCATGTTCTTGGCCCCTGACTTGATGATAAAAATTTCCTCTCACCCAACCTCTAAAATTGATTTTTGTGCATCTGTTTAGGTACACAGTATAATTTCTCTTCTGTTTAGGCTATAGCTTTTCAGGGTACAAATTTATTTGTGAACTTTTTTTTTCTCTCTTTTTTGGTACTGGAGATTGAACTCAGGAGCACTCAACCACTGAGCCACATCCCCAGCCCTATTTTGTATTTTATTTAGAGACAGGGTCTCACTGAGTTGCTTAGCACCTTCATTTGTGAACTATTAAGTTAGAGTTGAAACTCCAGAACAGTAGCTGTGGCCCAATTAATTTTCTTGGCTTTATAAAAATTTAGTTTTGCAAAGTAATTTCCTATTGTTTTTCATGTAGTACCACTTACGGTTCAAACTTTGGTCATTTGAGATAAATGCTACATTTTGAATGGCACATGCAAATGGTGTTTTATGAGTAGTGATTTTGTGTAAAGCATTTCAGAGCTTCCATTTTCCCTCTTATTTTCATAAGTACATATTACTTCAGACACATAATAATTTTGATCTTATGTTTGTAAATATATTCTCTTTGTGGTTTTCAGAGGACATGCTTTAATATAACTGTTTTTGACTTCTCCACATTTCTTTAATGCTTAACATGTGTTGTTAAAAAATAACTAAGGCAGAGAATGCATTGTATATACTGCATAATGTGATCACAGTGTATTTTTATCTTTTCTAAGATGTATATATGAAAACAGCATAGTGTTTTTTGCCAAGGTACTAATTTCCCCTATTTTGAATATTTTCTCAATTTTTATTCTAGATTTTTAGATTGTATGTTTCACAAAACTGCTTTTAAAATGTTCAATATACATTTGAATTTTCATTACCCAAAAAATCTATTCTTTTTTTCTTCCCTTGCAATTGATATCCAGTAAAGTGCTTTTGATCTTTTATTGTTCTAATCTCTCAGCTGCCACTAGAGATTCTAAGTAACTATCCTTAACTCTCTGGGATTTAATTCCTCCAAATTAATTTCTCCCATGGTATTTCAATGATATGCTGTAACCTTTATTTTTATATTTTCCCATCTAGTTGTTTTCAGTGTGATATTTGATCTTATTTGGTAATCTAGTTCATTTTTGCTAGAAGTAAAGATGTAGTTTGGTTTCCTGTTTTCTAGTTCCAGTCTTGCGTATACCAAGGATTTAGGGATTTGAAAAGAAAAACAAAACAAAACAAAGCCCCAAAATTCACCATTGTCCTAGTTATCTTTATACGCAGTGGGTACATGTAGATATAAGAGAAACTAGTAATGTCAATCTTTCATGGAGGTTGATTCACACATATTGAGTCAAAATTTAAATAACTTCTCTTACTAGGTACCAAGCTCTCTATATATAATAATACTAAGATATTGTTTTCCTGAAAAAAAAAACTAATTCTTTTTTTTTTTTTGGTAGTGGGGATTGAACTCAGGGACACTTGATCACCGAGCCGCATCCCCAGCCCTATTTTGTATTTCATTTAGAGACAAGGTCTCACTGAAGTTGCTTAGCACCTTGCTGACCAATTCTTTACATAGCTATCAGAATTTTAAAATAATGGTTTCTTTGATATCATTTATCTTCTTCTAATATTTTAAAATTTTAAACCTAATCGTAGAGAAGTTTTTAAAGTTTATATTTGACAGGTTCTCTTTTTAAAGTATAGTACAAATACAATAGTATAAATACATGGAAATTCTGGAAGGCAATATTTCAATATAGATAGACACATACTTTTTAGTAAAATACATGTTTCCTATTAAGATTACTTAAAAATATATAAGGAGGAAAATGTTTTCATAACTTCTTGAAGTTTCTGATTTAACATGAAGAGGTGCTATAATTTAGTGATAATCTATAAACCAACTAGTTTATTCTTTTATTAAATGAGTAATAATTAGCAATTTTGAGATATTATGTAATTAAAGTTTTCAGCTAATTAGACATTAACACAAACCAACTACTTTTATTTCTTAGAAAATTTCAATTAAAATCAGTACTTTAAAAATATCTTTCATTACTTTAAAAAGATCTTTTATCTCTAAACTGAAAACATTTTAAGGTTACAATTGTGTATGTGGTGATGTGTTGATCAAAATAAAGATTATTTCAATGTCAACTCCCTTAACTTCAGTGGTTGGAATGTCTTGAAAAACAATGAGAAATATTTGGACCATGTCAACTACAAAATCATATGTAAACTTAAGGTGCTAAAAATAAATAGTTTTTTTTTCTTTTAAATTCTATAATTTAATTTCTTTACTCTTGTTTTTGCCCACTGTTTGCAATATTTTAAGTTCTGGCCTTTGGAAGCTAAATTGCTTTGTTTCTATAGTTTAAATAATTAGCCTCAGCTTTCCTTTGAAAGTATGTTATGAAATACAAAGTATTATGAATATAGTTTTATGTAACTGGTAAAAACAAAAAAACAGACTATCTGTTCATGTATCATTCATCAAATACTTATTAAATAGCTGCTATATGGTAAGCACTATGCTAGGTGCTGAGGACCCCAAAGTGAACAAAACCTAGCCTTTTCCTCAGGATGGTGATGAATCAGTGGGGATGCCAACAAAAAGCATGATAATTTTATATGATATGATAAGTGCAACGTGGGAGTTTATTTTAAATAGAGTATGCCATGAAGTCACATACTTTCTGACACTTGCTGAACAGTGTCTTGGGTTTGTGGAGAAGTAGGAGCCTTTTTTTCTGTATTGTTTATTTTTAAGGAATTGGAAGCAGAGGCCAGGAAAACTCATGAATCCATCAGTTGTTACAAAACAACATTCCAGTGAATGAGTAAAGGAATTGAAAATAGATTGATGTTCTTAATTTAAGAAGCTCTAAAAATAATTGGATCCAAATGTTCTTTTTTTTTTGTTCCCAAACTCTAGTTCAGTAGAGGTAGATTGTCATTTTATTGGCCCATAACCACCCCCAAATTATGTTACTCATGACATACTCATTCATTCTTAAAAGACAAGTGCATAACATGGATATTAGTAGAAATTCCATGAAATACAAGAATCTGTTAGAAAAGTTTGAAAAAAGAATGCTATTAGACAAAGGGGAATGAAAGGAAGGGAGGGGGGATAGGAACAGGAAAGACAATGGAATGAATCTGACATAACTTTCCTATGTACATATATGAATACACCACAGTGAATTTCAACATCATGTATATCCACAGACTGGGATACTGATTAGAATGAGATATATTGCATGCTTGTATATCAAAATAGATTCTACTGTCATGTATAATAAAAAAGACAATAAAAAAGAATGCTATGTGTATATGCACACGTAGAAGTATTAGTACAGGTATGTGTGTATATTTGTATAAGTATACATATAATAATACATGTGTGCATAGTGTATATTTATATGGAAGTACATGGCAAAAGAAACTGGTTAAGCATATTTATGCCAATAGATGTCAGCGTCATTGGGAACTGTCAGAATTGATTTTGTAGGATTTTTTTCTTGCAAGGGAATGTCATCATAGTGGCATGTCCTCCTTTCTCAAAGATACTTTGGATAGCCCTAAAGTGCTCCTAAGAGGCAATATGATGTAATGGCTGAGGGTACAGTGTCTGGATCCAGGATGCCTGGCTTTTGATTGTACTTCCAACATTTATTAGTGTAAGCACATTACCACTTTGTGCCTGTTTCTGTGTCTAAAAAATGGAAGTAGTAA
The DNA here is from genome assembly GCA_004024805.1 of Geosciurus inauris. Classification (NCBI taxonomy): domain Eukaryota; kingdom Metazoa; phylum Chordata; class Mammalia; order Rodentia; family Sciuridae; genus Geosciurus; species Geosciurus inauris. The sequence goes on from PVHX01001696.1 coordinate 6,918, forward strand.
CAATACATACCTTGTAGAGTTATTGTGAGAATCAAATTATATGTGTAGAGTTCTTAGGTGGGTACTGAGTGGATAATCAGGACTATAAAAGTATATACTCACTACTGGTGGTTAAACTGTATCTGGAAGGCCTATTTCACACAGGAAAGTAGAGTGTGTACAGTATTAGGGTATTCTCTTTTGGATTGTCTTTTCTTTTTTTAAGAAGGAAGTACTTGGCTTAAGAGTGCTTTAAAAAAAGTGCTTGGGACAGGACTTAGGGAGATCTACAGAGCAACATCATAATGAAATGGAAATTACATGCAAATCAGTCGGCCCATATTATGTGTCCAGTATGTTCTTGATGTTAAAAGAAGATTAGGAGGAGTGGTGGAACAAGTACAATCCCTAAGAGTTTATTTTGACTCCTGCCAAGTGTTTTAAGTGATCAGAAAATACTGAAATGTTTAGCTGATATGAAAACAAGAAGTGAGGAAGCTATTATCAAGTAAAATAGAGTGAATTGCTTTCTAATATCAGGAAGCAAGGTCTTTAAATTTCATTGTAGAAATGAGGGAACATATTGAAAAAATAATTTGGACTTGTAACAAAGTCCCTGTATTATAATGTTTGCACCTTTAAACAAAGAAATTCTTTTTCTATTTCTGGATTTTATGATTTTTTCCCCTACACTTCTTTTGGAGTCACCAAAAGTATATTTTATATCATCATTTGTTTTAATATTTATAGTTCCAAGTAGGTGAAAAATAATATGTTAATCTCATTATCATAATGTCTGTATTTACATACACGTCTCTCTATATCTCTCTGTGTGTGCATGTGTATGAGTGTGTGTTTGTGTGTGTGATGAGAAAAAGTATAGATTGAGAATCTGGAAACCTATTTTCTACCCTCAGTTCATCTCACTTATAAAATGTGTGTACTCATTGAAGTAGAACTTTATATTTGCAGATTACTTCCTCCCTTCTCCCTCCTTCCCTTTCTTTTCCTTCTTTTCTTCATTTCTTTCCTTCCATGTTCCTGTCTTTCCTCTCTTCCTCCCTCCATCATTCTGTTATTTCATTGAACATCTTTTGTCAGAATACTTCTGTATTCTGGGAATACAAAGGTAAGCTCTTGTACCTTGTCCACAAGAGGACTAGTGAACTAAGCCATATATCCAAAGTCTCCCCAGAGATTTTTCTGGGAGCCCTTGAGAAACATGCTCTTTCTACCTTTTGGATTTTGTGCTACAAGGTAATGATAAGTGTAAAAATGCTGGTGACTGGTTCTTTGACCATAGAAAGATCCTTGCAGAAAATGAAGTTAATATAAAAGAGGACAAATTGAAAAGAGAGAAATAATACCATGTCTTTTCTTGGTGGTAGAGAAGCAAGAGAGAGAAGGCACCACAAGCAAAGGCATGGAGAGTTACAAAAGAATATTGTGTTTTAAATGAATTGCTAAATGTGCAGGAGGTTGAAGGAAGGAAAAGTTAGGCAGAGACTAAACTAGGGATGGTCTTGTAATCCAGAAAGCAGTGGAGAGCCCTTGAAGTACTTTAAAAATCCTTGACAATAGAATAAGGAGATAGAATCTAGAGGGTGTGGTGAATGACCTAATAGGGGAGGCAGGCTGGAGGGTAGGTGGAATCTAGATTGGATCCAAGGTTTCTGATTTGGGTGTGAGAATGCATTGTGTTATTATTCAAAAGGATAAGAAATTCAAAGGAGAATGTGGGGGAAAGATAATTACTGTAATTTGTGAAATAATGAGTTTGAAGTTCATTTGAAAGATGTACCTAGAAGTGTCTTATAGGCAGCTTTTGGGGTTAAACACCGGTCATTGTCTAGTCTAGGACACCATTTCTGTGGGTGCTATAAATAGGACTTCAAAAAAGATAGGTACTGGAACAAGCCCATGATGGCATCATAGGTTTGCTGATGATCCACTTCGTTCCAAGTACTAACAAGGTTTATGGAAACATAAGTTGCAGAGAAGATTAAAACTTACATGCTGGATTGTTGAAGAGACATTGATATGGGTGTTGAAGTCAGCAATGATTATGTTCTTTAGAAAGTAAGACCAAATCAGTTGTCATAATCTTCGGGGAAAGAGAAAGATAACAGCAACAAGGAGCAGAGAAATATGACTTGATGATGGAAAGGGTTTTGAGAAGAGATTGGGAGAGTAATGGCCTAACCGTGATAATTAAGAGTGCTACTTGAGACCCTGTGTTATGTGGGGAGATGATGAGGAATTTCCTTAATGAGAAGCAAAAGATCTGGTGGAAGAGAGAAGGTTTAGAGAACATTCTGAAATTAGTTTGTAGATGGAGGATTATTTATAACGAAGTGAGAATTTGTGGGTAAAATAGTGGCCAGAGATGGGGAAGGAAGCACAGCAGTATAGGGAACAATACTTTTAAGCAGTGGCGAAGGAGACAGAATTTCACTGGGCGGCCAAGAATAATCCGAGTAGAAGATGTGATTGGACCCACCAGTTTGAAAATTCCTTACTTAGGCAGGCTGAGGACTGGGTAGGTTTTGGAGGATCCTCGTGTTTAGCAGCCTTTGCTCAGTGCTCAGATGTTTCTTTTGTTACTTCCTTTCCTTCCATGATCATCATTCAGATATACTAAACCTGGAAAGTAGTTCATGTTTTTTCTTTCAGGCATAACCTTTGAATCCAGTTTGCGGAATTTTTAATGTTTACACTGTAGATGTGTTTTCAGGTATTATAGTGAACTGAAGACCATTTGTAATAGCACAGAAAACAGTCCTCAGGTCTGAGAATGGGTCCTAGTTGGTAATGTTAGATGGATAGTCTTATTTTCACAAAGGAACTATTCAGTAAAATGTTGCTGCTAATGATCTTGACCAGAGAAGGGGGAGGAGGACCATAAAAGAGGTGAGAAATTAATGAAGTGACACTTTCATGTGCTTTCTCAAAATATACTGTCTTATCCACATATCAGATTTCACTGATTCTAAGAGGCTCTTTTTTTTCACATTTTAATATTTGTGAAGTGGGAAATCAATGGCATTATAATTAGAATCTGTTACATATTTTCTTTTGGGTTGGTCCATAAAACGTCACCTGGGATTTAGCAAAATCTGACAAATCCTCGTTTTCACTTTCATCTAACACCTATTGTGTCTCACATTTTAAAACTCTTATTTTCTCTGTGTTATTTTCCTTAATTTCTTAAACTCTATTCAATATTTGACCTGTTTCCCTCATGCCTTTTATTCTAACCTCCTTTTTCTACAGAATATTGTTTTTTGCTCCAAAACCTTAGTTTTAGGAAGATAGCTTGTAATAAAAGTTCTCTAAGCCTGTCTCTTCTGTTAACTATCATGTGACTCTTGGACCAGTCATTCAACTTATTTGGGCCATAGTTTCCTTATATGTAGAATGAGGAGGTTGGACTTAATGATATTGAAGGTCTTTCCCTGTTTTGAAAGTTTTTGGTTCTCTGATTGTCAGAGGCCAATAAATCCACAGAAGGCAGAGGAGAAGGATATAGAGAATTCTGCCTCATCCCTTAAATCTATGTATCTTCTGACTTTTGTTGCTCTATGCCACCGTAGGTTTAAGGTTTATTTCTAATCATAGACATCCACCAGCATCAACTGTAGTTACACAGATCTACAAGGTGAAAAATAATTCGTGCCCTTCTGTTCAAGTATATACAAAATATTTAGTAGTTTTTGTAGTAAATAATTTGGATATTTAATTCCTTCCTGGGGAGTCATTATCTTCTTTTACTCTGGAATATAAAGCAGATAGAGTCTGATAATTAAAACAGGAGATTATTTGCTCTGGATATCTTAAATATACCATATAAGATAGATAGATACAAGTCAAATGTTTCTAATCAGGTCACTCAGAAAATGGGGATTGCTATGTTATCTCATATAATCAGAATGGTTGTTTATATAGCACATGTTGTAGCCAGTATTTTTTCAGCAATGATGAATCTTGGAAAATAAACTCAGTTGCAAGTGAAAATAGTTGAATGGCAAGTTCCTTTATTTGCTAGTGATTGCTTTTGGGCTAGCTACAATGTCTATTGATTTTTTTTCAGGGAAAAGTAATGCTATTGTCAGGTCTTAATTACAGAATAGATGCTATATCAGATTAGCACTACAGAGGAAAATGATCCTAGAGAAGTGTACATTAATGGCTCCATATGGGGAAAAACTAGCTCTTAAGAAAGGAAGTTAATGACAGTTATGAATTCCTAGAAAAATTAACATGTAGTTTGGTAGATATTCATACCAAAAAGCAACTAATGAGGGCACAGATTAAGACTAAAAGAGTACCGCAAAGAAGTGTGTGTAGTCAATTTAGGGAAATAATTTAATATTAGTGTGAGAATATTAAACAAAAATATAGAATTGATAATTATCTGGGGAAATTCAGGATTTGATTGGTAGGGAAACAGTGTCTTAGCCAGTGACACATTTGATTACTAGCCAGTTTGATCAACTACAATAAAACAAACATTAAAACAATAACAACAACAAAAACTAATCTGTTGCATGCATTTGTTTATACTCTGGATATAGTTAGGAAGACTATGTAATTTATCATCCAAACTAGGGCAACAAGCATAAATTAGGCCCTAGTAGACATAGTTAGGGTCTATTAGGTTTTTGGATTATTTGCTAAAAATGTCTGAAAATAAATGAGCTAATGAACTGACTGAAAAGAAATAGACACGAACCTTCCTTAGTAAGCTTCTTCTGATATTTCTAAACCTGTATGGGGGCCCTGATTTTTAGAAAATCTGATGACATGGACTCTCTCCAAGATAAATGAATTGAGATTGAAATATTAGGGGATTCTTACACTCCTGAAAACCATCCATGGGTAAGAATCTCAGCTCAAAACTGGAGAGAAAAAATAGGGTTTTGAATTTATATTCTATCAAAAGAGTTACCCACAACCATCATTGTTACTTTAAAAACTTTGATGAGTCATAATATACAATGAAATCCTTTACTATAAATAATTCAAAAACATATAAAAACATGAAGAATGTTTCTAATCAACTCATATACTGCTATCATTCAAACTCAAGAATTCTCAAGATTTTTCTCACTTGTTTTACTTATCTCTTTAGTTGTGGCTTTTGAGGAATTTTAAACAATTCCCAGATTTCATGTCATTTCTCCCTTATATACTTGAGTAGATATCTCTTGCAAACAAAAAATGTGTGGGGGAGGGCATTTCATGCCATTGGCACAACTAAGGAAATTAACACTGATTCTTTAGTATTATCTAATACTTTGTTCATATTCAGATTTCATCAATTGTCTCAAAAATGTCATCTTTAATTTATTTGAATGGGTATCCAAATATTAAACATTGTGTTATTTTTTTATAGTACCTCCACTACCACATCCTTCACCTTCTTTATGAAGCATACTGTACCAGTTGTCTCATAGTACATAGTACCTGTGGCACCACAGTAGATTGTCTATCCCCTATGTTTCTTGTGAATAAGAAGTAAGTTGTTAGGCTTGATTAAATTCAGGTTAAATCTATTAGCTTTTTTTTCAGGAAAATGTGCACATATGATGCTGTATATTTTATACATGGTGCTATATAGAACTGCCATCTTTCATTTTAGCAACTGTTGATAACAAGAAATAATCTTTTGATCAAAAGAAACACCAAAGTTAATCCTTCTTCTTTAAGAACCTAACCCCCAAAGTGTCTGTGGTCTACCCCAAGGTTCTTTAGGCCATGGAAATATGAATGGCCAGAATGAAATATTTATAAAAAACTACAGTACCAAATAGACATACCTATAATTTTCATTCAAACTGTTAAATAAAGAATGTAATTCTTATTCTTGCTCCTCCCTTTTCTGGTGTCCTTTATCCCATCCTTTCAAAAACAAGCTATCAGTTCCCATAGCAGCCTTTACCAAGATAGATAAATATCAATATCATGGTTGAAATACCAATGCACTGTGCCAACAATTATCCTACAATTTGTGTGTTGGCGTAATAACACACAGGGACTTGAGCACATTGCTAATAGCCATTGAGGATAGCAAGCTAGTCTCTAAGCATATTAAAATGCCTCAGAGGACTTTTTCAACACTACATAATCAAGATTTGGTGATATGAGCTGCTTTGTTAGAACCTGTTGAGAATTTTGTATTGCCTTATTATGTGTGTGTGTGAGAAAATTAGTGCCAACCTTCATAAGTTGGCTTAGATAATATACAGATCAACCAAAAGGAGACTGAACTAGCCAAATGAAGCATACGGCATATCACTGGGAAAAGAGCATATTATGTAGTGACTTTCAATTTGGAGATGAGAATGTAGGGACATATTGGATTTAATTGGGGCTTCTCTAAAAAATATGCTGCTTTCTGTCATCTCAGAACTGAAATGTTCTGATTTGCATTGCTGAAGACAAGGATACTCCCAGGGATGGACGAGTCTTTGGCTAAAATAAATTATTAAGCTTACTTATTCTCATTTTTTATTCTCTTTTAAGATAATATCGACAAAATAGAGGTTATTATCTTTAGCAACATAAATAAGAAGAATTATAGGGGCAAAGAGCATATGAGAGAGAAGTTCAAAAATTTTCTATCTTTTATTGCATTTTATTTTTCAGGGAAAATGTGGAAAATATCTATTTTTAACATAGTTCTTTGTGCTTCATTATATAAATAGATATTAACAAAGTAAGAATAATGACTAGTTTGTCGATAAAATTTGAAGCAGTTCTGTAACACTGAATCCGTTATTTAAACATGCTGGAGTTTAGAAATCAGATTCTCTTCAGACTCTGAGACAAACTTGTATTTTTCTTGTTTATCATGTTGGCTTTTGAAGAATTTCTTTGGATTTTATCTCCCTTTAGTTATGGGTTATTGTGTTGAAAATTTGCTTCCTGCCACTCCTAATTCTAACCCTGGGAAAAATTCCTGAAGGTAGATACTCCTGTTCTGTAAGGATATCATATAAGCATTTTTATCTACTAGTTCTAGAAATATGCATAAAATGGACATTAATATGTATTACATTAAACAAAGAAATTATAGGAAAGGACATTAAACAGCTGCTACATGAAAAATGATTTGTTAGCTACTGTCTGCTTTTTAGAGAGGAATATGGAATAAAATTAGAAATGTAACAGAATTTTAAGTTTTTTATATATACATGAATTTCTCTCAAAAGCAAAATATGAATTTTTGTGTGTATACACACACACACACACCCCTTAATGGAGTGATTGCCTTTCAGGATGGATCTAATTATTAGAATATATACTCTTCAACCAAAAATCCTTTTCCCTAGTGCTTCCACTTAATATCTCTTCTCTGGCATAATGATGAATACATCTATACCTATTTTTTTCCTTTTATCTGGCAGCTTTTCAAATATATGAAGACAGGTACCACGCCTCTTCTCAACCTCTTTTTGCAAGGCCAAACCTTTTTCATTTTCTTGACTCCTTTTTTTATGTCATCATTTCATGACATTCAATAATTCTACTAAAACTCCTTTAAATCACTATATTTTGACACTGTTATAAGTTCTACTTAAAGCTGAACGCATTATCTAAGGGTGGTCTGCTAGAACACTAAGACTTGTTTCCTGACGTCTGAATGTTGTACTGTTGGTTTTTCCATTAATGCAGTATACAGCATGAATTATTTTTTAGTTACAAAACCACAGTGCTTATGTCTTCTTTCTTTCTTTTTTTCCTTTTCCCCTTCTCCTCCTCCTCCCTCTCCCCTTCCCCTTCTCCCCCACCCTCCTCCTTCTTCAATACTGTCAGGTTATGACTTTACCATTTTTCATGTGGTTGCTTGAAACTCTGAGAGATGTTTCCAAGCTATTATATCATTTAAAACCTTAATTCGTACTTACATTCACATACCAGAAGAGTTATAATTTGTATTACTCAAAAATCTCTTTCCTGTCTTTTACATTTTGTCCTTTCAAAATTTGTCCTTTCAAAATTTGAAACTTTTAAAACTAAGTGAAAGCACAAGGCGCGCAAATGACCAAGGCGGGAGGTGGGAAGCAGACCTCCGCGGAGTCAATCTGTCAAACACCTGATGTGGCTCACCGGGTAAAATGGCTGCTGGACACCAGGAGGGTCTGGGTTTTATATGCAGCCTTAGCAGATCCAGGCCATGGGTAGTGTTAGTTCCTTTTGGCAGGTCCTTTTGGCGGGCAGGGCCAAGTCATGGGAGGAGTTTTGGTGGAGGGATCATTTAGGCCGGAAGACAGGTAGGTAACCATATCCTTCAGTGAGACTGGTAATTTCTGCATTTCTAAAGCAAGGATAGCAAAGGTGAATGAGTTAAATGAGATAGTAAATACACAGATTTTATTTTTTAAATTTCTTTTGAGATATGCATGACAGTAGAGTGTATTTTGACCTATTTTACATACATGGAGTATAACTTATTCAAATTAGGATCCCATTCTTGTGGTTGGACATGATGTGAAGTTTCACTGGTGGTGAAATACAGAGTTTTTTAGCCATAGTATCTGATATGTAGGAGGAATTTGATAAAAATACATTTTTTCTTATTATTGAATTTATATGTAGAAAATCTTTTATTAATTAACTACTTGCTAGACACTGTCAAAGTCAAAGAAAAATAGGTAAATTTTCAATAAAGAAACTTTTATTTGGGAATAAAGAACAAATAGAATTGCAATCTGAAGCTGGGCGCGGTGGCTCAAGCCTGTAATCCCAGCATTTAGGGAGGCTGAGACAGGAGAATCGCAAGTTCAAAGCCAGCCTCAGCAATGGCGAGGTGCTAAGCTAAGCAACTCAGTGAGACCCTGTCTCTACATAAAACACAAAATAGGGCTGGGGATGTGGCTCAGTGGTTGAGTACCCCTGAGTTCAATCCCCAGTACCAAAAAAAAAAAAAAAGAATTGCAATCTGAGATACGAGGCACAGGCCAGGGTAGCGTCAAGTTTATCCCAGGAACAAAAGAAAGCGGTTAGGGTTTTACTGTGGAGAAGAGAAAAACTACCCAAGGTGTTTTGAAAGAAAGCTCCTTGGCGTTTGTGGCTTTATGCCAGAGCTGGTGAGTAGCTGTAGTTATCAACTACAACTAGCTTTAAAGTCACAGCAGCCTATTTCATTGGATTGGGCTTTGGAAGCTGTGTCAGGCTAGTGTTCTTGCATAAGCAAATAGCTGACGTTGTATTGCACCCTGTCTTTGTGATAGGTCCTGTTATCTAGGAAATTGTGTGGGAGAGCTCTCCCATCATAGCCATAGTTTATCCTGGGTGATTCCATTTTGAATTTGACAACTCTCCCACCCCCTAAACTCATACTGTTTTCAAGACGTATTTTTCCCCCATATTTTTATTGGTACATATAACAAATCCCATAATGGTGGGATTTATTATTATATATTTATGCATGCACATAATATAACAATATAATTTGGTCAAGGCTTATTGTTAATAAAACTCTAATTTCTCCCAGAGAACTATAATCTTGGCTTTAAAATGGTGCTTACCTTTTTTGCTATGAGATGGAAAATACATTCATCCTGGGAATCAGGATCATTATTTGCTGACATTATTTGCTAACATTAAGTTTGAATAAATTCTTAATTTAGACTATTCAGCTTTTTCTTCATTCTAGAAACTGTAAAGCACATTAGGAAATGCAGTGATAAGTTTATTTGTACCTGAAGACAGATAACGTCATATGTGGCCAAAGAAAAATGGTAAAGGCCTTTCTACTTCTCTTCATACTGTTCCTATCTTTATTACTCTTTTTATTATGCATGTCATTAATCTATATAAAATATCACTGCAAAGGCAGAATTTTTCCAAAATAGTTAAAGTATAAAGTACATTCTGATATCTCTTGAGCTTCATCTACGAGCACCATTTAATTTCAATCAGAAAGATGATTTTTACATAGAATCATTTGACTCCTTGTTAGAGTCTAATTGGGAGGGAGTAGAATGGATAATGGCTCCTTTTTTCTCACAGTTGATTCTTATGTAGGGATTCTTTTCATCAGTTTTGATGATTATTAAGTGCTAAGTCAACAGTGAAAGCCTTCTTTAGTTACCTTATTCCTGATTTCTGGGAACTCTCCAAATTAAACTAAGATTTTTTAATATGAGAGAAAATCTCATATTCAATCAAATCAATAATTTTTATGAGGCACTATTTTGGGCAAGGCCCTGTGCCTCGCTTTCTATGTGATTTGATGGATTTTTGTGTGTGTGTGTATGTGTAGTCTATACATTTTATTTTAATAAAAACTTAGTTGACATTTTGTAAGAAGATCCCAAACAGTAGTAGTTCATGGTGGAACAAAAATAACGCTCTTTCTGCAGGTGAGGTAACAAAACACAGAGAGGTTAAACAACTTCTCCAAGCAACACCCTCAGGAAAGGGATGAAGCTGAGATTCAAACGTAGGCTCCCTGGCCCCTGTGTCAATAGTTTTCCTGTGAAACTGCCTCTCACACTGGTCATTAAGAGAAAATGGAAATCCAAGGCCACTTCAGCCTCTCTGCTACATACTCGAAAAGGGTCAGGACATTGACTGAGTCTCTCCCGTCTGGAGAATCCATTCTCAGTTCAAATCTCAAACAGCAGCAATTCTTCCTATCAACTTTGTTGCTGTTGTTTGGTTCTGAAGGAGATTCCTTTCAAAACAGACTTTTAAGAGACAACTTGCAATAATTTCAAATTGAGGGGATCTGCAATATAGAGTGGTATGGATTTAGAGTACAGTTAGAAATATATTAGAAACCATGTTAAATATTTTAAAAACCTTAAGTAGAAGATGTTCAAGAAAGAACTTCTTGAATGAATATGTTGCTTAAGATATTCATGTTTAAGATATATAAAATAATGTTTAAGATATATAAACTCAGAAAATGGTTTTCAAAGAACTAGTTTTAATGGTTTTGGAGAGTAAGTAATATCTGAATAGCTTAACTAAGAATCTGGTGGTTAATTAATTAAACATTTTGGATTGGAAGATCTTGCATCAAAGAAAAGGGCAGAGATTGTTGATTCACTTCTATTTATTCTTTCATTTATATAATAGTTAGTTTAGTGCCAGGAATTGTACTCTTGAAAGAAAGAAAGAAGGATAAAAAAGAAAAGAAAAGAAAGAGAAACAGGCAGAGAATCTAATCTAACCAGAGATGAGGATAGAGGAGTGAGTAGTGGGATATAATGGAAGAAGACAATGTTAGTCTTATGCAGACTTTTTTCTCATTCTCTAATTCTTCCATATAGAAGGAAGGAAAACAGTGGTGATAGGACGAATTAAAATCTTTAAAATTACATCAGGATTAAGCATCAGGTAGGTTAAAAAATAAAAAGAGAGAGAGAGCAGGCAGTGTTTTCTACATTGAAATACTGCCTTGGTCTCTTAAGGCATCTTGATGCTTAGTTTTCCCTGAGGAAGGAAAAAATATTTGGGATGGTCTTCCGCCTTCAGGATAAGACAAATGAGATAGAGTATGAGCATTTAGAATTAATGAGTAAGGAAATGCTTAGAAAATGCTAATGAACAGTGTATCTTCATATCTGTTTTCTTTTAAATTTGCTCTTAGATTGATTTTAAATATTGGTTTGTTTAGTGTTCAGCAATTTCCAAGAAGTTAATAATTTCATTAAAATAAGTATTGTTTAGACACAATTGAGTATTCTCATATGCATGTGTGTACACACACACATACACACATGTCCACCCTATTTGTTGACAGTTGGCCTCTTTATATGGAATGTAGCTAGGTTACAGTGAAGGGACAGGTAATCTACCAGCAGATTAATGACCATAATTAAATTTTAAAAGAATTAGAAATTAATTGATGTGGACTATCTAGCCTATAAATGAAACCACACTACTTGATTACTTGTTTGAGAAGAACAATACTGTGTGCTGTTTGGTCCAGTAATCTCCCTTTCTCCAGTATTCTTTTTTCTTAATCTAATTGGTTTTGAAAAAAATATAAGGCTGGTACTATTATAAATAAATGTTTGCATAACATAAATTTGATCTCTAATTGAATCTTAAGGAAATGAAATAGAATTTGCTTCACATTAATTGGTTTGATCTGTCAGTAATTGTATTAGAAGAAGGCATGGGTACTCCAAAGTATTACCATTTTTAAATAAATTGCTATCACATTTAATGTTGTGTTCTGTCTGTGAGTACATCAGAAAAATAATTGGTAAGTTTTAAATCAGAGTTACACATTTTTTTCAGTTTTTTTAAGCATTTGTTATATTTTCTTTTTTTTTAATTGATGTATGAATTATGTTTCTGGGGTAGTGTGTAATATTTTGACACATGTATATAATGTGTAGTAATTACATCAGAGGAAGTAGCATATGCATTACCTCAAACATTTATTTCTTAGTGTTGGGAACATTTAAAATCCCTTTTTCTGGTTATTTTGAAATATACGAAAACAAAGTTATATGAAAGTTCCAGTGTTCTATATAGCACAGTAGGATGCTATAGTTAATAATTTATTATTATATGTAGTTTTAAACATACTGAAGTTTAAGCAAGAATCCACTCTTAAATTGAGTCTTTGTTACTATAATATACAGTTGTGATGTAAATTTCATGAGGAGTGGTATAGTAGTGTATGGTCGAACTTGGAACAAGAGTCTGTTAGATAGTGGGGGACTTTTTGTGCCTTTGTACACTTTTGGGCATGGCAGCAAGAAAATCAAAATGATGTTTGAGAAAAATAATTCTGATTAATACTTCTGGTAGCATTAGACAAGGAGGAGCTAAAGGCTGCTTCATCGAATAAGAGATAAAAATTTGGTAGTTTCAGCAAAAATAATTTCCCCACCAGGTCTCTTACAGTGAAGTGGAAAATGGTTCCCTTCTCATAGGTTATCCTCCCTCCTCTTCTTCCTTACGCAAACAAACAATAGCAACAACAGCAATGAAATAGTGGTATTTTATTGGCCACTCTGCATCCAGAAAAATCATACCTTTTTTTCCATTACCATTATGCTTGCCTTTAATGGAGTTCTGTAATAGCCTTTTATTCTAGATTGTAGTGAATTTCTCATTGGATCTATGTAACCTTAAGTTGATATTTACTCTGATGATGATAATAACAACTTTGATAAAATATAGCAATGTACAGATCTCTTTGTTTTATCAGGAAAACTACTTGTTTTTTAATAGTTGACTTGGAAAGATGTTGCTTCTACTTTTGCAGATGAGAAATGTGAGTCTAAGAGAAGCCCAATAACTTCTTTGTGGTTCTTCAGCTGAGACAGAGAGAGGCATCATTTGAACTCCAAAGCATTTGACTTTTCATGCTAGTCTACTAATTTTGAATATAACATATTGTTTGTTTTACAGGATACATATATGTAAAACAAAATTATAATCAAAAGATCTAAAAACCTAGATTTTCTTGTTCCTGTTTGAATCCACATTTTAAACGAATGATATAATACTTGAAGTGTCCCAGCACTTGGAAGATGTCGGCACTAATGAGGAAACATTTCTAAATTAGTGTGTCACAAGGGGATTCAATCAGTAATAATTGGGTGACCTTTAAGAAAATTAAGATTGACTGTCAGAAGGAAATTTCTGTCCCACTTCATTGAACAGTCATCCAGTAAAAGAATTTCATTTTCAGTTCTCAAGAAAGAGTAAACTATTACCTTAGAACAATGTTTATTATTGAATATGGTCCTTTAATAATGGAAGGATAATTAAATATCTTATGGTATCTTTTGTATTTCCAATGTCTGTTTAGAACTTTATCACACACAGAAAAACGTGATCTAAATCCTTTAGGAATTTAGTTGACTATATGAATTGCTTTTTTAAATTTGGAGAAATTTAGAAAGTGAGAAGCAGATATGTAATCATGAGTCAAAGAGTATAACAATTTTGCCACATGTGTAGTCATTTAAAGACAATGAAGTCGTTTTAGAAGTTTATGAGTCTAATACCTTTTGGAAGGTATATGTGCTGATTTTGTTTAGGATATTTTGAAGCTTTTTCTTAGACTGAATATAAAATACTGGTTCAAGAATTATAATTGTGGAATGCCTAATGAAAAGAATATCCTGAGAAAAATGAGTAGAAGGTAGAGGAATGCCAACTTCTAGAACTTTGATAGAAATTAGCTTGATAGGACCAGAAATCTCTTCCCCAAGTACAAAGGGGCCAAAGAAATTATCTCAAAGTTTTGAGAATTTGCACAGGAGCCTGCAGCCCATCTAGGTCATAGAATTGACAAACATGTGTATTTAAAATGAAGTTCAATATTTTTAGAAAACTCTAAGCAGTTTATAAAAAGTAATATAACGTTTCACCCTTTTTCACATCTTTATAGAAAAAAAAACTTCCATATGCTATCATGACATTTACCCTCTCTTAGATGACTTTATCGTAGTGGTTAATCATTATTTCTCCTTAAATATAGGTTGTGAAATAAATCTGTCCTAGCAGATTTTGGGCTGGGGTTGTAGCTCATGGTAGAGTGTTTGCCTCACACACATGAGGCACTGGGTTCGATCTTCAGTACCACATAAATAAATAAAATAAAGGTACTGTGTCCATCTATAACTAAGAATATTTTTTTTAAAAAAGATAGCAGATTTTGTAAGAACTAAAAGTGAATCAATTCCTTTGAATCAAAAATTTAAAGAAAATTTGAAAAATTACATTTTTATATTTCCTTGAAAAAGAAAGAATAGGAAAAAATAGTCTATCTAGTAGCATTTTTTACATTACTGGCCTCAGAAACCCATTAAAAAAATTGAGGAGGGACCCCAAAGAGCTTTAATTTATGTAGATGTTATAACTGATATATATATTTGGTACCGGGGATTAAACTTAGGGGTACTCGACTACTGAGCCACATCCCCGGCCCTATTTTGTTTTTTATGTAGAGACAGGGTCTCACTGAATTGCTTAGTGGCTCGCAGATGCTGAGGCTGGCTTTGAACTCGCGATTCTCCTGTCTCAACCTGCCAAAGCGCTGCGATTACAGGTGTGCGCCACCACGCCCGGCTTATAACTGACATTTATAGTTTAGAAATGCTTAATATACTTGTCAGTTCACTTAAAACAATATTAGTCTATACCAAAGATAATTACAAAGATAGTTACACAAAATCTAATATATAAATGTTCATAATTGTTCAAATTAGGCAAAAATTAGAAACAATCCAAAGGTCTCTTATTAACTCATCAATGGTTAAATAAAATGCAAATATACATATAATAGAATATTATTTGGCCATAAAAAGGAATTAGCTACTCACATATGCTATAACATGGGTAAGTCTTGAAAAAAATCATGCTAAATAAAAGAAGCCAGACACAAAAGGCCACATATTGTATAATTCCATTTAAAAGAAATGTCCAGAATTGGCAAACATATAGAAACAGAAAGTAGAGTCATCATTACTAGGGACTAGGTAGTAGGAGAACTGGGGAATGACTGCTAATGTATTTTAACATAAATTATATATGTATTTTATACATTATAATATAAATTATATATTTTTGTGAAGAAAACTATTTTCAAATAAAAATATTAATGAGATATATTACTTTACATTTTTTGAAGATTTCTTTCTTTTTGTTTTCTTCTTGTTCTAGGGATGAAACCCAGGAATTCACACATGTGAGGCAAACAGCTATGCCACTGAGCTACATTCTTACCCCTTTTTATATTTTATTTTGAGACAGGGTCTTGCTAAGTTGCCCAGGCTAGGCTTGAACTTGCCATCCTCCTGCTTTAGCCTCCTGAGTACCTAGGATTACAGGTGTGTGCTACTGTGCCCCTCTACAGATATCTTTGATATTTGGCTTAAAGAGAATAATTGGATTCTCCTGTTTGTTATGCAGTCTATTGCAATATGTTGTTTTGGTTGAAATATATAAGAAAGTATGACCTTACCCAATAGATAGTTGGAAAAGGGAAGAGTGTTAAAATAGATTATTTAAATAATTATGGATTTTTTCTTTGATATGATAGTAAAACCTGATATTCCTAATCATTCTTTTTTAAAATATTTTTTTAGTTATAGATGGACACAGTACTTTTATTTATTTTTTTATGTGGTGCTGAGGATCGAACCCAGTGCCTCATGCATGCAAGGAAAGCATTCTACCACTGAGCTACAGCCCCAGCCCCCCCTTATCATTCTTAAAAGTTAGTTGAATATACAATCTGAACTCTCTAAGTTAGATTGACTTGGTTCTAGTTATTCAAATACTAGACTGAGCTGGGAAGTTGAAGATGTCTCATTCATATGGCTGGCAGTTGGAGTTGGCAGTCTACTGGTTGCTTGGCTAATCAATGCCTTACTTATCTTTACTATGACTTCTCTACATAGCCTAAGGGCCTCATAGCAATGATAGCTAGTTTCCAAAGAGAAATAATCCTAGTAAGAAAATTAGAAGCTATAGTATTAATAGCCCAACTGCCGAAATTACAGTGTTATTTTCCTCACATTCTATTGCAAAACAAAATTACAGAGCATGCTCACATTTTTTTTTTCAAATGCAACTATTCTTTTTATTTGTTGGAAAAAAATTTCTTGATATGCTGAAATTATCATTTTAGATACATAAATTGATTATTTGGGTTTTTACATTTATTGATATTGAAAAATCAATTCAAATTCAATATGAATTTAATGGCTAATTATTCTGGAATAAAAAAAGAAAAGACCAAATACAGGTATTTAAATATTTATTCTTCTAAGCCGGGCGTGGTGGCGCACGCCTATGATCCCTGCACTTTGGGAGACGGAGATAGGAGAATCGCAAGTTCAAAGCCAGTCTCAGCAAGGGCAAGGTGCTAAGCAACTCAGTGAGACCCTGTCTTTACATAAAACACAAAATAGGGCTGAGAATGTGGTTCAGTGGTTGTGTACCCCTGAGTTCAATCCCCAGTACCAAAAAATTAAAAAATTTAAAAATTAAAAAATATTTATTCTTCTTGTTCTCACTTACTTTCTTCACCAAATCTATGCTCTTCTATGTTCAAAGTCATAGAATTTTGCATGCCTACATTTGAGGGCAGTAGAAATAGACTTTTATTTGATGGGAAGAGTGGCAAAGAATTTGCAGCTATGTTCTACTGTGTGACCTTTTCTGACATTTTGAATACCATGAACATGTTGAAACTTGGTAAATATTATGATTAGATGTTGTTTTTATACTGTTGCAACTTCTGTTTTGAAATTAAAAGCATCTTAATTGGACTTTTGTTTGAATTATTTAAGATGTATTGCCATATGCAATAACTTTAATGCAAATGAGAACCAGATTCCTTATGGCTTTTTATTATGTGCCCATCCCTTTTAATTTGTAGCATTATAGTTTGGTTTTGTTGTTGATATTCAATTAGCTAAGAACAATTTCTTTTAATATGATATAAAAAGTGTAATATAGAAAGAATATTGTATCTGTCTCAATATTAGTCTGTTGTTTCTAGGATAAACATCTCCACTTCCTCTCAATGTTTATTCTGCAAGAGTGCCTTGATTTTTGTCATTAATGGTTATCTGTTTGGCCATGGTTATAAGAAGATAAACCAGGCTTAATTCTGTAGTTATTTAATTATAATCTCCTTTGGAAGACATTAAATCTACAAAACATTAAATAGAAATGTGTTTCTTAATATGGAGACCAAAAAAGAGGGAGCAAAAAATATTTTTAAAACTTAGGCTATAGTTTTCAAATTGCATTTCACATGTTCTAAACTTAAAAGTACTGATGAAATGAAATACCTTTTGAATTTTATTTAAGGTTCTCCAGGAAAGGTAATGTATGTAGGCTCAGGCTAGAAATGCTTACCTGTTATTAAGCATTTATGTAATTTGGGAATTTTGATAGGTATCAAAGCATGCTAAAAGCATCATTCTTTCAGCTCCTCTTAGAAGTTGTTTCTGGGAATCTGCTTTGAAATTGCTTTCTTAAAGACTTATTCATGCTGTATAGAAAATTAAGCTTTTCCTCTGTTGTGAAATGACAAAGTAACTGTAGATTGTTATTGGAAGTGTCAGAGTGGACATACTTGGTGTTACTAATCAGGGTAAGTAAAGCACTATGCTTTCTTAAAAGAGTAACATCTGGAAACTGAAATTCGATTGACAGCTCAGTATACTGAAAATCTTCATGCTAAATTTGTTTCAAAATGTTGGTGGAAAGACAATATAAAAGTTGGAACCCAATATACAAAATTTCTTCAGAGCATTACTATCACTTCTCAGTATTTGCAGTACCAAAGCATAATTGGTTACCATTACCATTTGAAACAGCAAATTACCTGATTATGGTATAATCAGTGTCCTTCAGAAACCTTCTGACTATTTTAGTCACATCTGAAAATCCAGGATGTGAGTTTTAAGTATTCTTGGAAGGAAAATGTAGAATCATGAAGCATCATTTCAGCAAAATTTTTACTGGCAACTAAACTGTCATTAAGATGAGTTTCCAGATTAGATCTGAGCCAGTTGCCGCACCCTCAGACCCTATTGAGTATAAAAAGGAGCAACTCTTGTGATTCGTAGATTGTTCTAAATTGCATAATACTTTTTAAATGCCTGTAGCAAACCAAGTACATTTCTTAAATTCTGTGAATGCCGCATATTTCCTTTGGTTCTGTTGTAGCCTAGCTAGATGTTTTTTCTTGTTGTTGTTGTTTTTAACTGATACATTTTGGTTGCCCTTACATTTTGGAGAGTTCTTACTTGAGTGAAAAAAATCTGTGCATTACCCTGTAATGTAAATAACTTCATAAAGTTTGTATTGTAGAATTTGGGAAAGGTTGCATCCTAGAGGACAGACTAGATTTTTTTACTTTGACTTTGTATGTGTTATTTTGTCCCTGATTTAGTGCATCATGTTCATGCCAATATCTAAAATATTCTTTACCAACTTCCTTCCATTTTTCAGTTCTTAGCTCATGATCTATGATGCCCTGCCAAACTATTTTAACATTTAGTTATATTTCTCTTTTCTTTGAATTTTTAGTGCAGTTAGGGTTAATAGTATACAATTGAGCAATGATCTTTTCTCTGATTATTTCATTCTTTTATCCACTCATATTGATTCTCTTATTAATAAACATTTATCAGATTTCTCAATGTAATTTGGGAGGCACTGTCCTTGTTCCTATGGTGGAAATAAAGTTATATTCAATCTTACCCTCAAAATAAGGCACATAGGGAAGAAATAGTCAAGATACAATGTATAATTTATAAAGTGGTAACATTGTAATTCATTAAGATTATTTCTTCAAATAGACTCTATTCCATAAACAGGATCACTTTCAGTGAGATGATTATGATGAAGACATCATGGAAAACTGACATTGATCTGTGCATTAAAAGATGGATGGATAATGTTTTGAAAGACACGGTGCAGAATAGCATCCATGATAGAAGGAACAAACTAAAATATGAGAATAAGGAAGAACTGAATTTGGAGGATTTCAGATCTATTCTAGTTCAGAGTAAGATTAAGGAGTATATTAGTCAGCATTTTTGTTTCTGTGACCAAAATATCTGACAAGAACAACTTTGAGGAAGAAAGTTTATGGTGACTCACAGTTTCAGAAATCTCAGTCTGTAGTCAACTGGATTCATTTGGGGGGGACTTGAGGTGAGGCAGAACGTCATGGCAGAGGAAAACTGCTTAGCTCATGATACCTGGGAAGCAGAGAGAGAAGAGGTGAATAGGACAAGATAAACCCTTTCACAACATGACCCAATGATCCAATTTTTCCAACTAGGTCCCTCCTCCCAGTAGTCCATTGAGCTCAAATTAATTAATCTACTCATAAGGTGGACTAATGATGATGATTATGATTCAATCCCTTCTTCCAATCCCTATTTCTGAACCTTGCTGCATGAGCTTTTGTGGGATATTCCAGATCCATATCATAATGAAGAGTAATGAGAGAACATGCTTATTTTATTAAAAACATGTCAGCATCTTCACATCCAATAATATGCCTTGACTTCTACAATGTCTGAATTGTCTATTCTAATTTCCCTTTGGATGCTGGTATATTAACTGAAGTCTACCTCAGAGCCACTATTCTACTGCATCAAAAATTTTTTATAGTATTGAAAGAACATTTTTATAACAACAAATTCTTAATTGTATGACATCAGATAAGCTTGTTTGTGGATTGATTACCACAACTGTGAAAGGCTATAAATTCTTAGAAGTCACCAAAAATGAACAGGTTAAAAGGTGTCTGCTATTTGTAACTCTATAATAATGAAGCCCACATTCTCTCTTTTGTATTATGGGCATACCATTTCCCTTGAGGAAAAAAATATCTTAAAAAGAATGCTGAGCTGGGGTATAGGTAGCTCAATGGTAGAGCTCTTGCTTAGCATGTGCAAGGCTTGCCAGTTTGGGTTTGATTTCCAGTACCCCCCCCCAAAAAAAAAGGAAAAGGAAAGAAAGAAAAATGAAGGAACACTGCGAACTCTATTCAGTTACCTTGTAATGTTCATCTTTAAGTTCATAAATTTTATTGATACATAATTTACTCCATTATGAAAATTTTTTATTTGATCATGAAAAAACCTCTTGAATGGAAAGAGATAAAGCCAACAAATAAAAAACTAAAACTAGAGGGAAAAGCCCTTAAAAACTTTACTTTTCTCCCTTCCTTTTTCTTCTTTCACCTATCCCTTATTTTACAGGAAGGTAATATCTCATAACTTTTGGTTATGGATGACATTATTAAGCCACCATTGCTAAAATGTCTACTGGCGTGGTATTGATTTGGTTACAGTCACTAATAATTATATTTTCTCATTCAGGTCCTCCCATAATGACTAGAGAGAGATACTTGATGTGGCTTCGTATTCTCCATGGTATTATTAGAGTCATGTATCTTTTGTATAAAACTGACGACACTGGGAAGGAACTTTGGGATAGTGACCTTATTATTATTCTATCACTAATGTTAGAAATATGAACATAATTTGAAAAAAAAAAAAAAAGCGAAGCCCAATTCTGTAGAAATGTAAATTTGTACACAGGAACAATGTTGAAATATTTTCCTTATATATTTGCTAAATAGCATTTGGGACATTAATCTACCATGTTTGTAGAAGAGGAGTATGAATCAAATAGGGAAGAAAAAATCTAAGTGATTCCAAGAATTTAAAAATTAAATAACTTCTGATATCTTCTAGTAATTAATACCAGTGTGGTTCTTGGAGAGATCTCTTTTTTATGTTTTCTATCTGTGAACTTTAGTTTTTCATTACTTTTGAAGTACTTTTTCTTTCTTAAAAATATACTGTTTTACCTGATTTTTTAAATGTAAAAATAAACTTAAGCAAAAGCTGCAATAGATTTTTGGCATAATAGCTATTCTGCTTATATTCCCTCAAAGATCCTTGAGTTGCTATAAGCCAAAAACCAAAATCCATTATTATAATGCTGCCTCTGCCAGGTTTTTATTACTAATATGTTGTTTATTTTTAATCATCTTTTGAATTATTGACTATTTTATGGTGTCTCATAACAGCAATTCCTATTTGTTTTATATACTTCATAGAGTAGATTTCATTTTTTCTGCCTCACTCCATTATATGTAATGGCTTAGCTTTGAAATCTTTGCTTGATATAGGAGATGTTAATTTGCTTTAACACATTATCATCTAAAATAGCCCAGGGTTTGTATTGCCTTATAAAAGCTTTCTCTTGAAATATTCTGAAAGTTTCTTTATTTTTTTCTCTCATTTTTAAAGAAACATGTTTAAAATTTCTCCTGGTATTCTTGTCATGTGCTAGGATATTAACCAGATACTCAGTTTGGTTCTGCTACATTGTATTAAAGTGCATAGATTCAGATTTCAAAGCAATTGATAACTTTCACTCTCACATAATTGTTGCAATATTTTACTAGTACTACATGACATTTTAATCTAAGGCGTCTAGCAGTTGTTTTGCCACTTAACCTCTAGCTAATTGTTTCTTTTATCTTCAGCCTGACTCCACAAAATGATAGATGTGTTTTCTGTAGACTTGTCTGCAGTTCTAAACTGAACCCCTAGAGTACTGTATTCTATCTTATTTTCTTCAATTCTTCCCAAATGAGGCATGACCAAGAGATTGTTGTGTCCTTGAAAGGCAAGCTTTTAGAATGGAGTGGCAGATGGATATACAAGAATCACCAGTGCAGTAATAATGGAAATTCAACTCCAATTAGATTTTAAAGTTGGTTGCTTCCAAGAAGTCTAGAAGTGATATATCTAGAAGAGCTATTTGCCCTTTTGGATTTTGTTTCCTGCTACTAAACTGCTAGTATAGGTGATGACATAATTGGAGGAATCCAGGATTAGGAAATTATGATGATTTTGATGGTGATGATGGTAGTAATGATGATGATGGTGATTATAGCCTATACTTATCAAAAAGTATATTTTAGATACTAAGTTAAGATTTTATGCAGTAATTTGAGCATCTGTCAGTTGCTTTCAGTGTTAGTATGTTAGTTTTCTATTACTGCATAAAATATCACAACTTTATTTTTTTAATACAGCATACATTTATTGTCTTAGTTTCTATGGGTCAAGAGTCTGGGCATAGTTTAGCCCAGGGTCACACACAGCTTCAATTAAAGTGTCAGCCAGAGCTAGATTCTCTTTTAGATGCTCAATTTGGAAAGAATCTGCTTTCTTGCTCTTGTGGTCATTGGCAGCATTCAGTTATTTGTGGTTGTTGGACTGAGAGCTTTATATTTTTTGCTACCTGTTGGTCAGAGGCTACCCTCAGCTCCTAGAAGTCCCCCCAATTTGTTGCTGAAGGAAATTCACCAACATGACTGCTTGCTTCCTCCTAGCCATCCTTGGAAGAGAGAAAAACTAAAACACAAAATGCTACAACTTTATGTAATATAATTATATATGCTGATCATCTCTATCTTGTCATCTTTTCCATATTCTATTGCTTAGAAGCAAGCCATGAGTGCTGTCCCTATTCAAAGGAGATGATGACAGGAGTGTGAACACAAAGAGATACGAACTATGTGATCCTTCTTAAGAGTTTGTACATCACATGCAGATATTGCTGTTTGTCTGCTAATACGTATCTTTCTCCTTTTCATCTAAGAAATAGAATACCTCATTATTGAATATATGGTAGGATAAAGGCTTCATTACCTAGTATTTCTTGTAGCTAGGTTTGGCTGTGCAACAAAGTATGGCAAGGAATAAGATGAGGAAATCTGGAATTCTGAGAATTTTTAAAAGTTATTCTACCGGCCATTGAAGATTATCCACTCCTGACTTCGTAATGTAAAAGGAAAATAAGCTTTTATTTGGAAGCCATTGTTATTTTTGACTGACTCTTGCAGGATACTTCCTTGAGTTCCTCATCTGATGGCCAGCCCCAGGACTACACTGTCTTGTCCTGACCCTACCCTAGTGCAATCACCCTATGAGGCAGGAACTAGTCTCTTCAACTCAACATCTCCAACCAGATATATTCGCTTCTTAACACTGTGAGGATGAACCCAATCTTAACTGTTTTTCCCTCCCCTCTTTCCAATAGTCCTTGGTTTTCATCTTACAATGTGTGAGTTTTTCAAAGAGCTTGAAATCATCCCTCAGTTCAACTTCAACCCAGTCAGAACATGTTGTTTCCTGATTCAGGAGAGAGAATATGACATTTGCCAGTCTAATAAGAATGACTTCAAAACTTTTACTGAGAATTATGACCATTTCTGTGTGTAGTAATAATTCTGACTAACCATTTTTTCCACATCAGCACCTGATCCTATCCTAAGGAAAAATAGACTCTACCTGTCCTTTGAGCCTGTTGCTTGACAGAGACAGCTCATGAGTAATATAAACAAACTGAACTACTTCATTATATTGACCAATATTTACTGAATGATCTAGAAGAAGCTTCCAGCCCTAAACTGAGAAATAGCATACAAAAGAGAACTCTCAGAGAATTGTTCTGACTCGACTGCAACAGGATTAGTCATGACTGACTCGAGTTGGATTGGGGGTTTCTATTCAGTGTAGATCTAAGAGATCATTGTGTGAGTGGTAAGAATTATCCCCATGCTTGTGGATTCATACAGATGACGCAGGATATCGGCATGCTAACGTGATTCATTACATCCAAGTAGTATATCCATTCTAAATTATGTATTAGTCTCCACACCTATCATCTCTCTTTACGGGCAGTGTGGTAATGAATTTATTATTAATTTTAAATATTACAAAAGTAACTCTTGCTCACTGCAGGACGCTGAACAATACAAGGGTGTAGCCTCTGTGTTTAAAACATGCTTTCTCAGGAAGTTTTCCTCTCTTCAGTGTTCCTTTTATGTACTCCTTTTAGCCTTACAGTGGTAAAGTATTTGCTTTTAAAAAATTGACATCTCATTCAGCACTTCTCATGTTTTATATTTCAATGATTATGAGGTTTAATTTTTTTCTCTTACCTAAATAAGAAATAATGTATTTAATTTAAAGTAGGTAAAATTGCCCAACACTCTGGAAATAAAATGGAAGTAAAAATTCACTTGTTTTTCCCCTGTAGGAACATATAGCTAAGTTAGGTAGTAAAAGGTCTAACTAAGTGAAACAGTGAAGAGAAAAGTGCTAGATACCACTATAGCTAGCTGTTTTTGAGTATTATCTGTAGAAAAGAGAAGGCAGTGATTTGGAATATCAGAATTAAGTTGGACCTTAAACTAGACAGGGGACCGCAGAGAGAATTGAGTAGACTTGAGATCTCTTGGCATGAAAAAGAGCAACTGTCTCCAAACCTGACTCAGTGTCCAACAGCCCACCTCAGATCTAATGGGACAGAATTTCAGGAGTTGGGTCAGGGTAATTATATTTTTAAACAAGCTCTTCAGGTAATTCTCTCTGAGAAATGGCATTTAGGAGTTTCTAAAGCAGAAGATGTGTCTTCTTACTAACACAGCTGCTTGAGAATTAATTTGAGAGCACACTTTACAACTGAAAAAACTTTCAAAAATCAACCAAAAGGTCATATTCATATTAGTTGGCATATTTATTATATTTCTTAAAATAAGGATTTGTGCTTAAGTTGATTTTGTCTTAATTCTTCTTAAGATTCTTTGGTTTCATTTACTTGTATAAGTTTTGCCAGAAAGGAAAACAAGTTAAGAGTCCACAGAAGTAACCTTTTCTCATTCGTTTATTCATTTGTTTATTCCTTTGACAAACATTAGATAAGAGTTAGAGAACAATTCAAATTAGAATAAGACATTCATCTACCCTAGCGGATTTTTGTAGAGAGGCATGTAATTATAACTCATATAAATGTAGTGCGGTGAAAAAATGCAAGAGGAGGATTCTTTAGCCAAGGGAATTTGGAAATCCTTTATGAAACATTTTGAGTGTGAAATGTGAAGTAATGTGAGTAAAGATTGAGTATTTTGACACAGGTAAAAGATGTTCCAAACAGAGCTACAGTGTTAACAAAAGCTTCTGGTTGGGAAGTATGTGAGCAAGAGCTAGGCATCGTGGTACACATCTGTAACCCCAGTGACTGGCGAGGCTGAGGCAGGAGAATCACAAGTTCAAGGCTAGCCAGAGCAACTAAGAGAGGCCATAAGCAAAACAAAAAGGATGCGACTATGTAACTCAGTGATAAAGCACCTCTGGGTTCAATCTCCAGTATGAAAAAGAAAAAAGAAAAAGATACTCCTTGTTTGCCTCAAGTGCAAAGATATGTGATGAAGAAAAATCATATGCTTTTACAAATTTGATAAATATTATATATTCACCTTGCAAAGGAAAAACTGAGGCTCATGTTTTCATGATCAACATGTTGAAAATATCGAAGAGCAGAAAGTAGTGGGCTATCACCTGTGCCTCTACAACCATCCATACCCTGGTAACATTCCCACATATAAGTGCTAAGTGTTACATCTGATCTTCTCTACAGAAAGATCAGATGTCATTTAACACCCTGAATAAAATCTTGAATTTTTGCAATGAACTTTTAATGCTTGTCAAACAAGCATTTTCTTTTCTCCTTAACTATTTTCTTACATGTCTTAGGTTGAGTTCCCTTAATATGGACCTTGAGATGGGAATTTTTATGCAAGAGGTTTATTGAAAGAGTAAAGGAGAATCAGAAGGATCCTGTAAGAGAGTAAAGGTAGCAGAATAGGATAGAGGGAGGTGTAGAGCTAGGCACAGGTGTAGTTTTAACTAAAGTATTATAGCATTGATCTCTCCCACTGAGAGCACTGGGACATGAATAGCACCTCAGAGATACCTCACCTACAGGCATCTTTTGTTCCTCCCTTTCATCATTCATTCATTGCTTAAACCTATCCTTGAAGGAAGGACATAACTTCCTAGATCTTTCCTAGAGAGGCAACTCCCAGAAGGTAAGGACAATTCTCAGGAGAAGGGTACAGCTGTTAGAAGCCAATACACTAAGAAGCTGAGAGACAAGTGCACTATAGGTACATGTCAGTGATTTTCAGTTAGAGGTGATTTTGTTCCTGGAAGACATTTGGCAATACCTGAAGATATTTTGATATTTTGATTAACACAACTCAGAGGGAGGGATATTACTTGTATTTAATGGGTAGAGACCAGGGATGCTGCTAAATATCCTACAGTGCACAGAACATCCCATCTATTACAAGAATTATTCAGGCCAAACATCAATAGTTCCAAGGCTGACACACTGAGTAAAGGGAATATAAGCAGAGTACCAACAGTGACTACTACTTTTCTTTCCATGTATGCATTGGTCTGTCTTTGTAAATAGCTATAGCAAGAGCCATTCTTAAGGTTTATCCAGAGTAGGTTTTAAAAAAGTCTAAATCCTCATTCATCTATTTATGTATTTAGGCATTTATAAACAGCTGGTTAAGTAACACCTATTATGTCTCAAACACTGGGCTAGGCAGCAGGAATGCAGGGGGAGATACAATATGGCATCCATTTCCAGGAAGTTCAGAAAATTAAGTGACAGGTCATGGTTCAGTTGCTTTCTTAGTTGCTTTAAAATAGAATATACATCAAAACAGATGGACTTTATAAATCAGACGTAAATATTCAGTGTTAGTATAATGACCAGTTGTGTTAGCCCTTTGTCATTTCTTCATCAAAAAATATCCTTTATATCTACTGAGTTCCATTTGTCTTTGGAAAACTGTATCTATCAATCTATCTACATAATTTTTTTTTACTAAAACATTTTGGGAATATTGATTTATTTTCCTTCATTATAGTAGCTAGTAGAATCCTTTTAATGTACACAACATGGATTCCTCAAGATCAATTCATATATACTTGAAAAATATGGATTTTATTTTAATTCAAATCTTTTGTACATAGCTATTGGGAAATCTGGGAGTTTATTTTGACCTATTATCTTTAGGTTAAATATTTTTCTTATAAGAATGTAGATCAGATTTTTCACCTTTATTTATTGGGTAAACAAAAGAACTATGTATAAAAAATGTATTAGATTTCTATTAGTGTGTAATTACCACAAATGTGGTGGCTTACAACAGTGTGTTTATTATCTCAAAGTTCTGTGGAGCATAAGTCTAGCTGACTTCTCAGTCTCATAAGACTGCAATCAGGGTGTTAACCTGATGTGCTCTCTTCTGTAGGTTCTAGGGGGAAAACCTCTTTCCAAAATCATTCAGATTATTTTCAGAATTTAGTTCCAGTGGTTGATGGACTGTAGTTCCTGTGTTCTTGCTATCTTCTCTAGGCAGTCATGAAGTACAGCCTTTTCAGGCATAGACTCTCTCTAACTTTGGTTCTAACCATACTCATGGGGGAGGGTATTGTACAAAGGTGAAAGTCCTTGGGGGTCATTCTTAGAATTCTGCTTGCCATAGAGGGATAGTGAAGTATTTATGATTTTGGTATTTCCTTGAGATCTGATATTGACAAAGCACCTGAAATAGGCAAATTGCTTTACCTGTTTATTTTAATTATACTTATTGATTTCTAAAGAATACATTTTTGTATGGTTCTTTTAAATTTATTATTCCTCTTCCTTATATTAGAATTCAGACTGGGAGGTCATCTTACAATTGGTAAAAAATATTGATTTCTTTTACTGAAATATTGTTAAACATATATTGTAGAGGACATGGTCAGTAATGTAATCGTAATTCCAAAGTCCCTTTCTCTGATATGTCAGCAGAGAGGCGGAGTCACTATGTCTTACTTGGCTTACATTTACGGTAAAAAGACAGAACATTTTGAGAGTGAACTGTATTTCTTGGAGGTTTTTTTTTTTTTTTTAACTTTAGAGTAACATAGCTTTCTTATGGGACTTTTTTTTTTTTTTTTTTTTTAAAGAAACCTATCTATTTTCATGCCTTCCTAAAGTCTCACCCCACCAGTTACTTCCAATCAGAAATATCCAAGACCATAGGAAACAACCAAAATCTGAAGGGATCAGTGGATCTTTTCCTCTGCTTGACTTTGGTTAAAAGTCAAGGCTTTCATTCACTGAAGAGACAGATTGCAACCAGGATATGACCTGCTTATACTTTTAAAATTTCTGATTATCCTTTTGCTGACTCCACTATTTGAGGAGCTCTTTATCTGACCTGTCTCCTTCATAACTATACTTAATATGCATCAGATTTGTGTCTTTTCTAAAGCCTGTAGTCTTCCAGTTCAACACAACTCCAAATATCAGAGAGTTAAGCCTCTGTGACACCCCTCTCTATTTTTCCCATCCCACAGCCCCCCAATTCATTTAAAGGTACATTAAACAGAGCAAGATTTCCCAGTAGAGTCGTACAGTGGCTTATTCATAGAGGGCACTGGGGGTCATCTAAAGAAGGAAGAGGGGCAGCAATGACATGATCCTTTCTATGATTCTTTCGTGTGAATTTAACATCTGCACTGATGCTCCTGGAAATACTGTGACCTCTTAGTTCTATAACTCCACCTTTTTATCATTTACCAGAATGACCACATTTTAAGTCTCTATTATTCTGTACCATTTTACATCTAAGAAAAAAAATAGGAACCCCTTTATGCCAGAGACTCTCTTACTACTTGTGAAAGTGAACATTCCTGCCATCATTCTTTCCAGGTAAGAAAGTTTCCATTATTCTAGTAGAATTAACTTTCCTATTATGTTTCCTCAAGGATGTCTATCCTTGGAAACTTTATGTTTATCAAAGACTGTTAAAAAAATTTCATCTGAATGGACCATACTATTCCAAACATGTTCTGCCAAGTCTAGAGCAGATTAGGTTGCTTTCTACCTTGATATGTGGATTATTCTTTACCAAGTTCAAGTTAGTTCATTCTATAGATACAAGAGAAGCTATTGAAGGAAAATCACTACTTTAAAAAAGAAGTCTAAGATTACCTTTGAATATTTAATAGACACCAGTGTGCCTCTGGGTCAGATTGAAATTATGGTTGACTAAAATCCCCACCCTCAACTTGTTTGATGTATCTGTTTATTTCATTTTACATTGATGCATCCTATTCATCCCATTTCTTTCTAACTTTTCTCATTTCCTTTTTGCTTCAGTTGACACTCAATAGCCCATTATTTCAAGAGCTCTTCAGTATGCTTAAAGAAAAAAAAAAAATTCACCCTCCAGACTCCTACTTAAGTCAATCCAGTCTTCTCTCTTTTTTTTTTAAATATATATTTTTTTAGTTATAGATGGACACAATGTCTTTATTTTATTGCTTTTGTGGTGCCAAGGATCGAACCCAGGGCCTCATGCATGCGAGGCAAGTGCTGTACCGCTGAGCTACATTCCCAGCCCCCCAGTCTTCTCTTATACACTTACCCTCAGGTCACTGAGTACTGCTGTTGAAAATCACATAGACATGGATTTTTTTGTCAATATAAAATAAGATGTAGTACTTCTTGCTTGTCCTCAGCACCATGATTCAAATATTTTATTTAGATTTTGTTAGCTGCCCCGTATTTTCCTCTTAGATTCCATGTATGCTTCTTTCTCTGCATCTCTAAACCAATGGTTTATGTTTAATACATAAACCAGTAACATAGGTGTGTATTATTGTTATCAGGTGCTATGCACTATACATAACCATATGTGTTATACTTACAGATGATTGTGCACTAGATTTGTTTACACTAGCATTATCACAAACACATAAATAATGCATTGTACTAGAAGTAACAATGGCTACAGTCTTGCTAGGCAATGGGAATTTTTAAGCTTCATTGTAATCTTATTGGACCACTGTCAAACATGGGGTCCATTGTTGACTGCAGTGTCATTATGCAGCATGTTACTGAATATACATTACATATCATGTATCATATTATCATGTAATTGGAATCAAAATATAGAATGAGATTGCCTCAGAAGAGGATACATAAGAGGAACTAGAACAGAACTCCAAAGAACTACATTTGGGGCACTGATAGAAATGCTGTTTTTTCTTAGTTGGGCTTGTTCACTGCTGTATCCTGGCATATGATTCAGCAAAGCTCCTATCTAAATATTCTTTTTCACTCTTAGAAAATGACCTTGCCTCTCAAATTGCAGAAGAAAAATAAATGCTGTCTAATAAAAATTCTTTGACCTTCTGGTTTTGACCACACATATAGAGATGCTCATATATCTTTGTGTGTGTGTGTGTGTGTGTGTGTGTGTCTCAGAGAATTGCTTTTCTTGGTATTTGCTGGTAAAAAATTTTATCCTTGTTCTATACCCCTTTTCATCTTCCTTATCCCAAGACTTTGATCTATTAACTTTCTTTCCTTTGTTGGTGCTGTTATAGTTTGAATATAGTCCTCTGTAAAACTCATGTTGATATTAATTGCCACTGTGACAGTATTAAGAGGTGGGACTTTTAAGAGGTGATTAAGTCATAAGAGCTCTGTCCTCATGAATGGATTAATGCCATTAAAGTGGGAGTGGGTAAATTATCAAAGAAGTAGGTCAGTTATGGGAGTGGATTCCTGATAGAAAGAATGAATTTGGTCTTACTTCTTCTCTGTCTTATGCTCTCACTTAACCTACCACCTTGTGATGATGATGCAGCACAAAGGCCCTTGCTAGATGCCAGCACTGTGCTCTTAGGTTTTCCAGCTTCCGTGACTGTAAGCCACATTAATCTATTTCCTTTATAAATTACCTAGCCTTTGATATTCTATTATAGCAGCAAAGAGTGGACCAAGACAAGTAGCTTTCTTCAACATAAACCTATAATGTTTCTCCCATTTAAAACTAATACTCATTCTCTTCTGTCTCTTGTTTTCTTTCTTTCTTCCCTAATTCCTCCCTAACTTTTATCATATCTTTTTTTTCCTCATTGTCAAACTTCTTCGAAGGAAAGTTTGTCCTTTTTTTGTACCTAATGCATCATCAAAAGTGGTCAGAGGTCAATAGCAATCTATTCTTTCCAAATCCCTTGGACACATATTATTATTTATCTTTCTTTGCTTTCCCTCCATAAATGGGAGTATTGACAACATCTTTTGAAAATTCTCTTCTTTCTTGGGTGCTATGACATCCTTCTCTCCTAATTCTGTTGTGAAGTTTAGAAATGAAAATTAATGCATAAATACGGACTTGAAAACCAGTAACATACTATCAGTGGCAATTGGAACCAAGAGAATGGATGAGACCCTGAAATTATATGTTATTTAGAGAGAAGGTGGCCTAATTAGAATCCCAGGGAACTCAAATATTTAGGAAATTGGAACAGCTATTCTTTTTTCTTATTCCTGTTGAAAAATCTCTCTTTGCCCAGGTCTTAGTTGATATTGTTTCCCAAAATTCCATTCATGGAATTTTTTTTATATTTTTAACTTTTTATTTTGAACTAATTTGAGACATAGAAGTTGCAGATATAGTGCAATGTTTCCATATATCCCTCACCTAGTTTCTTCCAAATATTGACATATTATGTAATCATTGTACAATATGCAGAACCAGAAAATCAACACTGGTATAATTCTATTCACTAAACTATAGATCTTGCTTGAATTTTTCCCATTTTTTCACCAATGCTCTTTTCTTGTTCCAAGATCTAATCCAGGACCTCACATTAAATTAAGTTATCATTGCTCCTTAGTTACCAGTGACAGTTCCTGAGCCTTTCTTTGCTGTCCTGACCTCTTTCTCATTATCTATAATAGATTGACTTATTTGTTCAATTTCTACATAGTCTCAAAATTTTCAATCTGTGCTCCTCTGAGAAACACATTTACTAACTAGATTACAGCATATGCATATAGTTCTTTAGTCTTTAGATATTATCAATCAAGATATTATTGCTGAGCTACTTAAGTTAGTTCTTTTTTATTGTTTTTTCCATATTTAATTTATTTATTTGTTCTGTTTAGGTTTACATGATATAAGAGTGCAATTTGATTGTACACAGATAGAGGATGACATTTCATTTCTCTGGTTGTAGGTGGTATAGAATCACAACATACATGCAGTCATAAAGCTAGCGCTATGATGACCATCATATTCCACCACCTTTACTGTCCCCATGCCCCCTCCCCCCTTACACCCCTGTGAACAGAGTTCCTCCATTGTTCCCGTGTCCTTCCCCACATTATGGATGAGCATCCACTTATCAGTGAGTACATTCGGCATTTGGTTTTCTGAGATTGGCTTACTTCACTTAGCATGATATTCTCCAACTCCATCCATTTACCTGCAAATGCCATAATTTTATTCTCTTTCATTGCTGAGTAATATTCCATTGTGTATATATACCAGAGTTGCTTTATCCATTCATCGGTCGAAGGGCATCTAGGTTGGTTCCACAGTTTAGCTATTGTGAATTGAGCTGCTATAAACATTGAAGTGGCTGCGTCACTGTAGTATGCTGTTTTTAAGTCTTCTGGGTATAGACCAAGGGGTGGGATAGCTGGGTCAAATGGTAGTCCATTCCAAGTTTTCTAAGGAATCTCCATACTGCTCTCCAGATTGGTTGTACCAATTTGCAGTTCCACCAGCAATGTATGAGCGTGCCTTTTCCCCCACAACCTCGCCAACACTTATTGTTTGTGTTCTTGATAATTGCCATTCTGACTGGCGTGAAATGAAATCTTAGGGTAGTTTTGATTTTCATTTCTCTGATTGCTAGAGATGTTGAACATTTTTTTCATGTCTATTGATTGATTGTATACCTTCTTCTGTGAAGTTTTTGTTCAGCTCCTTGGCCCATTTATTGATTGGGTTGTTTGTTTTTTTAGTGTTAAGGTTTTTGAGTTCTTCATGGATTTTAACTGTTTTTTTCCCACATGATCTTTCAGACCTATCAGACCTATCTGGTCTATGCCTATGACTTCAGTGACCACTGATACTCTAATTCTTCTGAATCTTTGCCCTAGATGAGAAACTTTCATATTAAGTACCTATATTTACAATGTAGGTACTTAATATTTTTTTGACAAGTAAGGCAGGGAAATTGTGAATGTTATCTCTAGTTGTTCCAACTATAATGTGTTGATTATTTATAATTACTTATATAGTATCTTCACCTTCACATCCCAAAAGTTCTTGTATTCTTCCAGTTAGAATCAGGTAATATTTCTTTTTTGCATAGTCATGTATATGTTTCTCTATTGGAGTGTTTTTTTCCACACTGATGCATTGTTTTTATCCCCTCTATCTCTCACTAGGCCAGTGGCTTCTTGAAGATATTTGTATTTTTAATTTATGTATTGTCCAAGATTTTCCACCTAGCACATAGTAACCACACATTAGTTTTTTCCTAATATGAGTGCATGAATTTATTCAGGATGCTATGAACTTTATTCACTTTAAATAAAATTTTGGTTATTTTTCAGTTATTTTTATTGTTTTGAGAAATAATGTCAAGTATAACTTTGAGATCTATGAAATTTAAGGTCAATAAGTTTATGTGTCAGAAGATTACAAAATAGTGAACTAGGAAGAAAACAGATTTTCCAAGTTTCCAAATACACTCCAATTAGTAAGCTATATTTTAGCATACACTCAGAAAGAACCTTCAACATTATCAATGATCTTTGAAGTTTGGGGGTAAAAAACTAGCAATTTTCTCTCATTTAACTTTGTGTCTAGTGATATGTTTTAGTAAATTATTTCATCATTTGCAGCCATTTCTAGTTTTTTTTTTCCCTAGAAATTGAGTTATAATCCCAGAGCATGTTATTGGTGATGGAAAGGTTGGGATGAATTGTCATGTCAATTGAACTAGATTGGGTGATCTTACTAAAAGTTAGAGTTGATTGTATTCATTTGGAAAGCAAATTTTTTTTTGACAATTAAGGCAGGGAAATCGTGAATGTTATATCTAGCTGTTCCAACTATAATGTGTTGATTACAGCTGTTTCATGAATTCTCAGGAACAGCTCAAGTGCTATATACTGCTTAGGAAGAAAATTCAGTCAGTGTATTTGTTATCACAATGTGCTGATTGCGGCAGCTTGCCCAAAGCTAAACTTGCTGTAATAAAAACTTCTAGATTGGAACATAGTAATGGCATTTATGTTATTTGTCTCTTAAGTTCTTTCTTTATTATATAAACCCTAAGCAAATAGGTTCCAGGTTGAAAACCTCAGAAAGCTCTGTCACTAGGCATTGCTGGGTTCTCTTGTGTCTATTCTTTGAAGAGTTTGTCAGCTGAAGTCTTGCAGTCTAGCAGTGGAATCTGAATCTATTTTTTTTTTTTTTTAGTACAGGGTATTGAGAGATTGATAGGGGCACTCAACCACTGAGCCACATCCCTAGCCCTTTCTATATTTTATTTAGAGACAGGGCCTCACTGAGTTGCTTAGGGCCTCACCAAGTTACTGAGGCTGGCTTTGAACTCCTGGTCCTCCTGCCTTCACCTCCTGAGCTGCGGGGATTACAGGCATGTGCCACCACGTCTAGCCAGGAATCTGAATCTTATGTAGCTGAAGGCACTGTTTTAAAGTGGTGTCCATCTTCTGACTTTGTTAAGATCATTGTATTGAATTCACTCTGGTAGATGCCTTTCTGTGAGAGTGTTGTTATTTTTAAAGACTCACAGTGAGTTCCTTGCCCTTTGGATCCCTACTGCCTTCTAAAATGGCATTAAATCAGGGAACCTGGACTGATTGAATCAGCATGGTACTCAAAATTTGAAAAATGTTTAAGGAGAAATAACTAAGTCTGTCTCATAAATGCAGTATAGTATACTTTAGCAAATCAACTGTAAGTTAGGAAATAGCCATGTTTGTCTGAATAGAAGGCTTCATAGATTTCCTCCACATATTCTAATGTCTGTCTACATTTGTCCTTTTTACAATTCACAGTGGCATCATTGGGAATGGCAGTGCCTTTTAGTGCCTCCTAAGGAACTGGTTGTGGAGACAGGCCAAAAAGAAAGAATAAGGGAAAAAAGATAGAGATGGGGGGAGTAGGAAATTAGAGGTGGAAAGGGTAAAGGATGAGTAGTAAAAGCCCATCTGATGTTTATGTCCACTGTTCTTAATGACAACCCAGTGGCTCTTTTCTTTCTAGGAAAGGATAAGCATTCTTTATTTTCCAGCCTTCACTTTTGTGTCTTTGGATCACATACCAGATGAACAGGATTTTTTTCCATCACTACCACTGAAGCTGTTAATATTATTACTTAGTGTTCTTTAAAAAAATCTACAGTTGGAGGTAGTACATAGAATTTCACCCCTTTTATCATCTTTTTCTTGAATTATTTTTTATTGGACAAAAATGAAGAGAACCTAAGACAGTTTTAATTTGAGGGATAATGATGCAACAACTTCAAGGGAAATGTTTATATATGGCCTTGCTCTAATTGCTATAAATATTGAAAAAAATTAGACCTTTAGTGAACTTCCTTAAATAAAAGAAAAATTTCCTTAGTCATAGAAAAGAATATAGTACTTTCTTTTTAGGAAATTGGTGAAGTCAGAAAAACAGAAAAAAAAATATATATCTGTTCACCACACCTATAATCTGTCACGAGTGGTTATAATAGCCCTAAATGGCCTTTTGTTTTCTTAATCATTAGGTCTGTGGATAACTGAAAAACCTGAAATTTTGTGCCTGTTCTTGAGGGTCACATTTTAAGTAATATCTTTTATATGTTTGACTTTAACTACGTGCCAATGGACTAATAATATTTGAATAGCTATAATAATTACATGTAAGTCCATTTTATTCTAAATTTATACATATAGCTAGCAATTCTCTGACCAAGAGATTACTGACAATTACCTAGTGATTTTACGGTCATACCTAATGATTTTATTGTATTACCTTGGATCTTAAACTGTAATAATTATGTAAATAAACAATGAGAAATAAACTGGTACATAAATTTATTGACCATACTGCCTAATGAAATTAATAATGAACTACATTGGAAAAAGTATAAACACTTCTTATACTATAGCTTGTAAGTTTTCTTCATTCAGTAGAATTATATTAATGCTATTTTTGTGTCATTGAATAAGAATTCATTTATACCATTTTTTCGCTTGTGTTTCTACTAGATTCTAGATGTCTCATTTATATAAGTTGCTCATAGTTTGAACATATATGTGGTCTATTTGTGGGGTGAGCATGAGTCTTTGAAGAATGAAAGCTCATTTTCTTGAAAAAAATCAAATCCACATTTTTGCTAATTTTACTCCGACCATATTTTGTTTCTAAAAACTAATATTCAGAAGGATCAAGGGAAAATAATAATTATACCCTTAAATTTTTTTTGCAGTGAATTTGTTATTTGAATATTCTAAATTATTAGCATTTTTAGCTCTTTAGCAATAGTAGCATTGTCATAAGTAACTATAATAGATTTCTCAAAGAACCAGACATCTTAGTCACTAGAATATTTGTTCATATACTTTCTGAACTCCTCAGGACTAATAGTAACATAATTATGTGTATCTTTGTCAATGATGCTCTTCCTTTCTGCTTGCCATTTTGATCCTTCCAGTAATTTTATTTTTTAGGAGAAGGTTTACAAGCCCAGCATGGTAGCACATGCCTATAATCCCAGCTGCTAGGGAGGCTGAAGCATGAGGATCTCAAGTTGAAAGCCAGCCTCATCAATTTAGTGAGGCTCTAAGCAAGTTAGCAAGACCCTGTCTCAAAATAAAATATAAAAAGGGCTGGAGATGTGGCTCAATGGTTAAGCGCTTCTGGGTTCAATCCCCAGTATAAAAAAAAAAAATAGGTTTGCTTTCCAATTAAACTTCATAGACTATTCATAGACTAATTTGTGAGTTATACTTTAATGTATGCCCAGTTGTCTCTCAACCTGTACTGATAAATATTCAATAAAATATTTGTTGAATAAATAAATAAATTTTAGTATTCCTATTTCCATGACATAATACTTATAAAACAATAATTCTTTTAGGTGGGTGTGACTGTTAGATATTTTTCTCAGCTTCTGTGGTTGGGCAAAGCTTCAACTAGCCCAGGGATTCCAAGCTTGCCTACCCATAGGACTACCCTGGGAAGTTGATTATACATAGATTCCAAGCCCCACCCCAAACCTGCTCAGTCACAATCTCTGGGTATCTGTATCATCAATCTGTATCATCAAGCAAGTCTGGGAAACTTAAAACTAGTGAGTCTTCACTAGGAGTGTGATCTATGCATAATTATATATTGGTGTTATAGGAAAGATTTATGGATGTGGATTGAGTTGATAGTATTATTTCTAATGCTGTCAACTAAAATATCAAAAGAGAATGTGTCTGATATTCTCTTTAAATTTCAGCTTCGATAAGACTTGAGTTTAAGTAACATTTACACTTATTGTTTTTTTAGCTTTTACCATGTACAATATACTATCTTAATCTTTTTCATGTATTTACTAATATTAATATAGAGAAGTAAAATAATTTCCCCCAAGTCAAGTAAGTAACAAGTGGGAAAGCTTGAATTTGAACCTAAAAAGTCACATTTTAGAACCCACACAATTAATCCTGCAAAATATTGTCAATAGTCACCAAATACTATGCACTTACTTGTATGTCAGGCTATATTAAGCACTTCATGTACTTTAATCATTTACTAATCTTGTAGTATTAAGAAAGTAGTATTAAGCAGGTTCAGAGAGAATAAATAATTTTCCCAGAGTTATCCTGCTAGTAAGTGGTAGAACCAGTGTGTTTTGAAACTAGGTTGGCTCAACTCCAGAACCCTGTTTTCTTTACCACTCTACTCTACATGGAAGAATGACATGTTTGAATATGCCAATATTTGTCATCCCTCAGTATTTCCTATAGATGGTAGTAGTTACTGGAGGTGAGAGGGCTTCTGGAAGGCAATTGTATAATATTTTAATGTCTACATCAAATAATGCTTATTTTCACAGAGATTCTAGAATACATTAGAATTCCTTGTTCTAGAAACATTTTAAAAGAATAAATTGTTTACTCTTGTCTGTCACAGTTTGGCTGAAGGAGAAAAAGAACAAGATTAACATACTTTTAAGGGATTCTTAACCCCATATTAATATTGAAAGAAAGTATAGTTCATGAATACTTAAGCAATTTGTGACCATTTGATAGTTACATTTTCCTTTATTTGAGCATTAAATATTATGTTTGTTTTGTCACAAGTAACTTTTTCCTTTAACTTTGAAATAACAGATCAATTCACTTTCACATATTTATTAACAATTTAATTTGAACTGCTTCTCTTTTTCCTTCCTATTTTTTCCCAAGTGAAGGAAAAGTGTTAATTGTTTATGGCTCCCACTAACTCTGTATGGGATTTCCAAAGAAGAGTGAAGAATTGGAGATGAGTGTGTGAAATTTGGGGAGGGAAAAATGTTTAATGTGTTTGTGAAGTAGTGCGCTTCTTCTAGGTAATACTATTGCACTATAATATGCATTGAAGCCTGATTTTTCACTCAGGCTAATCCTGTAAGGACGTGACTCAACATTCATAGAAGTAGAAACATGTTAACTGAGTTCCTTTAGCTGGAAAATATTAGCAATTCATAAACTATGAGATAAGTTTAAACTTGTATATAAAACCAGAGATTAGATCTCTCTCCCCTCTAAAGCAAGGGCATGCTAATTTGGATTCACATTTAGAAGGAATTAACCTGGATGTTACAATTTGCTCTTGTATTTACAGAAGACTATAGTTGCCTGAGACATGTACCTGGCTGTTAACACTTTCTCTTTCCCACCACCAGTAGCTAATTCATCTAAAACATTGTCCCCAGTGCTTATATACTGGATACATTTTAGTAATTCAGACTTTGATTTAACAAGTAATCACCTAGGACTGGGGTGTTGTTCAGTGGTAGAGAACTTGCCCAATGTGCAAGTGTGCAGGAGGCCCAGAGTTCTGTCCTCATCATTGAAAACAAAACAAAAATAAAAAAGATAAACAAACATGTAATTATCTAAATAGTTGTTCCCTTTAAAAATAAAAGGAACAAACAAACAAATAAACAAAAAACCAAAGGACTTATTAACATTCTGCACAATGCAAAGAAAACTTCTTACTTTCTAACACTTTTAAGATGATCTTTAAAAAGAAAATTGTTACTTCCTTTCATTTCTAGCACTTGACAGTCCCACTTGCTCCTTTAGGAGAAGGTAGCAGAACAATATAATGAGCACTGTCCTGTGTTAAGGAGAGTTGGCAAGCAATATGCCTTTGCTAGCATTTGCTTCTGTAAAATTAGTGTAAGGTATAGAGGGAAAATAGGAAAGCAGAGAGTCTGTTGATCTTGTTTCTCCACTTCCCATTTTTGTTACACTGTGTTGAAATGTCAATTCTAATGTCAGATCCAGAAAATTGTTTCTTTATCATAAAGGTAAAAATAAAATTTATTGGGCACTTACTTGCTCTACTTGAAATATATAATTTATTCCACACAATTAAAAAGACACTATTATTATCCTAATTTATGGAAGGTGAAACTAAGACTTAGGAAGGTTAGCTTATTTCCCAAGGCATATTCCAAGTAAGTGGCATAAACTGGATGCAGACTCAGATCTATCTAATTCAGAGAAAATGCTCTTAGTCATCACCTCAAATATCAATTATACGTGTGGTTTAATAGAGTGTTCAGTGCATTTTGTTTTGCACACTTGGCGTCAGCATGTCACAATGAAGAGAGCAACATAGAAAGGAAGGTGATCTGTGGTCAAAATACCTGGATTTGGAATCAACTTATTTGTTGGGATTCTCATTCTACTGTTTTTACTTTTTTATACTGAGAAGGCTGCATTATCTATTTGAACTTCGGTTTCTTTCTTCTGTTACAAGTAAAGGAGATAACTGATGTGAGATGTTTGGTAAATTGTCTATGCTAGTTATTATGAAGGTAGTGAGAATATTCTACATCTGTAGAATGCTCTAGAGTTTACAGAGAGCTTCCACCAAGGTTGTTTCAGGTAACAGTGAGAGAACTGTTTAAAGTTTATTTATTTTTTATTCCTTCATCCAACAATGATTTTATGTGTCCTCTAGATGCCAAGTATTATTCCATAAGTTGATGAGATTTAGTACAATAGGAGTAAAAATAATTCTGTGTTCATGGAGTTTGCATTTTAATGGGAGTAATGGAAAATAACCCATGAGTAAAATATCAAGTATATTCACTAATAATAACAATCAATGTAGCATTTAATTCTCACATTGTTAGTTTGATGAACCAGTAGTTAGCTCAATGTTTAGATAAATATTGTAAGTCATGGATTAGTCTCTTGTTTTTCTATTGTATATTTTTAAATGTAAACTAGTTACAGTTCAATTATATTCCCCCAACATTGTATTGTTATGACAATAAAGTGATTATGTGTTTTGATTTAATGATTAGTACACATCACCAAAATTGGTGTAATCTTTTCCAACACAGGATTCTATGACATATTGGCTAAAAGTTTGTACTAGACATAGATCTTTAATACCTATCTGTCTTCATGGATGTCTGGTAAATACACTCTGAATAAATCATTTCAGTAATTCAAAGGTTATTTTTTTCCAAAAGATTATTGAAAAACACAATTTTGACATTCTTTGCCTTGGTAAACTTGGCAGTAGTACTCTCATATTTCTCAAATTCACACAAAGCCTTAGGAAAAGCGTCAAGGGACCTGGTACTTCCCCTCTGTTATAGGATGACTCTTAGAAGACACAAAGGGATCATGAAGAGATATTGTAGTGAACCCAGACATTAAGATTTGTCTGCCAACTCTGAGTTTAAAAACACTGAGAGCTGAAAGACAAGTGTTATTCTTGAGATAGTTTATAGCCATTGACTAATGATGACCAGAAGTCGTCATTCAGCATCCTGGTACAAAGGTCTGTAAACCTTGAGAGAGAAAGCCACATTTGCCAACAAAGTGTTTTGAGATTTAATCCGGAAAATGTCTTCTAGTTATTATCTTAGTAAAAGGGTTTTTTTTTTTTTTTTTTTTTTTTACTTAAACTCCTGTTTTAAAGTTACTGAAGTGTTTATTTTTACTATTTATTTAAGAGGGTTGTGAAATGCTCACACTTTAGGAGTAGACTACTTGCAGCTCTACTTATTATCTATACAAATGTAAGAATGATTCCATTATAGCTTCAGAGTATATTGAGCATCTTTTCTCAACTGTCTCTACTTCCTACCACCATCATGTACTAATTCTTCTCCACACAGTAGCAGGAGTGATTTATTACAGTTGAAATCTGAGAGTCTGATTCCCACAGTCTGAAACCTCCTCTTTCTCATTCTCTTTCTCTACCTCCTTTTCTTTCTCTTCCTCCTTTTCCCCTTCCCTGTTAAAAACCCTCCAGTGGCTTTTCTCTTAAACTACAATGAAGTCTAGTCTCTTTCCCAGGCTTGCTTCATTCATCTCTCCTGTGTCTTGCTTACTGTACAAGAGCCACTCTGACATTCTTTCAATTCTTAAACACACCCATCTGATTCCCTGTTTGAAACTTTTAACACATTCCTGTTTCTTGTGCTCAGAACACTATTCCCCTCATTTCTCACTCAGCTGACTCTATCCATTAGGTCTTAGACTTCTCCTTAGCCACTCAAATCTCAATATATTGTCCGGTTGCACATGTCCAGAGCACCATGTTTTTCTTTTCATAGCACTCTCACAAATTTTCATTTTGTATTTGTTTGGTTTTTGTTTAATATCTGAATTCCTGTACTCTCCAAACTATAATCTCTCTGTCTTTTTGTTTTACTTCTGTATACCAGTCCCAAGCCTAGTAATTGAGTAGGTGCCCAATACACCATTGTTAAATGTTGAATGAATAACATATCTCTGGCTTTTAAAAGTCATCTGAAAATTAAGAATAGTAACTCCTATCTGTAAAGTTACTGTGTGAATTAAATTACAATAAAATATATAAAATATGATAAAAATACAATAAAAATATAAAAAGCACCATGCTAGACAAAGTCCTCCATGAAAAGTAGTGTCAGTAGCAGTGGCATCCTAATTACCAGACACTTATTAAACCCATTGTATGTATAAGATGTCACCAATATCTATGGAATTTATTTTAATAAGAGAGAGTTTTATTTTACCAAGACTTTGCTGGAATAATACATTAACATTGATCTCCATATCAAGAAAATTAAAATATGGAATTCCAGCAATGATTCCATGCTTTTTAAAGGAATGTAGATATGAACTAGCCTTGGCTTTGTAATGTCACAATAATCAGAGCCCCAGTATACATTCAAGGGTAATTACTTTGGGTAGTAATTGTTAGACTGCCCTCCCTCTACTCTAAGCAGCTGGCATTGAAAAAAAAGCACTGCTTTTATGTTTCAACACAATCAGTCTGTAAAATCCCATTATCCCCAACTTCCACACCCTGTGGCTGCATGCTTTCTTTTGAAATTTCTTAAAGAAAAAAATAAAAAATCTTCAAGCAATCCCTCAAGTGCATTTCTAATCTCATTCTACCCATGTAATATAAAAGTAGGGAGTAGGAGGGGTACATAATGTGATTTGCTTACCCCTTCACCTGGAATCCTATGATACTTGTGGGAAAGCCTGTATGAAAATTTTCACGGGTGGAAACACTTTTTCAGTGTGTATTTTGAGATGAAGTTGAATTTAATTTTTTTGATGTTCAAAGAATACAGCAAGGTTAATTAAGTTATTTTATTTTTTTTCTTCCACCTATTCAGACTGCCTCTACTATGCAGGAGTTTCTGCTGACTTCCAGTGATCTATCTCCTTTTATCTGTGATCTTCTGTTACCATTCTAGATGCAATGCCTTCTCCCGCTCTGCTTTCCTGTTTCTTGTCCCTTTCCATCTGTGACTATGACCTCTTGTCTAATCTATCTCCTAATTACTTTTCATGGCCCCATTGTAATCTTTTTCTTTGAGTTCCAATTTCCCTGTGATTGAAATTTTTATTTACATTCTTTCCCTAACCTTGAAGAATTGATATCTGTTCCCTGAGGATGACACCTTCCTTGTTATCTGCTCCATCTCTGACTACCACTATTTAATGAACCTAAGGGAGGGGTTGACTGTGGAATGTAGGTAGTGAGTCTCAACAATGTTTTCCCCAGCCATGAAAGACCTGATTGTTTTTGTTACCATAATTCAAAAATCTTTCTTTTGAAGTTCATGTTTACATCTGCTCACCTAATTCCATTATTTTATCCAATCTCTTTATCTTTGGGACATTCTCTCATCTTTCTTAGGACCTGCATTACAAACCTTAATGTCAAACCAACCCTTTCTCTCTCTCTGATTTTATCTGCTTTGCTAGTGACTCTTCCAAAAACTATAATTTCTTAGTCACAGCCTTTACTTATCTTAGAGTTGCAGACATGCCTTGGACCCTACCTCTTGAGCCTCTCTGTTTTCTTTCCTTTTCTTTTATTAAATAAACTGCCTCTCCTCTTTGTAGATTCCTATCTGTACAACCAATCTTATTCCTAAGATCAATAAAT
Source organism: Geosciurus inauris (assembly GCA_004024805.1). NCBI lineage: Eukaryota > Metazoa > Chordata > Mammalia > Rodentia > Sciuridae > Geosciurus > Geosciurus inauris. Next base: position 50,803 of record PVHX01001696.1, read on the forward strand.
CTCCCTTCTGTATTCATTTCCTTTTTATCTACCTTGTGTCTCCCCATGACCTACTATGACCTCTTCACCTTCCTAGATCTTAGAAGAGTAGTTTTAATCATTGTTTCTGCTTTCTTTATCTCCCATTAGCCTTAATACCCCACAGACTTTTCCTTATTACTCTGCAAATACAGCTTTTATAACCCCTGAGGGTATTCTTTTTCTTTCTTTCTTTTTTTGTATTCAGTAGTGTCCTGTGCTATGATCACATCAGGACTACATTTTTGACATCTTTTTAAAAATACTTTTATTCCATGACTTCATTTGGTGACTTCATTTCTTCCCACCATAATTTTTCTCCTTCTGTAACCCCTCCTTTGACTGTTTATTGTTTGTTTGTTTTGAATTATTCTCCCTCTTCTACCCTATAAACAGTAGGTGTCCTTTAGCTCATCTCTTTGCTCTCTTCTTGTTGGTTGTTTCACGTACCCTCTTAACTTTAATAACCTCTTGGATGGATATGAATTCTCTTCCCTTAATGCTGAGCATCTGTCCCCAGACTTTATTTCAAACCTTTAAGAGACATTTCCCATGGGATAACATAAAAGTATTTTGAATCTCTTAGACGATTTTAATCATCAAAACTCAGTCACTGTTGAGGGTTAAAAGTGGGCACTATTCATTATTAGCAAATGCAAACCTGTACTCTCCACATATCACCCATTCATACCTAATATTATGTACAAAATACTCTGAAGTCTCTTCTCCTCTGTCTCCCATCTTTGTCACCTCACCAGCATTCTACTTACCTGTGCTGAAAATCATCATCTTCAACATTCTGCTCTTTCCTGGATCTTTTTAAGTGTGCCTTTCTCTCTCTCTCTTTCCTCCTTCCTTCCTCCTTCCTTCCTTCTTCCTTCTCTTTCTCTCTCTTCCTTCCTCCCCTCTCTTCCTCCCTCCCTCCCTCCCTCCCTCCCTCCCTCCCTTCCTTCCTTCCTTCCTTCCTTCCTTCCTTCCTTCCTTCCTTCCTTCCTTCCTCTCTCTTTTTCTTTCCTCTCCCCACTTCTTTTCCTAATCCCATTGCACTGGCAATGCATTATTCAAGCTCTATTCCCTTACTGCATAGCCTTTTTAACTTGTCTATTTGCTCCCAGATTTTCTCTACATTCATCTGTATTTTTTATTTCTACAAAATATTCGATGCAAGTACACACAAAACATTGGTGAAGAATATCAATGCAGACATCTCAGCTTGTAATTCAACATGCTACAAAGCATGGCATAAAGATTATTTTCTGTCTTTAAAAAAAATTTTTTTTTGTAGTTGTAGATGGACAGCATGCCTTTATTTTAGTTGTTTATTTTTTTATGCGGCACTCAGGATGAAACCCAATGCCTCACATGTGCTAGACAAGCGCTCTGCCACTGAGCTACAGCCTCAGCCTTATTTCCTGTCTTAACCTCCTTACCTGTATTTCAACTGGACTTTTGGCCTTTCTCTGAACACCTCCTAAATCAATGGTATTTAACAGCATCAAAATCATCTTTGGAATTTTAAAAAATATAAATGCCCATACATACCGTGGGAGATATTAATTCACTAAGTCTGTATTGAGGCCTGGGTGTCTTAGTAAAAACTTTCCTAAGTCATTTTGACTAAAGTCGAGTTTGAGAAACATTGTCTATTTTCCTGCCTTTGTAATTTTGTTAATTATTTTCTCTCCATTGTCAGATCTACTATTCTTGCTTTCTTGTTATTCCTTTTTACCCTTCAACAACTAGCCCTAATTTTACCTAACTCATGGAGTCTTGGTGATCCATACAGATAGATGTAATTGCTCCTTCCTCTATACCGCAGAAGCAATAAGCTTTCAGTAGCTTATGTTTATGCCCTACAACCTCTAGAGAGCACAAGTCGTGAAGGCAAGGCTTCTGTTATTTATAAAATAGAAACCATTCAATAAAAGTCATTGGCTTGTAGAGAACTTTGAAATTCTTAATGTTGTTAAGTATGAGTTATTTTTTGCTAATTTGACCAAAAGTTCCAAAACAAAAAGTACAGTAATTGCGAATCCAATCCAAGACTATACTAAATGAAGATTTGCTAATCTAAGATTTGCTAAGTAGGAGAAAGAAATTATAATTTTAAATGCCACTATTGTTTTCAACAGTGGATGAGCTAATATTAAAGTAAATTCAGTGGTAGATGGTTCCTCAACACTCAACCTGTAGGTACTTTATAGCATGTAGGTCTGTTTAGATTCCTCATGAAAACTGTCATGTTAGCATGTAGCTATAAAATGTACTTTAGTCAAACACTGTAGTTTTTTTTTTTTTTACTAGTACCTTTGGCACAGGGAAATACTTTTTTTTTTTTTTTTTTTTGGTACTGGAGATTGAACTCAGGGGCACTCGACCACTGAGCCACATCCCCAGCCCTATTTTTTGTGTTTTATGTAGAGACAGGGTCTCACTGAGTTGCTTAGCGCCTCACCGTTGCTGAGGCTGGCTTTGAACTTGTGATTCTCCTGTCTCAGCCTCCCTAAGTGCTGGGATTACACAATGTTGTTTTTAATAGGGAATGAGTGTGTAAATGCAACGATTTTACGCGGTTACAAGCGACTGTGTATAAAAACAATTTTTGATTTTTTGTCAAGCATTCAGCATGGGAGTGATTTTTTTCCTTCTACTTTTGTTTGTTTACCTAGTTTTCCCACCTCCATTCTTGCTAAATCTATATGCTATATATTTAGGATTGGACTTTTTTTCTTCCTATAATTTTCTGTTAGTGCAAGATTTGGAGTTAAGTTTTATCAATAAAAATTGTGAACATTTAGTTTGGGACATATGGAAATATGTATACAATTTAGTGCCCTCTGAGGTGGAGAGTTGACCCTTAATATCATATTGTCTTTGTCACACTCTTACATCTCTATCTACAGCTATCTATGTATCTCTCTATGTATTTAGATTTCATAACAAGCCTAGGTAAAAAATAAACTTTTATCCTCTTGATGCTCTGTGTATTTGCTAGTATAAAACATGTTTCTAATTTATTGCAGGTGAAGTAATCAGTATTAAAGCATGCATTAAATTTTCTGTGCTCATGATGGTATACTAATTGGAATATAGCCAATGCAGTGTTTCTAGAAAATAGCCATTCTCTAAAACAGGAAGTCAAAAGAAATATTGTTGTGAAACACTGTTAAGATAGCAAATGAATAATGACTAAAATTTTATAGTTGAAGAGCTCTGTGTCAACAGAATAGTATAAGTAATAAAACCTAGCAAACACATGGCAGACTTTTCTTAACCATAATAGTAGTAACATGTTTTGTAGAATATTGTACAGTTTTCCTACACCTCATCTCATTTAATCCTCACAACTACTCTGTGATGTGGGAGGAATTCCATTTACATAGGTGCAAACTAATCCAGGAAAGGTAAGTGATTTGTTTTTAAATTCATACCTCCTAAGTGGTAGATATGAGATTTCAGATCTTTTGAGGTCAACTCAGTATACCAAAAAGGCTATTTAAAAAACACATTATTTTTTCACAGACCACCTTTAAAAAGCATCAGTCAGGACAATAGCAGTAATACACACAAAAAGGAAAAGGCCCTGAATCAATTTCTGAAGTTTTCCATTTATAGAATATGTAAGTAAAATAAAAGAATATTAATTCATACGTGAAACACTCACTCTTTGAAGTGAAATGATACACAACCTCAAGATATTGCTATTTTTTTATTTTTAGCGAACTTTATTTTTATGCCTAGAAAAATACATGGGGTGTTTAGGACTAATGTGCTGGCCAATTTGCTACTTTAGTGATAGTAACATAATCCCAAAAGCAAGCACAATTATTCTGTACTTTTTTCTTAAGTTTTATTCAGCAATAAGACCATAATTTTTCATATTTAAGGAAGTATGAAAAATTTGTCGAGTTTTAAAAGCTGAATACATGTAGCGTTGGATCAAGGCACATACAAGACTGGCCAAAGGGCGTACAATGCACTTTGGTTTTTCATTGAAAAAAAAAAATCATGGCAACAAAAAATGATATGTTTTCTTAAACAAGTAATAGTTCACAATTCAGTAGGAAGCTAGAAATAAATGTTACAAGTTTATTATGTAATATCTGGAAAATGTGACAGTAATGGGCAGTATTCTTGATCATTGTAAAAGTAAATTGGACATTTATGTACAGTGTTAAAACACTTCACATATACCAGATCTAAATTTGATTTCTAATATTTATTTTTCTTTTAAGTTCTCCCTTATTTAAAGTTTTACACTTTCTGGATTGCTGAGGGGACTCACTTATGGTAATGCTATCTTTTTAATATGCATAAGATTTATCTTTGACATCCTTTATGATAAAAACATCATAAATACTAACAATTTTGTGTTTAGAATTCAATTTTCAAAAATTAGGATGGTACAGGCAAAACCAAAATGCAGTTCAGTATTTGTGTTTATTGCACTATACAAGTCTAAGTTTTCGTTTCTCTTAAGTACAGATTCCCCCCCCACTCAGAAGCACATTTATATTATTGTTTTTGTGAAGTCCTTTATTCTTAAAGTTTTGTTGACAATGACTTTAACAACAGACTTCACATTATTTTATGCCAGTTGATATATTCAGTTCAGAAGATATACTTAAGGATATCTAATTTGCCTAGAGCAAAAATGGAGATATGCAGCAAGTTTGATATTGCCCATTACTTCACATATTTTGATTTATTGACTACCACTGGGATAATAGAAATTTAATAATTGAAACAGTATTTCATAACTATTTTTGAAATTTAATTTTTCTCATTCAGCCAGTTTTTATTTTTACATTTTATTAATACCAAAGTGAAAAATGGCCTGTGCTTATACTACAAGGATCTCATGTGAACTCAGTCCTGATTGTTCAACACAGCAAGAAAATTCACTTTCACAGTCAACAAGTCATCTTACTCAGTAGAACACAAAGTAAATGGTTTATAACTTCAATATTTGCAAGGAAAATACAGTACAAATTACTAAAAAATACTAAAATATAGAATTGTGTTCAGGCATCTCCACTACATCAATCGCAGCAGTAACCTGAAATTTGAAACTTTTAATAAAAAGTTCTTAAATATAAATTATATGGCAAATGTACAGTACATTGCTTTCTCAGTCTTATTTTTTTTTTCCAGTGTTTTGCAGTAGAACAGGGTTCCTACCATCATCTCCCTTAGGTTTAAAAAAACCTGAAGCACAGTCTGCTGCAGGTCCTGCAGCATCATGAGTGTGAGTGATCTGAGTCTGGAATACCACTGTCTCTGTAGCTTCGGTTACTACTGCTTTCACTGTGATTGTTTTTGTACAGATTCATTCCATTAGGAGGAAATATGGTGTGTATTACAAACTCCTCCTTTGAGATGGGTTCATTGCTTATTGGTAACATCTGAAAAGAAGTCTCCCTGATTTCCAGGATAGAGTTGTCTTTCTTAGTGCCAGCTTCTGCATAGTCATCCTTTCTTCTTCTCCCTTTGCTGTATGCACAGTTCCTTGAGAAGAGTGACCCATTTCTATGAACATACCAACATACTAGAGCAAGAAGGGCAATGGTCACCAGGGCCACAGCCCCGCCGATGATGGCGGCCAAAGGTAAATTGGGGTTTTTGTAAGGTTCTTTCTCTTGCTCTCTATTGAGAGTGGTTGTAGGGTTGTACATTCGAAGGGGTGCAGTTTCAGTCTCAATACAAACAGGAGTTTCATCAAATAAGTAGAGGTTACTGGTTTCCATGGGAACCATGCATACTCTGTAAGGTGAGTCAGGCTCCAGGGCTGTTACCAAGTATTCACTGCGTTCCCCTGTTACGATTGTTTCTGTTATAGATCCAAATGCTGGGCTATGGCCCAGTTTAAGCCAGCTGAGTCTTAAAGCAGTCATAGGTAGAGCAAGTTTCCAGGAGATATGAATTGTGTCAGAGGTGACAGATTTCACAGTAATTATAATTGTTTTTCTTGAGGGACTCCCTGTAGTTCGCTGATCCTTAGTGAGCTTGGGGTTCTTAATATCCGGTTGTTTGGTCACTGGAGCTGGCCACTGTCCTTGAGCAGGATACACTGTGTTGGGTATTGCAGTGGTTATCTGAATAGTGCTTACAATCCCACTGTCTTTACAATCAAACAGCTCTGCATTGAGGTCTTTGATAGCCATTCCACGAACTTTTTCAGGAGCTTGGCACATGAGCCCACGCACATTGACCTTCACAGGTAGTGACTGTAACCAGTCACGTACCCATTTCATCTTGCACCCACAATACCAGGGATTGTTGCGAAGAATCAGTTGGGTTATATTGTCCAAATCATCAAAGATACCCTGAGGTAAATTACTTAGGTTATTGTTGGACATATCAAGTCGATACAGCTGCCTTAGGTAAGAAAAAGCATTTGGGGGCACCCGGTTGATGTGGTTATCTTGAAGGTAAAGCCTCCGCAGGTTTGTGCCTGGAAGGTTTACTGGTGCAGCAGTCAAGGAATTCCGTACCAGTGACAGTTCTGTTAAGTTAACTAGATTGAAGAAAACTTTGTCACCTAAACCATGGTTGTTCAACAGATTTCCATCTAACACCAGACGTTTTAGGCTAGTGAGACCTTGAAGAGATGGCGATGAAATAGTGGATATGCGATTATCATCCAAGCGTAGTTCCTCTATAGTCCTGGGCAAACCCCAGGGAATTGTGCTAAGGTGGTTGCGGGACAGGAAAAGCAGTCGGAGATAGTTACTGTCTCGAAAAGCGCCCTCTTCAATGCTAACAGCAGAGACAGAGTTATCATCTAAATGCAGTTCTTCCAGATATGGAATTTTTGAAAGTGAATCGTAAGTGATAGTTCTTATGTTATTTTCTTGCAAATGTAACTCTTTTACATATTTTGGGAGGTTGGTAGGAAATTCATCTAAGCTGTTGTGGTATAGGTATATTCTTTCTACTTTGAGCAAGTTTTTCAAATCTGAAGGAATCCCAGCGTTATTTATTTGGTTGTTCTGAAGGTAGAGAGTTGTAGCATCCTCTGGTATTCCTGTTGGAATGGATGTCAGAAAACGATCATTACAGTAAATGAAACCCGCATCACAGCGGCACACAGATGGACAGGATTTAGCCATAACTGGTAGAGGTGCCACTTGAAGGAACAGCCCAATTTTAGTCCCGATTAGGAAGAGGCTCCAGGCTGGGCTGATCATGGTCAGCAGTGTTGAGGTCTTTACACAAGGATTTTCTGTTACTTCAGAGCCCTAAAATGGAGTAAGAAAAGAAAGAAAATCATCAGGCCAGCATACTGAAGAGAGCCTTTAAAACAGAGAAACTAAAGCATTTGTGATCACTTTTAGTATTTTAATTGTTTAGATAAGGGCATATTAGGACTTTTGGTTGGTAACAATAATCACAATTATATAATCTCTTTGCCTTAAATATTTCTGGTATATAAATTAAAAAGCATCATGTCCCAAATCTTGTGATTTTGAAATGTTAAATATAACTAGAGTTTTATTAAATAGTCTAAAGTATTTTAATGATACTTGATATCAATTTTACAACTAGTCACTAATCAAGCTAATCAAATGAATGATTTTGAATGATTTCTTAATATTCATAGTAATTGACATATAGGAATATAATTTGTTATAAAGATAATAATTTCACTGTTCTTAAAAAACAATATTTTCTGTCTACTTTCTTATTAAGTAAAAGACCACAGATGTGTAGAAATGGGTAGTAAAAACGAAATCTATTCTTTTGCTATCCAGGAATAGTTTCATGCATCTTTAGATCCTCAATTTCATTAAATTGATTTGATATTAATGGAATTTCTTTTTCAATTTCATGAATATGATTTGATATTAATGGTATTTCTTTTTCTTTGATTATTAATAGTAAACCTTGCTTAAAAGCAAAAAGAGTAAAAAAGGAATCTTTACTTTCAGGAAATTTATAGCTAATGTATGCAGCTAATCTAAGTGAAAAATTCTAATTCATGTTAAATTATTATTTTCTTTGGATTTGATTTTTTTATGTTTTATATTACATGGTTTAATGACTTTAACCACATTTTTCCTTATTTTCTAGCCCACAACATGTTTTCGCAGTTCATTTATTTTTCTTCAAATTGTAACAGAGAACATGATTCAACTTCCCCCATGGGCTGGTGATTTATAGATTTATACCGATCTATTGTGTAATATAAACTCTTCTGCACTTTTAGATATTAATTAGCCTTTATAATTTTAGGCATGAAAATAAAACACTTTAATATTTCTCCTACCTTATTTAACGATGTGAGTATATTTTGCGTGGGTGAAAGTCCAAATGCACATATATTATTTTCCTGGTGAGGGGCTGGGACTTATAAACTCTCATTTAGTCCTTGGAAATGTTCTTCACTGTTTATTCAAGAAATCCTATGCCGCATACACCTCCAGATCAGGCTCACTGTTGTCAATGAACATTCCAGCTGCAGTTCAGCATGGTGGGCAAGCTCATTAAATTGGGGGCCAGAAACAATTCAGCTTCCTGTTACTATGTAGGACACATGGCTTCCTATATATATATTTTTTCCTTCTGATAGAGTTTCTGTGTGAAAGTTCCTTTTGTATAGCTTAATTCCCTTAGTAGAAATTGCCCTCTTTGAAATTCTTATTGGCTCTTCTGTGCAATGTGGACAGAGATAGTAACTTCAGATCCTCATGAAGAAAGCCATTCATGATGCTAAGGCCTGTATAGTAATAGGTTTTTTTCAGGCAGTTACCCCCTACCTTTATTCCCATCCAGGATTATCCAAGTATAAACTTTGTACAGTAGCTACATCCTGAGGTATGATTACCTGCTGTGAAATAGCTATTTCAAGCTTTTGCTTCTTGCTGCTTTCTCAGAATTTCTGGCGCAGTCACGTTTTACAAGAACAGGTATTCTTTTTAAGAGGTAAAGAAAACAATTCAAATATTCTTCATGGAAAGAAAAAGAAGCATACTAAATTTCCTTTAGAGTTTTCTTCCTTAAAATACACTGGTATGAGCATCTCCTGTGAAAGTAAAAGGTTTTAATGAACTATTAATAATGAACTTGAAAAAACTAGAAAAATTGCCTAGAAATTTAACTTCAATTCTTTATTTAAGCAACACATCGTTAGTATAATAGCTGGTGGAAAGGATCTATTGAGCACTTCGTGTTTATGCTTCCCAGTTAACTATAAATAAAGTAGGAGATAATATGACATTGTCACCCAACAGATGGGTTCTACTCTTAATTGATTCTTAGCATAAGCCCCTTTCATGGCTTTTCAGGATAATCTTTGTAAGTTCACTTTTAAGTCTTAGGCATAAAATGATAACATGTTTAAAAAGAAGAGAACAAGTACATGTCAAAGAGGTGAGCAAATACTTAACAAAGACTTTTGATAGAAATGCCATGGTAACTTTTTGAATCATTTGACTGTAGTTTTACAAAAGTTACACAATTTGAAGAGTTGAAAAGACTTTGCTTTAATGTTTTGCTTTTCATTTGCTTAGTTCCCTGCTTGATTCTTTCTGCAGGAAGAATTCTCAGTTGTGGAAGGTGGACACCATCACCTTCCTCTTTAGGGGTGTATCTGGGGACTCCTTGGTGATTTTGAAATTCTAGGCCCTGACGTGTTCTTACCCAAAAGGTGGCATAAAAGTTCAAGTTATGTTTTTAGAGTACTACTATGATTTTCTTTTCATACAGTGACCTTGGAAAAATCTGTATTTGGAATATAAAGGACATTATTTCCATCTGTCCTCCATATAATGACCACCTAGAAAGCCTGTCAAAACCTGATTGAGCATTTGTCTGTAGGTTAAATATGAACATACCAATTTCCATTAATGTACTTTTCATTTCTAAAGAAGACTTGACTAAAGAGACCAGTGATTTTAATGATAATTGCTCTGCCATTAACTAATATGCATGAGAATTTTTTAGGGCTAGGAATAGGTTGATAGTATCAGTATCAGTTATGCAGGGTCACCCACTCAGGTGCTTTCTGTACATACAGAGAACTCTTGGGAATATTTGACCTCAAGATTAAGGACTAACGTAGCAATTTGCTTCTCTGCCAACTATTACCTAGTGTCCAACAAGGATGGCATCTGTTCCAGAATTTAAACTCTCTATTGAATATGCATGTTAAACAATGTTATAATTTGTGCTTCTGGTTCCTTTTGAAAATTCTTGTAGTCTTCCAAGTGATGCCAATGCCATTGGACTTTATGAACAGAAGAAAAGTTGAAAAAAATCACATTTAATTTATTACTTAGGCAACTTGAAATGAAAATGGCATCAGATAGATAAAGCAATCTCTATGAATATTGCAAAGTGTACATAGAGGAAATTTTAAATGATTTATTGCTTAATGTGGAATTATCTTGTAAACTGTTGCTTTGTGTGTGTGAAAATGGAAAACCAAGCTGTTGAAATTATAATTACGAGTCACTTTTAAGAGTTTTTGCTTTAAATGTTTCCTAAGCTAGAAAATTAATCAACATATAAAATAATGTGGTTAATTGAAATTTAGGAAACAACTACTTTAATGTAATTGCATTAGAAACTAATTAAAATTATTATAAAGACAAGTGAGAACTTGCTTAAAATTACTAATAGTCAAGCATTTCTTATATTCAAGACACTGGTAAGACAAGATATAATCTAAAGTTGAGATGAATCAGCTTCATGGGAATTTAAAATCTTTGATTGTCTCCAGTCATGGCAGACCAGAATGTGTCCAAAGTGATGATCATAATGATAAACAGAGATGAAACCTCTCCCCTTTTTAAATTTTATATCTGAACTACTTATATTTTACCAAACCAGGCTCTGATAATATGTATTGGTTTTCACATTTGTAACCCAAAGAGAGAAAGATTAAAAAAAAATACCTAAATTGGTGTGAAAAGAAGGAAGATTGTTTATTTTGCCTGTTTTACATTTGTGAACCAGTGTCTACTGATGTTTGATACACAGACTCACATTTTCCATTCATACAATAGTAGTAATAATGTAGGATTAACAGAAAAACTAAATCTCATTAAGTTCTTGGAAAAATGTCCTTCTCTCCAAATTGCATTAAAATATAGAACAGATTTCTTAGGAAAGGATTCTCTTTCACAAATGAAGATTCTGCTCACAGATCCTCTCACTTGTCCCTTCACTAAGGCTCAAAACAGTTCAATTTATGTTCAACTGCATTTTTTAATCATCTTCCCCTTTATATTTGAAAATATAGTGCCAGAGGATTTTTATTTCTTTTTTGGCATATTAAAAACTATAAACAATCCAGCCCACATATTTCGACTTCCTCCTTTCTGAGCTGGATCTTCATATCCACAGACATAGACACATTGTAGTTGAATGTGAATGATGAAAAGAAAATGACCCCCACTGGCATGGACACTGTGGCCAGGTTTCCACAACATCGACTTCAGAGATTTTCTGTCTGCATAGGCTTGAAAGAAGCCATTACTTCTGAACAAAAGCAATCGATCGTTTAGAAAAATATTGTTAATGGGGTAACTTGGGGAAAAACATAAATGGAGCCCTGGTTACTTAAAAGAATGTTTTAAAATCATTTTAATGGGAACATTTAAATATATAACACTTTAAACTGTAGCAAAAAAAAGAAACCACATGTTCAACTTACTGGTGAATCAAATTTTTAATAGGGATCCTTCTATTCATTGTCTTTTAAAAAATTGCAGAGGCTTTTTTTTTTTTGCATTTATAATGTAATCACCAAATCGGAAAAGTCTCTCTCCAGTTTAATTTCAGAATACACCTAAGAAAACATTTAAATAGATAAAGATGTTCATTCTGAGATATTTTAGGAAAACTAATAAAAATTAAGAAGTCGTATCTGAATAGAAACTGATATTTAAATAAAATCAAAAACTTGAGGCAATCTGCATATTCACATGATTTCTTCTCTGCTAGTACAGTATTTTTGATATGGGAATATTTGAGAGAAGAAGGTATTTCTCATGTTTTGAGAACATGAGTTATACTAAAGTGAAGGTATAGATGATGATAGTGCTGACTTCCTCAGTTTATTTTGATTTGACTTGTTTGATCATTAATCATTTTTTTAAACAATCTTAGGACCAAGTATAAGATTTTGAATTGTTGGTTTCTTTTTATTGATTTGCCTCATAGCATTATTTGTTGAAGCTGGGAACTTTTCAAAATATTCAATCTATAAACAGATGGCATGCAGAACTTTTGATCCAAAACAACTGCATTATTATTTTGAGTAAAATCTTGAGATTGAAGAAAACCCATGCTTAATCAAATTTATCCATGTTTGTGAATATTTCTAAGCAAATTGGAACTTATACAGTCATCATCTAGAAAAAGGAAAAAAATAAGGAAAATAATTCATTTATTAAGGCTAAAGTTGTTGTTAGAAAGCTCAAAAAAATGAACAACTTGTGAATGCAACAAAAAATGGTATTTGAAATAAACTATGTATATGGTTAAACTGAAAAACTGGATTATATCAGGTTAGTTGATAGTGACAGCAAAATGCTTTCTAAGCAGCCTGTCTGGTAGTTAAATTTTCCACGATCATCAGATTTCAGGAAAGTTCCAATTCTTTTGTTTAATGCCAGGCAAGCAGAAGGACCTCTAACTCTCCTCTTGAGAGTCATGAAGTCTTAGGGTTTGCTGAGAGGCAGAGAAGCAAGTATTCCTTTTTATACTTGGTTTTATCCACACTATTTTCTAGCCTGAAGAAGGTTTTGTTTTGTTTATGGAAAATAGGGGCTAAAAGTTCCAAAGCAAAGGATTTTTACTTTCTCCTTTCATGTTACTAGTTCTTTTCCCTAATGAGTTTGTGATGAATGAATCTACTTCTGTTTCATTTATTTTGGCCTGTAAGGTTAAATCAAGCATCCTTAAAACAAAAAGGCAAACTGAGATGTTATCTTTTATCATAGTGAATGTTCTTCCTTTTATGATATTAAAGCCAGACTTAATGAATTGAAGAACCACAACTTGTAAGGATGAATAAGATGTTACTTTAGTGGGTGGTGAAGGTAAGTGCTTGGGGCAGGGACATGCTTTTTGTTTGTGCTGACTTTTGAGCAAGTGTAATTAAAAGTGCTTACTTTTGTTAAACCACAAACATTTTGTCATTGCAAATCCGAAATTCCTTTTCCAGGAATTGTGTGAACACAATTTGCCTTTAAATTTCTAATATTTAAATTTTCATACCCTAGCTCAGCAAATATTTATTTGAGTCAACCATGTGGTGAGCACTGTGCTGGTGGGTGAGACTATCTAAAATCATAAAACACATTTTTTCATATCTAGGTAGGAGTAGCATATTATTGATTTAAACCAGATGAAGAAAAAGAAAATCCACAATACATAAATTGATCAATCTACAGTCCACTGGCATACTTTAAAAATGATGTTTAAGCAAATGTGGTCTGAGGTTCTCTCCAAAGTTACCACGGTAACTTTTGCACATGTAAAGTGAAAGAATAAAGAACAAAAGCTGTCATTGTCCCATCAAGTGAGAACGATTTCTCTCTCCTCTCCTTTAAACAGACTCATACCTGGAGAGAGTTTTTTATATATTCCTGACATTTGATTTAGGGCTAGCAAAGAGATTAGTCAAGTGTAAAACAAATTAAACTTTAGGTGTTGCTTAAATTATATTTTATTCCTTTCTACTTAAAATCTTTTCTCTGGAGTTTTTGTTAATAGATAAAACAAAATCCTGATACATGCTCTCTTGTACAATATAAAATGGCTTTCAAAACTGTCTTTTAGTGTAACGTTTAATTAAATTTAGTGATGTTGATCTGCATTTTTAAAATGGAAAGTGCTTTCTTAAATGTATATACCTATTTTAGTTATTAAAAGGAAGACGGCTCTTTTGGAAGATATTTACTAGTCATTTCTTTGTTGGAAATTGATTTGTTGACAGTTAGTAAATTTTTGAAATGGTGGAATGTTAGAAGAAGCCAAGAAATATCCCTTTTTATGCTCTGAAGGAGAGAAAATGCCATTTTGAGGATTAATATTGCTGAGAGATTTACTGTAGAGTTTTTGCCCGCTGGGGGGTGGTACACTCCAGAACACTGCTTTCAGAAGCCGCAAGTCAGATGTTGGCTGCTGCTGGCCAGTTTTTCTCTGGTTTAATTACAACAAAGCCTCCTGTTGAGAAGAACAGTGAAGGTCTCTGGGGCAAAAGGTGGGGGGCAGGAGGGAAGGGAGAATGAGGAGAGAAGGAAGGGGAGAAATCAAGGCCTTTGAAAATTTTATAGAACCTTATTTCCCTAGTTGACTTCATTTATGGTGCTCTTCATTTGAAGTGAGACCATTTTTTATAAGGCTTTTTAAATGAAGTGGTATGAATAAAAGAATATAAAAAGGAATTTATTCAAAATTTTAAAGTTAGCTCTGGATCTAACTATTAATCACATTCTTTGTTAAGTAGCCCACCTACCTTAAAAGGAAAGGAGAGTTGAAAATTGACTGAAATGGCAACTTTAGATCAAATATTTTTTAAATGCCAGATTTAATTTAATATTGGCATTAGAATTGGTATAGCAAAATTAAAAAGCAAGAAAGAAGAAATACTAAAATAATATGAAGACAAGGCAAATTCCAGCTCCTGATTTTTTTTCTTTTTCTTTTTTGCTACTGATATTTGTTGGGCTTAAAATTGTTCAAAATAATCTAGAAAGAGGAGAAAGCCTTAGGATGTATGGCCCAGAAGAGCACAGAAAAATCTCTCTGCACTGCATTGCATATTTAAAGCTGATAATTGTATTTTTCATCTGGAGAGACCGAGTGTTCATTAGGGTCTTATGTCCCTAGGCAGAAGATGCTGAGCATAATTGGAGTTTCTATTTGATTGGGTAATATAGTCTAGAGAAGAAACTGGGGTAAAGATAATTAATAGCTTGCTAACAAAGTCTGACAGCCACAAGATTTCAACCAAATTTATTTCACACTGCTTCATTTAGCTTTGAAAAAGTTTTGATAGAATTGGAGGCTCCTTAATTAACACTTGAAAGCGAAAGAAATATACCTTCTATTTTGCTGCCACATTTAGTTATGACAAATTTTCTTACTGTTTTTCTCCTTTTGGATGAAAACTTGATTTGCTGCCCAATTATATATTTCACAACTTTATGTTTAGGAAGTGTTTAATTAGGCCTTTTGAACTTAACCATAATTGATTTAAAAAGCAAAGGGATGTACAGAGAAATGAAAAGCCCAATTAATAACTGATAGATGATACTACTGGAATATAATATTAATGAATTCATTATGTTTATTCATTCACTAGTATCTTTGCTGATCATTGGACTTGATATATTTGGCAGTTCTCTGTTTGGGAAAAAAATTAACTGTAATTTTCTTAGTTAAGTACATGCAATCACATTTTTGTAACCCTGTTTTAAAATTCAGTCTAATAAATACGTGTGTGTGTATCTATGTGTCCAAATACATATGTATTCGAAACTAAGAGACATAATCACTCTTCTAATTAAAATCTGATATTATTATTAATATTTGTAGTGTAGTAATAATAATATTATTGTGCTACTTTTAAGGGATTAATTTTTCTTTATTCATTTCCAAAGAGTGAGAATCAGTCATCTGTCACTGTGAGCAGGCATAAGTGATTCTTCCTGAAAACAGACAAACTCATTCTTTATGTTTATATTGGTCAAGACATTTTTATGCAGTTAGGGATAAATGAAAGGCATTGCTACAGCTGAAGCACTTTTCTAGTGGCTTTATTCATGTATTAAGCAAGTAAATTAACATGCATATGCATTTAAAAGCAGACGTATTTCTTAAGAAAATTTAAAATAGTTGATTTTTAAAACCATTAGAGAATTTGGCTCCATAATTGAAGAAAATTGGGATTTAAAAAAAACTTAAATAAATCAATAAATACAAGCTACCCCTACCCTACAGATGTTGGAAAAATACGGGCCTGTTGCACTCTTTATCTCTATGCAACCATTTTGTTTCAGACTTAACTCATTGAAAAAAAAAAATTGAGAAGATATATTTAACTACTTTTTGAAAGCTTTGTAGTATAAAGGCATTTGTTCCAATGTAAGATTTTCCCATTATAAGTTGCAATGAATGGATACTGTGCATATCCCACTTGATGAGGGCGCTACTCATTTACTTTTTTCCCTTCTACACTGAACTCATTGCATACATCAAGCATAGCTTCCAAGGTAGCTTTGTTAGTTTTTCTGAGTAGACTTAGCTAGTTACTATGCTAGTCACATACTACACTTGCCCAAGCAATGGATTTTGGCATTCTACTGGAGGGGGAATATGGTTTGGAAGAGAATCTCCCCCTCCTCAGAGCTGAATTTACTAATTGAGATTTGCAACCCTGAAATGCTTGAAGGAGCTCTCACAGGATAGCAGTGCAAGCTTTAAAATCTAGGTGTAGCTGTTAATCCTTTACAGAGGCACATAAGTCTCCAGGAGAAGCTCGGCTTGGCTCGCTGTGAGCAAGATGTATGCTTTTCATGTACTGCGTACTCATGGGCTGAGGGATTATCGATTTTCTTTCACAGTTGTAAAAACAGCAATTGGTGATCATACCACATATACAGTACACACCAAGTTAGCAAGACCTTTCACTTTCCTATCTGTGAAAAATCTGCCTTATATTATCTAATATTTAACATTTAACTTTCCAACTTGATGTTTTCCATAAAGCCTTTTTCAAATAGCAATTACTTGAGGTAGAAAATAGCTATTTATTATTTTTCAAAAATGAAAGGTTTAAGAAACTTCTTGCTTTTGGCTGCCTAGTCAAAATTTTCCTTACTGGCTTGCACGCACATATATTGCTCTTACTGGTGACAGAGCAAACGTCCCTATTTGGATTCCTCATGGCACCAAGTCGTTTCTTTCTAGGGAGTAAAACCAAGCAAACTTTCTGGGACAATCATAAGAAAAAAACACAGAAAACACTTACCAGGAAGACGTGAAAAAGCAATCTTATGTATACGGCTGCTATAGCTGTAATTCCATTGACTGTGAATTGGAGTAATAATCCTCCCTCGTCTCCCAAACACTGCGTCCAGTCCACACAAAGCCAACGGCAGCTGCAGCCTAAGCTTGCCCTGCTTCACATCGCTCCTGCGCTGAGTGAGCCAGGGAGAGCATTCCAGTTTACTGCACACAGCCCACCTCCAAGTCTGAAGTTTAAAGCTTCACCTCGCAGTGGTTGAAGAAGGGGGTGATGTCATAGATGGGCAGGACTTAGCCACGCTCTTGTTCAGTGAGGTAACTGGATAATCAGACAGATGAGCTTTGCAAACGCTAGAGGGGGTGAGAGAAGCCAAAATGAGGTGCTCAGCCTGCCAAAGCTAGAATGCCATTTGGTTTGTAGGCAGCCTTTGGAATCTCAACATTTTCTAAAGTTTACTACTACAAGGCAGTGGTAGCATACTTAGAAAAAATTCAAGTGTTAGAAGGACATTTATAAGATTACAGTAAAAAGGATTTCTTTTTATTTTAAGCCATCTGTATTGAAAAAAAGTTAACAAAATCAAGTTTTTATTTTTTACTAGTTGCAATCATGTTATAACTGTGCAAGATGAAGGCCAGTAACCCCAACTAAATATTTATTCCCAAATAAGTAGAAAGCAGGTTCAAATAACTAATTTATTTTGGAGAAAGGGAAGAGGAATGCCAACCGATTTTTTAAAAAATGAAAGGATACAGTATGTTCTTTTGGAGATAAAGAATAAGTTATTACTCTACACGTGTTCTACAAAATGAAAGTGTATTTCATATACTTTCACTATTTTTCCACTTTATTTAGAACTTAAATGATATTAGGTCATTCATATTTAAGGACTTCTCCTAAATAGAAAGTTTAACAAGGATTAAATAGAATATTTTCCTTTCTGATATATTTTTCCTGCTCTGAGCATGGGTTTAGATATAAACATATTTAAAAAAGCTTTTTCAGGGGTGGATTTTCCTTGATTAAAATTATTTTATTTTAATTAAGTACGTGAGTAAACACTGGACAATTATAAGACATGGAGATTATAACTTTCTATGCCTACTTAACAGAATTATAGACTTTTATGCTCAATTACAATTTTATAGACTGCTTTCTGTTATTTGGTCAAGAATTGCTTTCAGCTTGTATTCCTCCAAGTTAGTGCATTTTACTTTACTGTTAATGAAAAGATTTTGCTTTGTATTTATCTAGAGGGAAATTTCCTTTAATCTTTTATTTGCTTTATTCTTAGAGATTCATGGGTTGTTTTTTCTTTCTCTCTCTCTCTCTCTCTCTCTCTCTCTCTCTCTCTCTCACACACACACACACACACACACACACACACACACTTTGGCTATACTGGGTATTGAGCCCAGAGCCTTGCACATCCTTTATGCTTTTTTAAATTCCTCTGTTTCAGGAGGCCAGCTAGCTGTCTTTCACAAGCATATATATACAATCATGGTCTCTTCATTAGCTTCACTTAGTTTATTTATATGCTTATTTGATAGCTGTTTCACATTATGTGTTCCCCTGCAAGAATGGAGGATATCAAAATAGAAGATGAACCCTTCATAAGAGATGTACTGACCCCTATTGTTCTATGATTGCACTTTTCCAGTCCTCCCAAGACAGACCCATTAAATCTAGGAGTTTTAGAATTCTAATGTCTATTGAAAAGCCAATTTCTTAGAACTGTTAAGTAGTACAATTTAAACTGAGACACAACTGCTGAATTTTTGCAGAAAGGGAGGTGGGACTAACAGTTAATCTCTTAAGAAAGGGTGGATTCTTTTCTGTTACTGCAAAACAAACACATGGATTAAATTATTGTATAAAATAATTCTTTCTAGAGGCCATTTTCAGATGGGAGTTGGTTCTATTTTTAAAGGAAATTTTTGCCTGACCAAATTCCTGTGGGTTTATATTCATATTTAATCCGGTTTTTTTTTCTCCATTCAGGCAGGCCTTCAACAGAAAAGAAGAATAAATGGGCCATTTGGGTTAAAGGTATTTAAAAGAAAATGTACTGGCCTGGGAGTTAGGACCTCTGAAGGTTCCATTCCCCAGGCTGCCATTTGTTATATAACTTCATATTACCCATTCTGGCCTTTGGTTTCTTCACATAGGAAATAAAAACAGCAAGAATTTATTGAATGTCAATTATGTATTGTTGTTGTTTTTTTTTTTCCTCTTAAGCTGAGGATTACAATGTAGAAGGAAAGATGTTGTGAAAAATGTAATTTATAATAGTGGTATTGACTTTGGAGGAAAACTACTCTTAAGAGAGCCTTTGTCATTCTACCCTCTCCAAAATTATATATTTTTGCTGGTTCCATTTTTCTTGTCACTTCTTGCTTTTATCAGCCACCTGAAATTTCTGCCAGATGGAGGTGAATTTATAATGATATGTGCCCATTTGAAATAGTTTGTATCACCTTTAGAAAGGTTAAGAGTACAGGGAGTTACTTTAGATTGGTTTTCTACTGTTTCCTAAAGGAGAAACTACCATAGGGGATGAATGTACTGGTTGAAGGGGAAGGGAGGCTGACAAGTTTTAGCATGACGCCATTTAGGCTGTGATAGGAAGGAAGGGATTGGATTCTCATAGCAGGAAGAACACAGCTGAATGTGGAGAAACCAGTGTAGTCTAAAGTTTAAGCACATGGACTTCATAATCTTGTATACCTAGGTTCTATCTTGGCTTTGCCACATAACTGTAGACAAATTATTTAATGTCTTTTGAGTTTATTAGTTCAGTGCATAACTTACAGTAAGTAAGTACCCAATAAAATAGTAGCTGCCATTATTAAGATTGGGGCATCTGAGCATCTGAGAAAAAAAGGGATTTACGAAGCGGGAAGAAAAGTACACAAAGGGAGATAGGAGAGGGCCAATAACAGATTTCTCATATTTTTCAAATCTCCCTTTGTTCTTGTGTTTATAGTTCTTTAGCCAAAAAATAAAAGTGAGATGGAGGAAAAGGAGATTTTCTTATTGATTTTTTTTTCTGTTGTCCTCATACATCTCATGACCTCATGTTCCCAGAACTTAAAATTTGGTTGAGTTCTAGTAGACGTTTTGGATTGAAAAAGTATTTGTTGTTATTTGTCATTTTCTTGTGTTTTTTTGGCTAGCCTGCGAATCTCACATTGTACATAAGAAAATGCATTTCAGATTGAAACTGAATTAGAAATAAACTTCAAAATTATCCCAGTTTTAATACCTTAAGAATGTTGAAACTTATCATATTAAAGGATTTTTTTTCTCTGTTTGAGAAGATTTGAGATGTTCCCTGGTGGAGAACTTGGAAAATTAAATTTGAAATTAGGTTTTCTAAGCTTGGCCACTAACTTGTATATCTAGGCAAAAAATGAACAACACTCTCCCCCACCCCCAGTATCTTTTAGTTAATAACTCCCACGTGAAAATCATTGTGATGTAATTATTTCATAGGACAATTTAATTTGGGTCTTCCAATTTGTCTGTATTTAAACGACCTAATTCATTCATTCATTCATTTACTTACTCATTCATTCATTCATTCATTTACTTATTCATTCATTCATTCATGACTACATAGTCATGACTACCCCTGTAAAGGAAATTGGTAGGATTAGGTGTTCCCTAAACCAACCCCAAATATGATGATTTGAGATTTAACCTGAAAACACTTTAAAGTTCATTCAGTCTTGAAACAGTTTTGATTATTTTCATTTTCTTCACTATTATTTATGAGAATAAAACCTTCAAAGATGTTTTAAAAAAAGCTCTTTTTTTTGATTATTAAATGTCTTGGACTATTATCAGTTGAGAATCTTTTGGAGGCAAGTCCAAGCCTTACTGCCAAATCAACAATTGGAATTGTTAGGCTCATGTAACTGAGATGTTCAAATATATGGTACAGCTTCAGGTAAAACTTGATAGAATGGCTTAACATATGTCAAAAAGAGTACAGTTTTTCTGACTCTCTCTTCTACTTTTTTCATTGTTGGCAGATTCATCAAGCTATATACAATGGAGACTTGGCTCTTCCTGCCTTTCCTTTTAGGCAGTAGAAGTTGCACGTATCACATTCCCATCACACAGTGTTAGAGGGAGGAGAGGTCTCCTCTAGAAGCTCTTGTATGGAGCCCTGGGGTTTACACTTTGTTTAAACTTCATCACATGCTGATTCCTTAACCTATTTTATGGGGATGGAGAGATATGCTTGTGAGCTTAAGCCACTATAGGAGCTATAGATAAAGTCAATCTTACTCAAACAGGTAGCTGAGAATGGAGAAGGCATGGTCCAAAGGAAAATGGGGTATTGTTAGTTTGAGAAGGAAGGAATGGATGTTGGAGATTAGTTCATTTTTAGAGGATCTGGCATGCTGAAACTTCGGCATGTTCTAAAATTCTTAAAGTTTACTTTTTCTCTTCTTTCTTTTATTTTTTTCTTTAAAGTTAGACTTTCTGTTAAAATTGCCAAAGCATCTTTTTAAGATTTTCTATTTGTAGACCCTCTCACGTCTAGCCCAGTTTTTTTGTCTGTCAACAGGTAGTGATGCATGTCAGGACACATCAGTACTACATCTTAGCATGAGCCTATGCAATGGTAATCAAATATAGAGTGCACATTCAGCTATCTAGAATTCTGTGAAGTCAGGCCAGATGCTTAATGCACCAGTTAGAAACTGTACCACTTCTTTCTGAACAATTCCAAAGGGTATTGGAGAAATAATTAGATTTTAGCAGGTCACAGATGCCTTACAATACTAAAAGGTTTTAAAAATGCTATATCAAACTGTTCTTCTGTTCTGGTATTTGCCTTTTATTAGTCAACACTTAAAATGTACCTAAAACAATCACACATTCCTTTTAACTTTATTTCCAAAACATACTGCATTGGAGTGAGATCTATCATTATAGGACTTGAAACAGAAATCAAAGCAAAATCAGACTGGTTATTTCCCTGTGTGCCTGCCCATGCTCTGTTATGCCCTTCTTTTCCTTTGTGCCCAAGTTAGACTATGGCACATCAGGGATTGGGAGAAAGGTGATTTTAAAATAATAATAAAATAGAACCTGAAAAAAAAAAGCACCCCTTGGTTTCCCAGAAGAGAAAGGAGGAATTGTAATTCAGAAGAGGTTAGTACACAGCTCCATGTAATAGGGGGAGGCAGTTGGCCAGTGAAAAACTGGAAGCCTGATGATCCCTACTTTCTTCCTTTGCTGGGCATTCATCATATGGCCACGCATATAGATCAATGTATAAGTCCAGTTGATCTAGGCTGTGCACTCGACTGTTTTTCATTCCCTGATGCCCGGTCATTCTTTTTCTTTTGTTTTAAAATGCTAAAAAACAACAAAATAAAGCAAACAGACAAACAACAAAACAAAACAAAAACACATACACAAAAGACTTTCAAATGGTAAAATGGACCTTCAAAAAAGCAGAGGCTTGGGGCAAGAAAAGTGAGTCAATCATCCCTGTGCTACTTTCTATTTGACCCTAGGAAAAGAGCTTCAGCTCTCTGGGTCTCAGTTCTCTCATTATGGAGACAAAGATATGGAGCTCACCTAGTTTTGCTATTAGGGACTTCAAATAAAGTGGTAAGAGCTCACTACTAAATCTGAGAAAGCACATACCAAGACAGAGCTAAAACCTGTGGATAGATGCTTTTCATCTTCATAGTGATGAGTGGGGCCAGATTCATTTCAAAAGAAACCATCCACTAATGTTAAATTGAGCTATGTGCTTTAACAATGTATCTTGGGGAATGAAACAATTTGAGAAATGCTTCTGCTTATTGTCGTGGATGTTCAGACACTGAGATAATAGTCACTAAGCCTGGTTTTGAGATTTAATTACAAATCAAAGGAAAATGTCCTTATCTTTGGCGATGATTAGTATAAAACCTAGCTTTGGTGTAATGGCTAACAGTTAATAAGAGCAGATCAATGTATGTCTGATTGTTGAGATGTGTATTTGCTAGATATCATACAAGTGGGTTTCTCTGAGGCCATGTGATCCTTTCTATATAGCCAGATACTGTAGGTAATCAGGACCAAAGATCTCATCATAAACCATCTTATTGCGCCATTATTTCTGGAGTAAGGATGTTAATTTTAAGAATACAAATACACATTCTGGGAAGAAAATTTGCTAAATTTTTCAGATTTTTCTTTCTTTTCTTTTTCCTTTTTTGAAATTGGCTCTGTAATTCTCTTGTATTTGAGATTACCTTTTTTTTTTTTTTTTAAAGAGATTGTGATTTCCCTGCAATCAAGATTACTTAGGATACATAAATGTGTTTAATGTTGAAAGAAATATGCTTAAAGTAGAATCAGAGACTGTTTTCTATTATATTTATTTATAAATGACTACGAAAACTGTCTCTCTTTGGCACTGTCTGGGGGAAACAGATTTACTACAACAGTAGATTTTTCCAACCCTTGGGAACTAGTATGAATTGATTATTTGCAAGATTTTAAAGAGATGAGGTATTCAGTGGATTAGATTTGAAATAAGTTAGTGTAATACAATGACGACTATTTCAAGTATAAATGAGTTTAAAATTAAGTCATATTTACTGTTGGGAAATTTTCTATCAAATATAAATGTGCTGAAGTTTTCTGAGCCCAATTTATGCCAAATATTGATTAGATATGCTTAGTTCATTTTCTACTTTATTAACTTTGAATTTGCTGAATTTAAAAACATGCGGTAATTCTTTCTCTAGTTTTTATTTCTTTTGTTTGATATTTAAAATGTTTTAGTGCTGCAAATTCACAAATACTTTATTAAGTTTCATATCTGTTTAAAAATTAGATCTAGTCTAAACAAGTTTTATTAAAAGTATACATATTGTCAATATTTATACTTTAATGAATTTTTATTCTTAAAAGGTTGTTTAAAGTGGCTCTGGTTGTGGCTGAGTGGCAGAGCACTTGTCTAGCATGTATGAGGCACTGAGGTTAATCCTCAGCACCACATAACAATAAATAAATAAAATAAAGACTTTGTGTCCATCTACAACCAAATTTTTTTAAAAAAAAAAAGTTGTTTAAAAAAGAGTAGAATTTAAAATTAATAAAAATTTCAATTTTAAAGTTATTAATCTTCATTTGGGAAAAATATGAGGACTCTCTGACAGTTTTTTAATTCTTATGTTTATATAGACCCAACACTCAGCTATTTGAGTCAGTTCTGATGCAGTTCTTTGTTTTATTCAGTGGCCCAGGAAATAAACTTATTCTTTCCAAGAGCCCACTTGTAATTCTGTCTTCTTCTTCCCCAAGGCAAGTCAGAAATAAGCTTATCAGATCATATCTTATTGACAAAGAGCAAAGCTTGTTGGCTCACCAAAGAGTATGAAAGGACAAGTAAAATATAAATGTCATAGGCAGATTTGATGCCAAAAATCCTAAGGTGACAGTGTTTTTGAAGTAGGCAATTTTCTTTTTTTTCTTTTTTGAGAATAGGACTTAGCATATTTTTAAATATTTGCTTGTTTTGCTTTATTTAGAATTTTAATTTCAGTAAAATATTAATGACTTTGCCCATATTGTATATACTGTAAGTAAAATTGTTAGTTATTATTGTAGTTGTCATTCTAGATATTATTTGTTCTTTATAAGCAAATCTTACTATCTTTGGGATAAGTTAGAGAAAATGATGATATGTCTTATTTGCTTCCAATATAGTTTTCTAAGAGAAAGTAGAAATAAACTTCTTATAGAAAATAAAGTAGCTTTCTGTTAGAAAGTAGAAATAAGTTACTATAAAGTACTGATAAGGAGCTTTTAAATCATATTTCTCTTCTATGATAATACAGAGCATATAACTTTAGGAAGTTAATAAAGTGATTACCTGGTGAAAATCAGACTTGTATTTTCTTCATATTGGAATTTTAAAGTAATCTAGTTTTATCACAAAACAAAATAATCTTAAATATACTTGGGGAAAATGTTGGTCAATCAGGATCCAGTTTAATAGCAAAAATATAAACATAGGATATGTGACTGAGGGAAGATCTCTATAAGGCAAGGACACCATTTGTCTTAGTAGGGTTAAAGCTAATACTAAGAGAACCAGAATTAAGTCGTGGCTACTAAAGGGGGATGTGTGCATGAGGACACGTGTCAAAGCCAAATCACCTGCATATCCATTAGTAATATAGAGAAGCTTTTGGAGGCTTCTGGTTTGTGTCCAGATTAAAATCTAGTCTCACATTGCAGTGTCAATGGAGACTAAAGACTCTTCCAAAATGTGAAAAAAGAACAAATGCATAGGTGTTAGAATATGGAATAAAAATGCTGTGATATTGAAGGTTCATAGTAATTTGTATCAGAAAATACATGAAAGAAAATATTAAGAAGGAAGTTATACTGATTTCAGATGAGTTATCTATCAAATATTACAAATATGTGTATATATTAGAATTCTGGTATATACGTAGTTTATTAAAAATGTATTTCTATTTGCACTGGGCTTTTTCTGAACCTCATCTCCTTTGCCTTGTGCTTTTGAACAATACCCTTTATTAGTAGACTAACAAACAAATGACTTTCTTTACTCATCATTTAAGAAAAACTAATTGTCCTATTAGTCTCAATGATTGATTTTTGGTGAAGTATAGCCTAACTGTATTTTTCCCCCAATATCTCTAATATAAGATGCTTACAAATTCATTAAAATAAATGACTATTGTTTTAGAAGAGGAAACACAATGACTTGGAAGGCTAATTAGGCTATTAGGAGCCATATATGCATTTTGTGCTTTAAGAAATGAATTTACTACTACTATTTATTTCCATTAGATTTGTTGCAATGAATTCTGCATTCACTTTTTGGTTAACTATAGTCATTAAATGATGGTATTGCCTAAAATTTCATATGTGTGATAGAAAGTTAGGAAGTTACAATCATAATAAAAAGGAAATAAAACGAATCTGAATTCTCACCATCCAGTGTCAAACATTGCTTGTGTAGAGCCCTTTCAGATTCTTACAACTTATTCCTATATAACAAATACTTTCCTTATAATTTAGGAAAATAGTGTGCTTGATTTTTAAATTTTTTTTCACTGAAAAAAATTGTGAAATTTTGTTCATGTTATCAAGTATACTTGCATGTCATCAGTTGATAAAATGTTTCCAGCTAATTCTTTGTGCTCAATCAAGTATATTTATTAACATAATTTGTTAGAGGTAAAATTAATGGTTCATAAGAGGTAACACTCTTTTAATGAATTTACGATAATTATGAGATTGCCCTCCAGAGATGTACCCTCCCAAACCTGCACCCTCAGCAGGACTGGGTGGCATTAATCTTTAATCTAATAGGAGATACATTGAATCTTAATATTGATTTAATTTGTGCATATAGAAGGAACACATTTTCTTTTGCGGGGCGGGGGTCATATTCTTTTCCTTTCTTTCCTCATCACCTCTTTTTTGGGTACACTTTTTTCTGTGTTACCCCCCTTTGTGGACATTTTAAACAAGGAAGTACAGAGAATAAACAATCATAATAAATTAACAAAGGTTAATATTTAATTATTTTTGCTTTAGATTCTTAATTAAAAGCAAAATGTAATAATATAATAAAGTTGAAATATCCTTAGTTCCTTTTCTCATTCACTTACCTCTTTTCTTCCCTGGAGGCATCAACTGTCATGAATTTGGTTATATATTTCCAGTCTGTGTTTTCATGTTCATTTAATTAAAATTATGGTCGGCAACGAACCTCTGAAAACTCAAAATGAGATATTTAAACAACATAGGAATTGATTTCTCATTTGTAAAAAAGTCCAAATAAGTAGTGCAGGGTGGTTATTACTCACTGTAGTGACCAGTGACTCATGCTTCTAGCCTGTTGCTTTATAGTGGGCAGTCTTGATCTCATAATTCAAAATATTGATATCCTTATTCCAGAAAGAATAAAGAAAGGAATTATAAATATTAATTTTTGTATTCATACTTACACTTACCCATCTGTTATAATTAATAACAATCACTTTGATAATAATTAAATTATTCATCAATTCATTGAAAAACCACATTTAGCTGCTCTATACAAAGAAGACTGTAAGGAACATTCTTTAATTATTTTCTACTCCACGTGTGTGAGGCTTTCTCTGGTTTATATACGTAGAAGTAGATTTTCTGGGTTTTGGGAGGTGAATATTTTTTTTACCTCTATTGCAAAACTCTTTTTTTTTCTCTGTCAGGGTGCTTTCAGTTGCAAGTAATGGACAGTAGAATTCATAGTAGCTTAAATAAAGAATTTATTAGCACATATAAGAAGTCCAGAGGTCTGGCTGCTTTAGACTTGGATAATTTATTGACTCAATGGCATGCTTTCTTCTTGGAAAAGCAGTTCCTTACCAGGAATCACACAGAGACAAAACCGTAGCCTGGGGCATTGTTTCTCTGTCTTTTGTAAAAGACAGAGAAACCTTTCCTAGAAATTTCCCTCACCTGACTTTCCGACATATCTTATTGGCTAAAATTAAATCATATGATTATGCCTAAATTGTTTGCTTCAAAGTTTGACAAAAACGTGATGACTGGGGGACAAGGTTAATTTACCTTGAAGAATGTAGGAAGAATCAGGAAG
The DNA here is from genome assembly GCA_004024805.1 of Geosciurus inauris. Lineage (NCBI taxonomy): Eukaryota > Metazoa > Chordata > Mammalia > Rodentia > Sciuridae > Geosciurus > Geosciurus inauris. Next base: position 78,453 of record PVHX01001696.1, read on the forward strand.
AAGGAGATAGCTGAACCACATATGCCTTTAGAAAGGAAGAAAGGAAAAGTGGATGGCAATAGGCAATCAGCAGTGTCTGCCACATCTCTAAAGTGCTTGCCACATTCCCATCAGTAGGATTTGAGTCCTTAATTGTCAGGATTTTTGTTTGTTTTTGCTACACTAATGAGATTGAAATGATATGCTTTGTTGTTTCCCTTAGTATTTTTCTGCTCCTACTGGGTTGTACACCTTTTCAGATGTTTATAGGCTCTCAGCATTTTCTCATCTTTGAAATGCCTTATTTATGTTCTTTGCCTTGCATTCTCCTGAGTTATTTGTGCTTATAATTTGTAAAAGGTCTTTATTCTGTATAATAATTATTGTCCTGTATATTTGTGCTGGCTGTGTCTTCTGCCAGTGAATGATTTGTTTTTACTTTTGTTTTAATAAAGAGTGTTTCCATAACGTAAAGTTTTGTTTCTGTGTCTTTCTTATTCATAGAAACATTTGTGATGCCAAAGTTAATACAGATACCATCCTAAAGTATTATTTTGCTTATTGGATTTTTAGGTAGATATCAACCTTTGTTATATCCCAGCAGTTTTTAAAGCAATGTAAGGACTCTTTCATGGGATATAGGGGCTGTAAGATCAAAAGTATTTTTATAATGATATTAAGATGTTATTTATTCACTCTCACTCTCAGTATGTAGAGACGTTCAGAGACTGAATGACATATGTCATTATCACTACCTGCTAAATGACAAAGCAGGAATGGGAACCAGTTGTCTAGTACTAAGTCAAATATAAGCATTTGTAGACACTTTAAAAAAAATGCCCCTGTTCTGACAAAATTTTGTTTTGAAAAATATAGTTTTTCTTGCACAAAATGTTATTAATATGAACATGTATTAAGTTTATCATTGTCCCAATGTACAAATATTTAAAAAATTTTTCAGTTTTAATTTCTAACATAGTAAACATAGAGAAATATAACCCATATTTAAAAAAAAAACTTTTGGAGGCCTCAACAGTTTTTAAGAGTATAAAGAGGTCCTGAGATCAAAATGATTCAGAATTGCTGCTGTACAAGAACAGTGATATTTAACTTATAAATTCCTTTTCTTTAGCTGAGTGCTCAAAAATCAGAACATTTATTTCATTATTTTTGAGCAAATATGTTTCCATATACATTTATGTATTAGGAAAGTAGAATAAAAACAATTAATTCAAATTATATACTTTTTACTATCCATCTATCTCAGTCATCTGTTGACCCAATGGGCATTGTAAAATAATGGAAATGACTTAAATTTTGATGTCAAATAAACATAGATTTAGATTCCAATATGAAAACTCTAGTGTTAGCTAGTAACTCAATCTTTGTCTACCTCAACTTTCCTGAATATTGGTTCAGGATATTTTAAAAATTTAATCTTTAGCATTATTATGCAGATTAAATGTACACAAGGAACCTAAATGGATGCCAAGAACACAGTAGGTGCTCAGTGGAAGTTATCTGCTATTACATTAGTATGTTGTAAACATGTTTACTATGTTCTTATATATAAGATCACTTGAGTCTTCTACATAGATAATCAAAAGGAAAAATAAAAGTTACCACTTATACCCTCTCAGATTACAAAACGATACTTTAAATGATATCTAATGTAGGAAAGAATGAGGTGTGACTCTGCAACTGGGACTGTAAAATGGTCCCTTTCTGAAAATATATATCAAAGACCTCAACAATCCATATTTTTGGACTCAGTAATTTCTGCTCTAGGAAAGTATCCTGAGGAAATTGTAAAAAAGATATTCATTGCAGAATATGAGAAAAGAGAAACTGGAAGCAACCAGATATCCATCAATAAAATGGTGATCCTTTGGAGGTGATCCTTTTCCTACCACTTATGTTTTCAGAGGTTTCATTGAGTGAAATGGGAATATACTGATTATATAATTATGAGAAAATAAAGACATAAAACTATGATTTATAATTTCAGTTTTTTAAAAACAAAATTATAATAGGAAAAGTGTAGGAAATACATCAAAATTTTAACAGTGGTTTTCTCTGAATTTTCTTATGGGTCCTTTTTATTTATACTTAGGTTTCCAATTTTTTTTATGATAAATATGTGTTTTTTTTAAAGTTGGGATTTAAAAACATCTCTGGTAAAGACTAGTTTTCATTCCATTCTTGAGATCACTAGGGATAGAAAGGACCATTTTATGAAAATAAAGACTGCTCAGTGTTGGAGGAAGTACTGTATTTGGTTTGTATGTCTTTCTCACTAAGAAAGGAGGAATGTGGCTGCGCAGGGTCTGGGACAACAGATACTGACTGGCTGGAGTTCAAGACCTATTGGACCCTGATTTAGAGGAATGTGCTCCTTACTGGCTAATCTGAAGGGCATTGGTTTTGTAGCCAAATCACTTGATGCATAGCCCAGTTCTGCTACTTGCTCACTGAATTAATTTGTGGATGAATTACTTAATCTATGTGTGTCCTTGAGTGTCCCCATATATAAATTGGAAATAATAATACTCTCTGTGCCATAGAGTCATTGTGAGAATAAGCTAAAACATTAAATTTCATACTATTATCACATTATTGCCACATGATAACCTCTGACTGAAATTTTAATTATAGTAGCTTTTACTTTTAACAATTCAATAAGCTATCTATTGCTTCATAACAAAACACTCCAACATTATTGTCCTATTATAACAAAACTAACCTTTTTTTTTTTTTTTTTTTTTGCACACAAGTCTCAATAGTTATAGCTCATCTCTTCTCCAAAGGGCATCAATTGAAGTGCAGGAGGATCTTCTTTGAAGATTCCTTACTCACATGGCTGATCAAGCCACACGAGTGCGACATCTCTGAAGGGTTGGCTTCTGGGAGCTCAGCCAGGGCTGTGTTCTGGGGACTTCTGTTTTTCACTAAGTAGGCTTCTTCATGGACTACTTTGGCTTTCTTAAGGCAAAGATGGCTGGGATCCAGGAGTGAGCATCTTGGGGGAAATAGGGAGGGGTGTATCATGTTTTCATAATCTGTGCTCAGTAGTAATTTAAGTGTTATTTCCATCATAGTCACAAATCCACGTAAACATAAGAGTAGTGAAAACAGACACCCACCTCTCCATGGGAGAGACATCAAAGTTAACATTCCAAGAAGAGTATGAAGGATGGGAAATATTTGGGGCAGTCAAGCCATAATTGAGAATTGCATTCTGCCATAATAGTTGTCTACTACCCTGTAGATAACATAGTATTTTGACATTTTTATCCGTTAACAACAATCTCAACTTTTGTATTAGAATCATCCTAGTACTTTTTGAAAAATGCAGATTATGAATCTTCATTTCTTTATAATACTTTCTGTATTTTCTGCTTTTATTTTTCAACATTAAACACTTACTAATATAATAGCAAGTTTTATTTATTTTGGAACTGGGGGTCAAAGCCCGGGGTGCTCTACCACTGAGATACATCCTCAGTCTTTTTATTTATTTATTTATTTATTGAGATGGTCTCCCTAAGTTTCTGAGGGTCTTAATAAATTTCTGAGGCTGGCCTTGAACTTGTGATCCTCCTGCCTAAGCCTTCAGAGTCACTGCAATTATAGTTCTGTTCCATCACACCCAGGAATAACAAATTTTAAATGAGAAGTAGAACAATTTTCACAATGTATCTAGATGCTTCACATTCTATAAGTTTTCTATATAGAATTTCTTAAATCAAAGTTGAGAATCTTGTAAAATCCTTTCCCAGTTTGATATTACTAGTGGCAGTGACCTCTGGAAACAAAGAAAAGGAAAAAAAATTCTAGGTTAAATGTAGGAGTTCCTCAGGGTAAACTTCAGATGCCAAATATAGCCTGTAAAACTATGAAATGTGGTTCCCACCATCTTTAGGACTGCATTTGCAGACAACTGATGAGCTGCTGCTCACTTTTACTGCTAGTGAGCTTGGACAGAGAGCAATTTCTATTCATTTGTCAGGACAGGCAGGGACATGGTAAATAAGTGAGTACATCTGATATTGATAAGATTCATGCAAATAATCTGGCAAATAAGGCAGTGCTCTTGAGATTTGGAGAAATGGCCAGAGAGGTTGTTTTGGATACCACCCCCTAAAAAAACTTTGGAGCTGCCTCTGATCTCACACAAAGCCATCTCTTTGCATTAAGCATAAGTTATTCGGAGAGATGCCAGGCCTAGTTCTTTGAAACATTCAACTTATCTTTGCAGCTGTAATTTATTTCTTCCCTTTCTTCTGTTCAAATGGAAAAATTGTTCATGTTACAAAGCAAAGACCATTTTAGGTTTGAGGTGAAAACAGAATGAAATATGGAAGTAAAAGATCTGTTTCAGAGAACAATACTTTATAACAATTTAGTTTGCTTTTAAGTGGCAGCTGTTGTTATGTAGATGTAGGATTCAATAAAGTATCCAAGAGTAAATAGTGAACTGAATGTCACTTTGGTGACCTGAAGGAGTTAATGTAACTCCTCAAATAGATTAATTTACTCCTGGGTACAGTATACAAAGTAGTAGATTTTTGGTTTAATGTAATTTTCATTTTTTGAGTAGATATTATATTTCAGGCCCTATCATAAACACTTTTAGTTATATTTACACACTAAATTCTCTTACTATCACTCTGAGGTAGTTAATATGATTATCTCCACTTTCTAGACAAGAACAAAGCAGTTAAGAAACTTGCCCAAGGCCACACAGCATTATAGTCAGGCTTCATGCCCTGGCTGATGGCTTTTCACCACTGTTCTTTATTGCTTTGGTGATGAGTTTGGTTTGAGTTGTAGCATTTAGAGATTTTGCATTAGATGATTTTAAAAATACCCAAATCTAGATACTATAAGTAGGCATCTTCAGGGGATTCTTTCAGAGTTCACATGTAAAAAACAGGAGAATTTATTATTGAAAAGATAAAAGTTAAATGTTGAAGATGTGGAGAAAAGAGAACCCTTGCACTCCATTGGTGGGAATGTAAATTAGTACAGCTATTATAGGAAACAGTATGGAAGTTTCTCAAAAAACTAAACATAGATACACCATATGATCCATAAATCCCACTAGGAGGTATATATCCAAAAGAAATGAAATCATCTTGTTGAAGAGATGTCTGTACTCCCATGTCCATTGCAGCATTATTCGTCATAGCAAAGATAATGCAATCAACCTAAGTGTGCATCAGTGGATGAATGGACAAGGAAAATGTGGTGTATATGCACAATGGAATTCTAGTCAGCTTTTTGTTTTTTGTTTTTGTTTTTGGGGGTGGGTATTGGGGATTGAACTCAGGGGCACTAGACCTCTGAGTCACATCCCTAGCCCAATTCTGTATTTTATTTAGAGACAAAGTGTTACTGAGTCGCTTAGCACCTCTCTTTTGCTGCTGCTGGCTTTGAACTCACGATCCTCCTGCCTCAGCCTCCAGAGCTGCTGGGAGTACAGGTGTGTACCACCGTGCCTGGCTCTAGTCAGTTTTTAAAAATAAAGAACTCCTATCATTTATGATATGAATGAATCTGGGGGACACAATGGTGAATGAAACAAACCAGTCACAGAAAGACAAACACTACATGATCTTATTCACATGTATAATTCTAAGAAAGTTGAATTCAGAGAAAAATTAGTGGTTATTAGGATTTGGGGGTAGGGGCCAGGGGCTGAGGAATGAATTCAAGTGATCTATTGTACAATGCAGTGACTGTAACTAATAACAGTGTATTTTATGAGTAATTTGTAGGAGAGAAAATTTTAAGTGTTTTCATCACAAAAATAAGTATATGAGGTAATGCATATGCTAATTATCTCAATTTAGCCATCCCACAATTTATACATATTTTAAAACATCATGTTATACATGTACAATTTGTGTTTGTGAATCAAAGAAATTAAAAAACAAGGGCAAAACAAGTCTCAGAAAGGGAGATTAGGCAGAAAATTATGAAGTTTTCATCTCATTGCTCAATTTTCTTTACACCTGGGCGTTGCTTCTACTGGGTTTGGAAGTTGGGAGGTAACCTGCACTGCTATTTGTAATAAGAACTTGGGTGAGTCACTGCATTTCCCCTGGGGGTATTAACATTTGCTCTTAAGGGGTTGTTAGAAAGAACAAATGGATTATCCTGGTTTATCAGACCCTGTTACAAGCTATAAAGTCCTCATTTACTGTTTAGTTTTTGCTATAATCAGGCATCTTTTCTTTTAGTAAGGCATTTGAGGAACACCTACTTCTAGAAAATCACTTTCTTTAGCTTGTTCCTCTATTTTTTCCTATGTCATTAAATGATACAAAGTATGTCAAGCATCTCATGTTTAACATGATGCCAAGCATATAGTCGCACTCCATATTTCTAGTTATTATTATTTAATTTCTAGCAGAAGTCCTGGATTTTGGGAAGCAATAAAAGAAAAATATCTTCTGGATAAGACAGAAGCTGCCAGGCTAACATCTGAAAAACAGAGCTTCCCAATAGTTCGTTCCTTGTTGTCAGGGACCACAGATACCAAGGACAGTTGGAAAGCCTAATTGTTAATTTCAGTTTTCTGATTTTAGTTTTACATAAGAGTAATCCCTTCATGTATATTTACATGCTTGTGTGCCAAGTCTGGTCCATTCTTGGTGGCTCTCTAAGGACTCACATCTGGAATTCCCAGTCGGGGGGAGGAGTATTGGCCATTCCTAGATTGTCCTGTAAAGCTTTTGAAATACTTTTGCTTCTATTTCTTAATTGTATCCTTACTGCAGCAATTTATATTTGTCTAGGTTTATAGTGTTCCACTGTCATATGAGGGTACTAAGACCCCTTTTCTTGTGCCCCTGTGTTTTTCTCACTAGATGATCTTGTCGTGGTTTTCCACATCCCTCTTCAGGGATCTTGACTTGACTTGAGGCATGGGATTGGGCACATAATCAATGACCCCTGTGTTTTTTCAGCATTCAATTTTTTTTAAAATATTTTTTTAGTTATAGATGGACACAATGTCTTTATTTTATTGCTTTGTATGTGGTGCCGAGGATCGAACCCAGGGCCTCACGCATGCGAGGCAAGCGCTCTACCGCTGAGCTACAATCCCAGCCCCAGCATTCAAATTTAATGAATTAAATTTCACTTTTTTTTTGGTACTGGGAATTGAACTCAGGGGTACTCGATCACTTAGCCACATCCCCAGCCCTATTTTGTGTTTTATGTAGAGATAGGGTCTCACTGAATTGCTTAGTGGCTCGTCAATGCTGAGGCTGGCTTTGAACTCGGGGTTCTCCTGTCTCAGCCTCCCAAAGTGCAGGGATTACAGGCGTGCGCCACTGTGCCTGGCTTAAAATTTCACTTTTAACTGACTGATATTTAAGATAAAAGTTCAAAACTTAAAAAAGGAACTACTGGCACTTCTCTAATTCTTGCTGAACAACAGATATACATTTTAGTTTCTATAAAGCATTCCACTACAGTAGGTGGAAAGGCTGCTTGGGGTAATTTAATTGCCTGCTATGGTTCTCACGTCATGTTTATTAGAATGGTCAGGGGACTAGGCAGCTGTCTAGAAAGCATGAGGGCTTGTGAGCAGGATGCCAAAAAATGAGCCAATAGGTAATCTAATGAACATAAGGAACGGAGAAGGAAAATGCATAGTAGATAGGACTTTTTGCTTTTTACTACTACAACTTTCTGACATTTAGGCTTCTTCTGTTTTGTCCAAAGCTCACCTTAACCTTTTATTTTCTTTGTGCGTGCCTAGCACAAGTTTATTTTCTAGATCCCATTTATTGACATCTCTGGTTTATCTGCACATTTCACATCCTTTTGCTGTTTAATAAAGGTCATGTTTATAGCTTCAGTGTTGATGGTTTGCCCAGTAGGCCAGTTGTCAGCTTTTGTAATGTCTAATAGAATCTGCTCATAGGACAAAATCTTGCAATTCCTACAATTAGATCTGGTAACACTGAGATTTCATCAATTCAAGTAATGACATTTGGTATGCAGAAATATGTAATATGATAACAATAATAACTAACTATATGCTGATCACTGTTCCCAGAACTTTCTTAATCTTTACATCAACCATGTGAGGTAGATGCACAGAAGTCAAGAAGCTGGTCCAAAGTCACCTAATGATTGCTGAAATCAGTATGCTATGCTACTTTCCCACATGTAGTGGGTTGGGCTCTATGTTACATAGTTAGCTTCTGTGGTGAGCACAGTACATATATTTCTAAACTTGTGAGTCTTATTTGAGAGTTCCTTCAGAGTACCCTCAATTCTTCATATCTTAATGTAGATACTTTTTAAAAATTGGTTCTTTTTAAATATATATGACATTGAAGTATATTTTTAAATATTATACACACATGGAGTATACCTTATTCTAATTAGGATCCCATTCTTGTGGTTGTACATGATGTGAAATTTCACTCAGTGTGTATTCATATGTGAACATAGGAAAGTTATGTCTGATTCATTCTACTGTCTTTCTTATTCCCATCCCCCTTCCCTTCATTCCCCTTTGTCTTATCCAATGAACTTCTATGCCTCGGCCCCCCTGCCTTATTTTGTATTAGCATCTATATATTTTTATTCTTCTTTATGCCTGAATAATATACCATTATGTATACATACCACATTTTCTTTATCCATTCATCTGTTGAAGGGCACCTAGTTTCGTTCCATAGCTTAGCTATTGTGAACTGAGCTACTATAAATATTGCCTAGATCCTTGATGCACTATGAGTTGTTTTGTGCAGGATGACAGATAGGGGTTACATTTCAGTCTGCTACATATGGATTTCCACTTTTTCCAGCACCATTTGTTGAAGAGGCTATTTTTCTCCAATGTATATTTATGGTACCTTTGTGGAGGCAACTTTTAAATGAAGTATTTCTTTGGAAAGTTCACAGTCCTAAGTTAACACTGTATACTCTGGTTTAATTATTCTATCTAGGTGCATTTTAAAGTCCTAGAAAAAGAAAATGTGCATTTTTTGGAACTTTTGTTCTCTTGTGCTAGAGGGAAAAATGACAACAACGTGTACCTTTGTAAGAGGAAGCAGTGAATGGATACCTGTGAATGAGAAACAGATTATAATGAATTGTCTGTTTTTCTTTAATTTTTGAAGAAGTCCAGTTTTGAAGAAGTCCATAACTTTCCTATGTTCACATATGAATACAGTTTATCTATATTTGTTGTTGTTTTTGCTTATTTGGTGTCATATCGCAGAATTAGTTGCCAAATCCAAGGTTGTGAAGATTTTTGTTTTTCTTCTAAGAGTTTTATGGTTTTAGCTCTTATATCTAAGTTACTTATCTCTTTGGGATTAAAATTGAAATACGGAATGAAGTAGGTTCTAACTTCATTCTTTTGCATGTGAATATCCAGTTTTCACAGTTTCATTTGTTGAAAAGATTATTTTTTCTCCCATTGAATGGTCTTGAGCCCTTGTTAAAAGACAAATGGCCAGAAATGTTTGGATTTAATTATTTCCTATCAATTGCATTTCAATGATCTATATGACTAGTACCACACTGCTTTGATTACTGTAGCTTTGTAGTTAGTTTTGAAATTAGGAAGTGTGAGTCCTCCAATTTTGTATTTCTTTTTGAAGTTGTTTCATCTACTCATGACTCCTAACAATTCCACATGAATTTGAGGACTGGCTTTTCTATTTCTGGAAAAAAAAATACCTTTGGACTTTTGGTAGGATTTTATTGAATTAATGGATTGCACTAGATAATATTGCCATCTAATAATACTAAGTTCTTCAATTCATGAATATAGGTGTTTATTTAAGTCTTCTACAGTTTCTTTCAGCAACATTTCATGGTTTTAAATGTATAAATCTTTTGCCTTTTTGTCTACAGTAATTTCTTGGTGCTTTATTCTTTTAGATGCTATTGCAAATAGAATTTATTTCTTCTATCTTCTTGGGTTGTTCATAGCTACTATTTAGAAATACAAGTGATTTTTATATTGATCTCAAACTCTGCAACTTTGCTAAATTTTACTGTTCTAATATATTTGTGAGTGTGTGTGTGTGTGTGTTCTTTAGGATTTTCTTTCTCTGTAGGACCATATCACCTGCAAGTAAATATTATTTTAATTCTTCCTTTATAATTCAGGTGCCTTTTATTCCTCTTCCACATATTCCTGCTTCTTTGCCTTATTTCTCTGACTAGAATGTCAGTACAATTGTTAACAACAGCTGTGATACAAACTGTGAATTTTTATAAATGCCTTTTATCATTTTGTGGGACCACTCCTAATTTTCTTACTGTTTCTTTCTCAAGAAAGAATTCTGGCTTTTGTTGGATGCTTTTTCTGTATCAATTGAGATAATCATGTTTTCTTTTCTTTTCTTTTTTTCCTTTATTCTATTAACATGCTGTACTACATTTATTGATTTTTTTATGTGGAATCACCCTTACATTCTTGGGATAAATCCCATTTCATCATGGTGCATAATCCTCTTAATATGCTTTGATTTGATTTGCTAGTATTTTGTTGAGGATTTTTTTGCATCTATATTCATAAACTATTGCTCTGTTGTTTTTATTTTGTATCATGGACTGTCTGACTTTGATATGGAATTCATAGTTTCAAAGAATGAGTTAAGAAACCTTTCCTCCTCATTTATTTCTTCTTTTTATACATTTATTTTGTTCATTTAATTTTTATGTGGTGCTGAGGATCGAACCCAGTGCCTCATGTGTGCTAGGCAAATACTCTACCATTGAGCTACCGCCCCAGCCCCTCATTTATTTCTTGAAAGAGGTTAGTTAGGACTGGTGTTAATTCCTCTGTAAGTGGTTAATATAATTCTCAAGTGAAGTCATCTGGTCCTGAGCTTTTCTTTATTGAGAAATTTTTTATTACTAATTCAATCTTTTTACTTGTGTTGGATTTTATATTTCTTATTTAGTCAGTTTTTGTAGTTTTTGTTTTGCTAGTTATTTGTCCATTTTATCTAGATCATCCAGTTTGTTGGTACACAGTTAGTCATGGTATTCTCTGATAAACTTTTATTTGTTTAAGCTTGATAAAATGTCATCACTTGCATTTTAAATACTTTGTTAGTCTCTTTTTTCCTTAGTCTAACTAGAGATTTATTGATTTTGTTGGTATTTTCAAAAAACAACTTTTATGTTCATTGACTTTGTTATTTGTTTAGCCTCTATTTCATTTTTCTCTGTTTTAATCTTTATTATTTCCTTCATTTTGTTAGCTCAGGGCTTAGTTATTCTCTTTCTAGTTCCTTAAGGGGTAAACTTAGATGATTGATTTGAGATCTTTCTTTTCTAAAAATATAGTTGTATATAGCTATTACTTTCCCTCTGAGTAATGCTTTTGCTGTATCACATAAATTTTAGTATGTTGTGTTTTTAATTTTGTTAAGATGTTTTCTAATTTCTCTTGTGATTTCTTCTTTGACCTATTAGTCAGTTAAGATTGTAGTTCCCATAGTAACCACATACATTGCATTGTTTACTTTTCATGTATTTGTGCATATTCCAGTTTTCCTTGTTATTGATTCTAGCTTTATTCCATTGTGATTGAGAAAGATACATCATATAATTTTGATTTTTATAAATGTATTGAGACTTCTTAGTGGCCTTATATGTGGTATATCCTGGAGATGTTCCATGTGCCTTTGATAAGAATGTTTATTCTGCTGTTAATGGTGAAATGCTTTATATATGTCTGCTAGATCTAATTTGGTATAGTGTTATTCAGGTCTTGTATTTCTTGCTCACCTTATGTCTAGATGTTCTACTTATTTGTTTAGAAAGCTGTATAGAAGTCTTCAACTATTGCTGTACAATTGTTTGTTTCTTTCAATTATGTCAATTTGCTTTATATATTTGGGTCTTTGTAGTTTGATGCATGTATGCTTATGGTTTTTATACCTTCTTGTTATATTGACATTTTTATCTCTATATAATGTCTTTGTCTCTTGCAACAAATTTGGACTTAAATCTATTTTTTTCTCATATTAGTGTAGCTCTCTCAGTCCCACTGTGGATAATACACATATGGGATATCTTTTTCCATCCTTTCACTTTCAACCGATTTGTGTCTTAGGATCTAAAGTGAGTCTCTTGTCATCGTATTTGGTTATATCATTTTTAAAAAAAAAAACTTTTTTCCCAATCTCTGATTTTTGATTGGAAAGTTTCTTTGTTTTACACTTAAAATAATTCCTGGTAAGGAAGGGCTTCCTTCTACCCTTTGTTTTCTCTATGTCTTATAGCTTTTTGTTCTTCATTCCTTCCATTATTGCTTTCTTTTCTGAGCTTTTGTAGTGTACTATTTTGATTTCCTTCTCATTTACTCTTGTGTATATTTTGAAGTTTCCTTTTTAGTGGTTACTATGGGGATTACAATTACAGTCCTAAATTTATAAAAACCTAGTTTGCAGTGATTCTATCTTAGCTTCGATAGCATATAAAAGTTCTTTTACTATACAACCCCTCCATGTTATTGTCATCACAAATTATCTGTATATACTGTGTGTTCAATAACAGTGTTGTTATTTTATGCATTTGTTTATACATATTTATACATTTTAAATATTGTAGCAAATAAACAGAAGAGTTACAAACAAAAAGTACAGTAATTTACTCCATAGTTATTTTTACCAGAGTTCTGTGTTTCTTCATATGGCTTCGAGTTGTTGCCTAGTGTTCTTTCATTTTTAGTCTATAGCAGCCCATTAGCATTTCTTGTAGGGAAATTTTACTAATTATGAATTCCTTCAGTATTTATTTTTCTGAGACTATCTTAGTTTTTCTTCATTTTCAAAGGATAATTTTCCAGATACCTGCATATTGATATGTGGAGGAGAACTGTTCCTCAGTGTGGTGGTATTGGAAGTGAGGAGACCTTTAAAAATAAGGCTTTGCAGGAGATTCTTAAGTCAATTGGGGAAGAAAAGTTTAAGGTATTTCTCATGCAACCCTGGGTTCTCTGGTTTCTTGTCTTATCATATGGTCTCTTGCTTCCATATATGCTCCTGCTTTGACTCCATAAGGTTCTCACCAGAGCTGAGCCACTCCTAGCACCATGTCTTTGAACCTCCAAAACAAAAACCTCTATTCTTTATAAAGGAAACCTGCTTCCTGTTGTAGTAACATAAAATAAGCTAATACACCTTACAGTATTTTTAAGGAATTTCTAATTTTTCCTCCCTGAATGTGTGTCCAGTTAGGCAAACAAAATAGAGCTTTTATCATTCTCCCAGGGGTCAACCATACGGGTTGTTTATTATTTGTGATTAATTATTTGTTAATAAGTTCTTTGCTTCCTATAGATCCAAGGACCAGAGTTACACTGTGAGGAAGATAATTGCAACTTTAAGACTGTTGTCAAGCCAAAGAGAGACTTGGAATAAGAGCAAATACAAACATTATAAACATTTTCTACAAGTTTTATATTTCCTTCTCCCCTACACCGTATTTACTTGGTTGCTCTAAACCTCAGAGTGTTCTCCAAGTTCTGACAAAGTTGATTCTGAAGTCTTGCTTGATTTCTATATGTTTTTGTGGGGTCACAGTCTCTTGGAGCTATCTACTGTGTCATGTTGACTGATGTCATTTGCAATTTATTTGGGGGGGGCTTATTTATCACATAACATGACCTACTGCCTCTTTAATATAATGCTGAAATTTTTATATGAGGTTCTATTTTCTACTTACCTCTTTCCTTTTGATTAGTATTTGTATACATTTGCTTTAGAGCATGAGAACTCAATGCTTTTCTTTGTAGAATCCATTACCCACCATAAAAATATATATCTAAAGTAGACTGGATGAATATACCCCATTTTTTTCTTTGACACAATCTCAGATTAAATAAAACAAAATGATGATTTTAGAAATAATCCTTGTGCAAATTTTTAAAAATCTTGGTACCAGAAAATCAATTTGAATTCTTGGCAAGGGGAGTATTTTTGAACAGAATGAAATATAAACTGTTATAAAGGTAAAACAAATTGTTTTATTGGTTGAATTTTGTGATGAGAAATAATAACCATAGAGTCTTTAAGAGTTTATTTTTAGAGATAAATACAAATTATTTTTCTCAGCCTTTTAAAAAAGTTATTTTTAATTTTAATAATAGACTGCTACTTAATACTTCACAAACTAGAGGTGTTAAAATAAGTTTGGGGAAAAGCATTCATTCATGTATGGGTTATAATTAATTCTCATGTTATACAGTGGTTTTTAATAATTAGAAAGTAAAGTTGGTTTTTAATAATTAGAAAGTAAAGTTAATAGAAAAATAAAACATACATTAAGGAATTAAAAAATCATTTAAGTTAAATTAAACAAAAGGTAGCTTTTGCTGAAACTTCTTTCTTCCTGGATTATTCTAGTAGTGAGTCTGAAAGTACTTTAAGTGGAAATTCTTTGGGGTTTGAAAAGACAGTGAATAATTGAGATAAAATATTTCTTTTATACCAAAATCTTATTTTTATTTTTAAGAGATGAGAAAATGTACGTAGATTCTTTGTGTCCTAGAGAGGAAGTAGAACACAAAAAGCCATATAAAGGATGAAATTCCTACAAGAAGTTTTCAGAACCACTTAAAACAACTGATCAGAATTTAGATTTAATTAAATTTGCTGGACTGGTGATAGGGGCAGGACAATAGCCTATTTTAAGGATAGAGTGCCAGCTTTAGCTTTAACTTTGAATTTCCTGGCCCCCAATCCACTGATGTCACTACATCAGTGTTATTTAAATGCAGGATTTTCAATTTAATTTCCTTTCAAGGGAGACATAAAAACCACAGTTTCTTTTCCAGGAAACTGCCAAAGAATCTCCCTGTGCTTTATTAAGTAAACAACTGCATTTTCAGTAAAGAAATGCAATCTAACTGGCAGCACATTAAAACATTATAGTGTAAATGTGCAGGTGAAGATCCTACATTTAATTAAGTAGTTATTATATTATTAATAGCATTTATGTACATTTATATACATTTTGAACTCCATGAGAAATTGTTAATTATAGAAGAGACTTCAAGTACTCAAATTAAATATAAAAATCTTAATTATTTCTTGTAAGACAATGCCAAAAGTCCCTTTTCCCTTTCATGCCTTGTATTAATTACTATTTCTGCTCTCATAGTTTGTGGTTTTGAGCAAATTATACTGAACTTCTTTATATTGAATATAGAAAATATTTTTGTAACCTTTAGAAATAACTTTGATCTTATTTTGTCTGCATCTATCTGATTATTTGCCTTTTCATTCTTAGCATTAGAATTTTTTAAAGTGTTTTTTTTCTGATAGTTGATTTCAATTTACATATTTGATTAGTGAGCCGTTACTATATTGAGATTATTTGAACTATTCAAGTAATTAAATAAAGTGACTTTTACAGTCTACATGTCTACATGGTATTTCTGTGGTTATTGTATATTTTCTTTGTGTGTGTGTGTGTGTGTGTGTGTGTGTGTGTGTGTGTGTGTGTGTGTTTGTGTTTTGGTACCAGGGATTGAACTCTGGGGTGCTTAACCACTAAGCCAAATCCCCAGCCTTTTTACTTTTTTATCATATATTTTCAAGAGGTTATTGACAGATTGCCCTCCACCACAAGCCTTTTGCACTGTGTTCTCTCCTCTTGCTTACTCTGCCTTCCTTTCATCTAGTTCAAACCTTTCCATCCTTCAGATTTTAACTGAGGTATCAATTGCTCTTGAATGCCTCCTCTGACCTCCCAGAGCACATCAGCTCCTCCTAACCCTGCATATTTTCATAACTTGTCCCTCTCTTCTGTGGCCTTCTGGTAGTTTTCAGTTTAACTTTTTGGTGATCATTTGATTAATGTCCATCTCTCTGACTCCACTGGGAGCTCCATGGGGCAGGGACTTACTTTGCCTGATTTTGCTCACCACTTCAATCCTAGAACCCTGCATAAAGTCTAGTACAGGAGCAGCTTCTAGTGAGTGCTTGCTGTTAAATGATGTAAAAGACAGTTCTCTGAAACACCACAACATACTGTCTTATTTTATACTGTCATATTAGTTCAAAATAATTACACTAGAAAATAAAACTTCTTTATTATATGTATGAAAAACAAGTCTATTATCAATGGTTTCAAGGTGCTGAGTCACTCACCATTTATTCATTCGTTTGTTCACTCATTCAACGATATTTGCCGAAAGCTTACTCACTTGGCTACTATCTTGGTTTTCTATTCTAAATAACAAATGATCCCAACACTCGGTGTTTTAAAACAATAGCCATTTATTATTTCTGGCAGCTTCTGTGAGACAGGAATTTAGATCAGAAGGCAGGTATGAACTATCTCTGTTCCATGGGATGTCTTACTGGATCTGAGACCTCTAAGTTGGGGTTTGCCTACTTTTCTACTCCTCAGCAAGGATGACTGGAACAGCTTGACTGACAATATGTCATTGGAGCCTTGCTTCTCCTTGTCAGCTGTAGTTTTAATCCTCTCCATTCTGTAGCTTCTTCACATGGTATTTCTAGGATTGTAACTTATTTCTACATATCAGTTAAGGAGTCCTAAGAATGTAAGGGTGGAGTCAACAAGCCATGTTCTATTTTGAGTCATAGGCCAGACCAATTTAAGAGGAGGGTGTTGAAAAAGATGAATACTTGGAGTGATCCATTGGGGGTGACCAAAGAACAGTTTACAATAATTTTCATGATAGAAGTGAAATAAGATTTGTTGTCAATGAACTCCTAGTATACTGGGTAGATACAAATAAGGGAAGCAATATTTATGTAAGCATTCTGTCATATTTTTTAAGAGTGTGGGCTTTAGGCAGACCTATGTTTGACTTCTACCTCATCACTTAGTTGCTTTAAGTTAGTTTGCTATCTTCTTAGTCCCAATTTCTTATCTGTTCAATTACTTATGCAATTCTGAGAAAACGTATAGGAAACAGTACACTGTAACTAATGGAGAATACATATTATTTCAAATACAAGGGACTTTCATAAACAGGCTATAACAGCAACCTTATATAGTTTCATTTTTCAGTTGCAACACAATTTTAAAATATAATGATAATGACATGGCTAAATATTTTCATTCACTTGAAAAAATTAAATGATATAAAATACATTTGTAAACACCTTCTATAATGAGGAAATTGAAATGAGAATAACAAACTATTTAGAATGAGAAAAATCTATACTATTGCCTATCAAAACTTATAGCCTAGGAGGTAAGCCTAGGAAGATATAGAATCTCAAATATACTTAGTAGAAAGCAACAATAGAAAAAAGAACAACATAGGCATAAAGGAATTAAGAGAAAGGAACTAAGTGAAAGGTAAAGCAGAATCATTCAAACCAAGTGGATCAAAGATCAAGAAAACTTACAGACCTTAACAAATCTAATAACAAAAAAATGAAGAGAGATGGGGCTGGGGTTGTAGTTCAGTGGTAGAGCGCTTGCCTAGCACATGTGAGGCACTTGAGGGTTCGCTCTTCAGCACCATGTTAAAATAATAATAATAATAAAAATAAATAAATAAATAAATAAATAAATAAAGGTATTATGTCTATAAAAATGATGCAGGATGAGAAAAAAGAACAGGAATATTGTAGAGATTAATAAAATGTTAAGAGAATGCTATTGTACCCGTAGAATCTGGGTGAAATGCATAAAGAAGAATGAAATTATGGCATTTGCTAGTAAATGGATATAGCTGGAGAATATCATGCTAAGCGAAATAAGCCAATGCCAAAAAACCAAAGGCTGAGTTTTCTCTGATATGCAGATGCTAATTCACAATAAGCAGTGGAGGGGGGTTGGAGGGTGGGGTGTGCTGTGCTAGGGAAGAATACAGTTGCTTTAAGTAGAGGAGAGAAGAGGGGACAGGGGCATGGGAGTAGGAAAAACAATAGAATGAATCAGACATTATTAGTACATATATGATTACATGACTGATGTGATTCTACATCATGAAAAACCAGAAGAATGAGAAATTATACTCCATCTATGTATGATGTGACAAAGCACATTCTACTCTCCTGTATAACTAATTAGAACAAAAAACAAACAAACAAAAGTTTAGAAACCTAACTAGATCAGTAACATTAGTAGAAATTAAATAACTTCTTGTTCACATCTTTTATCTATCCTAATCCCCTTGGGTGGATTTATACTAATTATCCCAGACAGTAGAAGAGAACAGATTTTCAGTTCTCAACATCTAGATATTGAAAGCTCAGTGTGTCCCTTTATTTACAAATCAAAGCCATCTTCTTCATAGTCATCTGATGTCCAACAATCTCTCCCAACTTCTTCCACGAAACTTTCCACAAGAAGGTTCTAACTTCTTAAAATTATTACTTTTGCATGAGTCATCTTCTTTTTTTAATCGTGGAAGGTTTTTTTGTTTGTTTGTTTTTAACTTTTGCTGTATTTATTTTTATGTGGTGCTGAAGATTGAACCCAGTGCCTTACACATGCTAGGCAAGTGCTCTATCACTGAGCTGCAACCCCAGCCTCTTTGCATGAGTCTTCTTGCATTATTTGGATACTTTAGGAATGATACCACTCATGCTTCTTTGCATGCTCCATGGTTGAATCTGACTGGGATACTCTGTTGCAGAAGGTGGGACTCCAACCAGATTTTTGGTTTATCTCATACTTAGGATTTCAGTGATGCAAACACTCCACATCTTGCTAGTGTTTTTTCTTTTTCTTTTCTTTTCATTTTCTTTTTTAGGTCTGTTTTCTCAATACTTTCATTTAATTGAATAGTTCAGAACCTTTTATTCTACAACTGATATCACTAAATTCAATACATACCAGTTTTTCTAAGTACATTGTGACTAAGTATGTTTCAAGACAACTAATAGACACAGTGACTGTAACATGGGATTGAAATGTGATTTGGAAATTGATAGAAAACATCTATATACAGTAATTTTTTGTGGCACATTTTTTGGAAGTATATTTTTAGCCACTCTTAGTTAAAACTGATCAAATTTTAAATGTGTTGGAGAAGGAAAGTATACTAAATTGTTTCTTTGTTTTTCATATTCACACTCTCAACATTATACCCAGTTCCCAGCCTTATCTTTCTCCTACCTCTACCCCTTTATTTCTTCCAACTTTTTTTTTTTTGTTTTGTTTTGTTTTCTTTTTTAGGATTTCATGAGGTATTTCTCTAAATGTTTATCTTCTTAGGCTTTAAAAAAGTTTCATCTAGACCATATCCAGGCAGAAAAACATAGGATCAAAAGGCTTCACTGATTAGTTTGATCTATATTCTTTACTGGTCATGCCTGATTCTACCATGGATTTATAACTCTGCGTCCCAGTGTGGTTTGTTTAAAAGCATTCTCCTCCCTGGGGCATACTGTCAAAATTCATTTACACTGACCCATACTTGGGTTTTCTTTTTTAAGCCTTCAAATATTTTTCTGTTACAGAGACTCCCTTAAATCTACTAAAGACTTGTAAAATTTCTAAGGGACATGTGGGAGAAAAATCACTGACACACCCTTCTTGACAGATAGGTAGATAATAGATAAGAAAATAGCAGCAGGTGGGGGCTGCTCTTTGAGCAACCCTGTCTTAAAACTCTCCATACTAACAAGTAAAAAACAGAGGAAATGTTTAATGTTCTTGCCTTTCCATGTGATTATATATTTGATAAAATTCAGTATATATAATATGTGTTTAATTTCTTACCTATTTGTAAATATGAGATGAAATTCATTTGGTTTAGGATAGCTTCTTCCACAGGTTCTAAAGAACAAAACAGATTATGATATTCACAAAAGTAATAGCAAATGTGAATCATCTGTATCATTGTCTTTAGAATGTATGTTTTAAAATTGAGTTGGTTGGAAAGTGTACTGTGTGAAACTTCTTTGCTTATATGGAAAATACCACTGTTTACTATTTTCTAATGCAGATCCCCTCCCCCACCCCTCACTACATACACTAAATAATTCACTTCCATGGAATTAGCACAGAAATAATCAGGCCTTCAGGATAAATATCCCTAAAGCAATGCCTCAGAATGTGCTTTTTGTGTGTGTGGAAAAGGTTAATCTAGCCTATTATTGGCATAATTAGAAAATCCTGAAAATGGAGATTCACAGTTTCTATGTGAAGTGCTGCTTTAATTATGCAGCGAGAGCACAACTAAACACAGAAGGTGCTCACATTTAGGAGCGGTAGCTGCTCTTACAGGGCACTACACAAACTCTGCATGTACATACATGCTCATTGTTTTGTTTATTATAGGCTGTACTCAGAGAATAATGTGTTACAAATAAAATTTGTGTGTGTCGGTAGCTTTATTTAATAGGTATCAGAGTAAACGCCTATGAATTTGTTCAGAAGAATATCCTGTGTGAAAAAATAAAACATGATCATTTATCATCTTGGTAATTTATTCTTATAGTTAAAACTGGAATCTGAAAATGAAGATGAAATTATTTACTTGTGATTGTGTAGACCCTGAAAATATTTTATTACATTTAGGAAAATGTTGTAAGGAATATTATATTATTAAATGTGGAATGCTATTTGTATTTTATCTCTAATTCCCTTTGAGCTTAATGAATTCATTTCTTTGCACTTTTTACAATTTCTAACAAAGTACTATTCTAAGAATTCTTACAAATCAAAAAATCTAACTAATTTTCTTAATACACAGAAAGCTTCAGTGCAATTGACCTGCTGACCTTAATTCCCAGGAAACTGTCACATTACTTCTTTACTCCTTTGTCAAACTTAACAATGTGACCCAAAATACTGCCCAACTTTAAAGTTTTTCTCAGCATTGTAAGGTCAAGCTTTGGTCACCATAGTTACAGTTCAGATCTGCAGGTCAAAGGTCAAATAGATTAATGTTGTCAGACACATCTTTAAATGGTTCTAACACTACTTTGCCATGTGGTAAACAGCTGAGCATATTTGATATGACAAAGATATTCTTCAGTCTTACTAATACGAAGATCTTTGGAGATATCAGATAGCAAGGGATTTTCCTAAAAGAACTTGCAATTTGGGGCTGTGGGAGTCAGCAAAAGTAACTGGCTATTTGATTTGTAGCATCAGATACAGATTGAAAAATAAAATGTCAGTTCAAATTCCATTTTTCTGCACATGTCTTTGTGTTTTCTCTTTCTGTCATCAATCTAATTGATCATCTTCCTAGTTTTAAAAATAGGTGTCTTCCCTCTGTTTATTTGTGGCTAATGATGGCAGAGATAGAAAACACAAGCTTTCTAATTAGTAGTATATGTTATTTTAGTATGACATGTGGTATTTTTTCTTCTAATTTGGGAAGTATGTATTTAAAACAGATAAATTTGTTTTTAGAAGTGTGTTTGAGAAAACTTGCTTATATTAGAGATCAGGTATATTCCCATTTGTATTTCATATCTAAACACCTTTTTATGGCCTTGGACTCTGTATTTACAGATCTTGGATTCTGTATTCAATTTTTTTTTTATCCTAAAAGGGAACTGTTTCCTCCATTATGAATCAGAATAAAAAGAGAAGGAAAAAAAAAACTATATTAAAGT
Organism: Geosciurus inauris; assembly: GCA_004024805.1. NCBI lineage: Eukaryota > Metazoa > Chordata > Mammalia > Rodentia > Sciuridae > Geosciurus > Geosciurus inauris. The sequence continues at coordinate 99,995 of PVHX01001696.1, forward strand.
GAATAAAGTGAATACTATATCTAAAGGAAAAATTCAAGTGTTACTTTTTTTAATAAACAAATACTCTATAAATATTTCTAATCAAATCACAGGAATACACTTAAAGTTGATGAAGCAAAAATATTAAGTGAGATAAATTAAAAATTAAATTTAAATATCACTAGATTAATTTTCAGACATGAATCATACTATAGAATACTTTCAAAAGAGCTCTAACATTATGGAATTTTGTAGCCAGTAAACAAAAATATTTTTAAGCATCCGGCTTAGATTAAATTACACATTAAAGGATGCCCTGTTTCTAAAGGTTTTGTTCCCCATGTGTATTTTGTGCAGCTGTAAGATTTTAAGCTTGCTGGAGCATTTGCTCTTGATCAGATACTATAAAGGTAGACAAAGGAGAGAACTAGGAAGTTTGGCAGCTGGGAGGTGTTAATATGGAATTTAATAGCAAAAAAAGAGGGGGTTGGGGCTTTTCTAGGTGAAACAGAGATTGGCAGCTGGGCGGAGGAAATAAGTCTTGGAGTCTGAGAAGAGCGTTAGTTCAGTTGCCTCCCAGTTTCAAATGACAAGCTAGCTTTCATGTGAATGAATGGATTGTCTCTGGTTTTACTTTCAATTCAAAGAAAATCATTGCCTTGTAGATATCATGGAAAGCAACTACTCAGCAAAGACATTAATTGCTGACCTGTTTGACAGCACTTAGGGACATTGGTTTAACAAATTGATGGAGTATTCTGTTTAGTAATTATGCCAGGAGAATGGCAAATCAATATTTAACTACCTCACACCATTGAAATACTAGTTTTGTATAAAACTGTTTATTTACACATAGGAAGTGCCCTGAAATAAAATTAAAATGGTTTATTTTAAATGTAGGAAAATTCTAGAGTCAAATAAAATATGAGGTTGAGTTCCAGCATTCAAATAGCATTTGAGATGCTATTCTATTTCTATTAAAGTTGCTTTTAGATTTTTACTCCAGATGCATTAATAAGGTGAATATGCCAACTAATACTTAATAGCTACTTATCAAAAACATAGAATTTTGGAGATTACATTTTATTTGCTCTTCCTCCTTAAAATAATCCTTTTTCTTATTCACTTTCCTATGCCTTTTAATTTTTAAATTTTGTCAATAATAGGTATACACTGTTGCTAGTGTCCTGGCCAGAAATTTACATGCTTTGCTTCTATAGCAGCCTAGCAGCTAGCCTAGGTACCAATTAAAATCACCTGAGCATAATGTCCAGCTCACCCAAGACCAGTTGAGATAGTATGGTAGAAAGAATACACCATTTGGAACCAAACATTTTTGGATTCTGGTCCTGCCAATCAATAGCTGTGTGGTGTTGGGCAAATTTCTTACTTCTCTGTCTGTTTCCCTATTTATAAAAGGGAATTGTACTGTTTCATTTGAAGGGCTAAAACATTCCTGGCATAAAACCTAACTTACTGGGCTGGGGTTGTGGCTCAGTGGTAGAGCGCTTGCCTCACAAGTGTGAGGCACTGGCTTTGATTCTCAACACCACATATAAATGAATGAATTAAATGAAATCCATCAACAACAACAAAAAAAATTCAAACAAAAATCTAACCTACTCCCTGGTAAATAGGATATATTCAATAAAAGACAATAGGATGTGATAATAATAAATGTCACTCTCCAACTAGCTTGCTATGGGACCTTGGGCAAGTAACAGGCTTCTCAGGCTCCATTTCTTTACCCACAGAATGCAGTTAAAACACCCTCAATCTCAATGAGTACTCAAGAATGTCAAATTACAGGTGTGTGGTTGTGTGAAAGGGCTTTAAAGAGTGGACCACAATACGGAAATGGAAAACATACCTTTTACTTTTATTGCTAAAGCTGTTAGTACCAAGCTCAAAGAAAACACCATTAAAATTTGAAGCTGTTTGCATGGGGCATTCATTACTCCATGTATCATTTTCTTAGGTTTCCTAGAATGTGTGAGTGAGTTGCAGACCACACCATCACTCCTGTGTTATTGAATAGCTAGAGTGACAATACCCGTGAAGGTTTTTCACCACCTGTCCTGTCACTGTGTGGTGTTTGCCTCAGTGTTATGTATCACATAGAGTTAATGCAGACTTGAGGATTTTCCTTGGCTTTTTCCAACTCCATACATCACTTTTGGCTATGAATACTCTTTTTTAGAACAGCTAAATTGCCGTGAGGCCATTCCCTGCCTCCTCTCTGAGCTTACTTTGGTATTTCTTTACCTGCAGATCTTTGTAAAAGCCTAAGAAGAGAGTCAGACACCAACTGTGTTAGATTTGGCTAGAGTTGCCCACTTCCTATCTTTTGCTTTATTCAATTCACATTTCTTTGCCATTAATATGTTTTTTTAAATTTAGAGATTTTAAAAATTTTTTTTACAATAAGCATAACGTTGTTTTGTTAATTCACATTTCCATTGATCTATGTCACATATAAGGTGCCACATCAAATATTGCTTAGTATTACCCTTGAGTTTATAGGCCAACAGCTCTGTGACTTCTCCAAAGTCAGTACTTTAAGTAATTACGTTTTCTTATTTTCCAGTAGTGTTGGATATCAGTTCATGGTATGCATTCACAAGAGTGTAGATTGTATGGTAACTGTTCTCACAGTGAAATAATTGTGCATTTCCTATTTTACATAATGTAAGTAGTCATGTTTTTCAAACTTAGCATGCCTAAGAACTGCCAGGAAAACTTATCAAAACACAGATGGTTAGGCCCCACCTCTAGATTTTCTGATTCAGTAGCTCTGGCATGGGACCAAAGTTTCTAAGCCATGATGCTCTTGCTGCAGTTTTGGTGACCACAACAAAGAACATACTGATGTGGTGAGCACCGAGTTGCATTGCAAAGTTCCCCCCTCCTCCAGGAGTAGGGTACTCATTCCATAAATGCAAGGAGTATAGCCATGGTGGTCCCCAGACTCCCTGAGAGTTGCCCTCAGTTGAGAAAAGCTTCCATGAAATTACATTCCCCTCCCTAGTTGAAGACCACATAAAATGACAGGACAATGCAAGGAGGACAAAGGTCCATCCTTCCTGCCTCGGTTCATAACTCTAAGGGGCCATCCCAGCTCCTGATAATTCTGTTGCAATTGCATCTCAGTTCAACTTTTTTCTCTGCTTAATCTCGCTTCTCTTACTCCCAAGAGCACTCTCTGATTAACCTTTACCTCAGGGTCTATTTGAGAGAATTTGGCCTGCAATAGACAATAAAACAATGTTGTATCTATTAAGTACATATCTGACAGTAATTAAATGTGTAGGAACATGAGGAAGTTTGTGTGTGTGTGTGTGGTTTATTTAGTAATTCATGAGACTCTAGCCATCTAATTCACCATCAGAATTGCCTAGTAGAGTAATGCCTAAGTTCTTGATTCTCTGAGAACTATTACTAGTTTTTCCTTAGCTACATCTACTATGCCTGAACATGTCAATCCTTTTCTTTTTAGCAAATATGATCAATGTCTCCCTTTCTGTTTTTCTGTTCTGGTTGCAAAAACATTCCCACAGTGGCCATTTGCTACATTTCATCTACAACACATGTTTTTCAAGACAGATTTCATGTCTTTTATGAAGTAGAGTTTTCTGCAGTGAGTTAGAAGTAGGACAATTCCCTCAAAATCCCTCCTATCTAAAAATTTCAGATGTGTTTCTCTCCAAGCACTTTTACTACTAGTAATAATGACTGGTATTGGTGCTTCTTATGTGCCCAGCACTAGTCTAAACACTTGAGAAATATTAATTCTTTTAATTCTTATAGCAGCCTTATAGAGGAAGTACTATTTTACTTATTTTAGAAAATAAGATATGAAGGCATAGGGAGGTTAAATAACTTACCAGGGTCAAGTAATCAGAGTTAGAGTCACAATTCAAATATTGGCTTTAGAATCTGTGTTCTTCACCTATAGAGCATGCTACAAATTTTCATGTTATGCATTATTAATTGGCAGTTTTGTTATTTTGAATTGATATAATTTTAACAGCTTTATTCAGATAGAATTCACCCATTTAAAGTATACAGTTTAATATTTTATATATTATGTATTTTTAATTGTAAGCAATATATAACAAAAAACTCATTTTAGCAATTCTAAGTGTACAACTTAGTGACATTTAGTACATTTACAGTGTACTAAATTTAGTACATTTATGATGTAACCATCATCACTGCTTAGTTTCAAAACCTTTACTATACATGGAAACTTTGTAATCATTAAACAATAATTTTCCTATTTCTCACCTTCAGCCTTTGTAACCTCTGCTCTACTTTCTGTGCTTATGAATTTGCTTATTCTAGCTACCTCAAGTAAGTGAAATCATGCAGTATTTATCCTTTTGTGTGTTGCTGAGCATAATGTTTTGAGGCTTATCCATGTTGTAGCAAATATTAGAATTTTATCTGTTTTTAAAGCTGAATAATAAACCATTGAATACACATACACACAACCATTTTATTCATCCGTTCATCTGTTGTTAGACACAAGTTTTTTCTACCCTTTGGCTATTGTGACTACTACAGCAATGAGCATTGGTGTACAAGTATCTTAGTTCTATTCTTCAGCTATATACTCAGGAGTGGAAATGCTGGGTCATATGGTAATTCTGTGCTTAACATTTTGAGAAACTGTGGGACTATTTTCTTTAGTGGCTACACCATTCACATTTCCACATATGAGGGCTCCAAATTTTCCACATCTTTCCCAATTTTCTGGTTTGTATTCCAGTCATCCTACTAGGTGTGAAGTGGTATCTCACTGTTGTTTTTATTTTCCTAAAAATTCATCTGTTGATCATCTTCTTGTGTGCTTACTGGCTGTTTGTGTATCTCTGAAGAAAAGTCTATTCAAATTCTTTTCCCATTTTTTACAGGAGTTTAACACTTATATGATATTTAAATACTTTTCTAATTCTATAGATTGTCTTTACACTCACTTGCTAGTATTCTTTGATATACAAATTTTTACTTTTGATGTCCAGTTAATCTATTTTTTCTTTTGTTCCTTGTGCTTTTAGTGTCATATCTGACTCCCTTGCCAAATCCAAGGTCAGGATGATTTACCCTTAAGTTTTCTTCTAAGAGTTTTAAGGTTTAATGTCTTATATTTAGGTTGTTCATCTATTGCATATAATGTGAAGTGAGAGCCCTACTTCATTCTTTAGCATGTGGAAATCCAGCTATCCTCCCACCATTTGTAGAAGAAATTATTCTTTCCCTGTTGAGTAGTCTTGATACCCTTCCCCCAAAACAATCATAGGTGTATGAATTTGGACTTCCAATTCTATTCCATTGGTCTGTGTGTCTATTCTTAGGCTACTCTCACACTATTTTGGTACTGGTAGCTTACTACAGTAAATTTTAAAATCAGGAAGAGTAAGTTCTCTAAGTTCATTCTTTTCAACATTGCTTAGCTCTTCATGGCTTTTTACAAATCGTTTATGTTATGCTTTTGTACTATTGGTATTCAGTGTGTCTTTGTCCAGGCTTGCCGTTTTTCTTTTAGATTGTATTTATGTAGCCACTATAATAATACCTCAGAAATATTTTTTTTCCAAACTGTTTAATCTCCTGATTTATAGTTCTACTAGTACAAGTTTATTCTCTCTTACTCAAAACTCCAAACCTGAACTAAATCCTGTCCTAACCTTTTTGGAATCAGAGACTTATCTGTATTGATATGAGGCTATTTTTTAAAAAAATTTCTCCTTAATATGAGTATTCATATCTTTTATAACAACTACTTATATCTTTTATTAGATGGTGCTATCTGAGATCTCAGTGGGAATGTTATATTATATATTGTATGTGAACCATATTTTCTTTGTAAAATTGAAGTGATTCTGAATCTTGATACACATTTTTCCCCAAAGGTTTTGATTGTTGTCCTGTATTTTTATTTTTGAGAAATATAAAAGAAAGTCCCCAAAGAAAGTATGATATTTCCTCTGGATTAGTTCTTTTAAGTGTTGGTGTTTAATATGATCTTTTTTAAAAATAAATGTTACGAAAGAATACCTATTGGAAGGAAAACCATAGTGGAGTGAAGCCACACATATTAGACATGTTTTTTTCACTAATATTATTTATCACTTACAGTAAACAATGCACATTATAAGAAGCAAGATGGTGATATTAAGGAATAGTATGAGTAATGCTTCTTGTATAAAGGTGTTGCATGAAGAACATATGTGTTCATCCCTTTATTTAAGAACAGATTGTCTCCATTATGTTTGTACCAAAACCCAACCCTAAAATGTTTTTGCATATAAAGAAGACATTCTACTTTCAGCCCTCATAATTGTACTTGCTGCCTCAATTGGCATAAAATCAGTTGTTTAATTTACTACTCACATGATGAGAGAAAGAAAGACAGACACTTGTCTCAACCATGTAGTTCTGGTTCTGAAATAAATGATAGTTTTGATAGGTTTCAAAAATGAAACTTTACTGGTAAAAAGGATAATGTTTTGCTCATTTTGACAGCATAAATGCATCATATATGCCATAATGGGACTGATACAATGGGATTGATCCTGAAAAGGGTGACATGTTTTTATTGTGTATGGGTAACCTACAAATTTGTCAAGTATTTTGTTTTCCAGGAGGATTTCTCAAACAAAAGTCATTTTTGAGCCACCTTTTGCATTTTTACCATAACTGAATAATCCTATAGTGTTATTCATTTGGAACTATTTTTTGTAAACTAGCTTTTAACAAAATGAAATTTTAAAAGGAAATTTTTTATAACTGTCGTCAAAGAACCAATATTTTTCAAATAAATACATATCTACTACAATTAAAAACCTAAGTTTGCTACCTAAATTAAACTCAAAACTCACTGAAAACAAAACACCGAACTCTCAAGAAAATGCCCTAAGTTGCAAATAGCAATTTGATGCACCTTTCAAGGGGATGCATTTGTAGGAAGAACTGGGAAAACCCACAGAATTCTCCCCAACACTGTAATTACGAATGCATTAGTGTCTTCTTTTAAGAACACTTAAGTACTAATGAAGGGTACTTATATATTTCTTGTACTCTTCATTATATGCAATCTATTTATATGTCTGCTGTTCCAGACAGAAATTTCCTAGCTCAGGAAATTGTCTAAGCCATATTTGTTACCCCATGACAGCACAGTGACAAATAGTACACACACACACACACAAAAAAAAAAAAAAAATTAAAAAAAAAAAAACAAAAAACCCCTGTGCCTTTCGTTCCTGTGTGCACAATGAACCTCTTGGTAAAATTATCATTTGCTTGGTTTGGAAATGTTTGGATTTTGACTCCTGTCTTTATTATTATATGGTCCTAAGCACTTCAACTCAATTTCAGAGACTGGCCTTTCATAAAAGAAGAGGTCTGCTGATGCTAGCTATCCATTTATCCCAAAGATATAGAAATACTTTATAAAGTCCTACAATGACATGATATTGGCAATGAAAGTCAGATTTCCTAATTTATTGGCACAGTACATTTAAATGCAGTGGTTAATCAAATATAATTTGTAATTAAGAAATTAATATTGGTTAGAGAAATTGTATTGACTTTGTTTTAAACATTTCAAAAATTTTAAGTGTCAGTTATAGAGATAGATTCATTTAAGGGGACTATTTTAAAGAGATAAAAATAGGTTATTTTAAAAATTAAAACCACATTTTCAACAAGTTCATATAACCAGTCACTGGAAATGTAGATACAAATCTTTTGTCATTTTCAGATTGTTTTTCATACTGACTATGCACTTCTTAAACTTTGCACATTTAAATGTTTTATTTACTAGTTTTCTTATGCCTCTTGGAAGTATAGTCTTGGTAAGAAAAGATTTAAGATGCCAAAATAGTTGGGTAAAGTAGAATAAGTTCATTGTGTTTCTTATATTACTTAATTCTGATTAGTACAGTCCAGTTGATACTTCTAAGATTAATAAAAACCTGAGGTTTTTAAGTCACAGACTTTTAAAAGAAAAGAAAGCCACTGGGAAATGAATTTTTGATTGTTAGGGTAAAAAAATAATGAGTATCATTTGAAATTAGTTTAGAGCTTTCATTCACTTGACTAAGACTAAAAAAAAAATAAAGTTGTTTTGGAGAAAACTGGAAAATCAAGGCTTTTAGCATTTTGTAATTGGCACCAGCTATAACTGGCACCAAAAAAGGAAATGAACTAAAGTTGTGTTAATATAAACACAACTGTTTTGTTTCCATCTGAAAAAAGAAAGGTTTTTGATGTCCCCTGCTGTGGATATTTATTGGAGAGAAGTCTATTGCCAGTCTACATTCCACTGTAGTTGATTTTTAAATACGGAACTAAACAGGAAATGTCATGAGTGATGTGACCATCTGTCAAATATAAATGAAGTCTGAGTAAGTAAATGTAATCTGCACAAAATAAGGCAAACTCATTGGAGTAGATTCTGAAAGATTTTAAACTCAAGAAGCTATGAGCCTGGTATACAATGTTTATTTTACAAACTTGCAATTCCCGTGCAATTGTCACAAGTGTGGTAAGTTTTGCTAAGTGAATTTAAATAACATTTCATTCTATTTGCAAAGCTTCCATATGATAACCTTTAGAGTATATGGAATTCTTTGGGGGTTCTTTTTTGTAATCCTTAGGAGTTCTTTCCTAGCCAAGAAACCTGTTTTCACAGTAATTATAGTAGGAATGCAGGTAAGAGGAAGGAAGAAACACAAAAGGGTGCTTTATATAATCCCACCCCTTTCCTCCGTTCAAAGATGTCAAAAAGAAATTAGGGATTGTTAAGACTCATACTGAGGGATTTATAGAAGCCGTCAAATTGGTGACAAGTTACAATGAAAACTTTTCATTGTAAATGCTCTCAGCTAACAGTATGACATCTCATCTTAGTAATCAGTGGAGAAAAAGTTCTTTCAGGCAAAGTGTGTTCTAAAGTGAATTTGTGTGTGTGTGTGTGTGTGTGTGTGTGTGTGTGTGTGTAATGGAAATGAGATAGAGTAATCATTTAAATAAAATTCTAGGAGTAAAATGATACATCTACATTTTAGTTATACATGTTATATACATTTTTATTGAAATGTGGATAGCTACACCTTTATCAAATTACAGTTTTATTATTTTGTTTCTGTTTACATTAACTTCCATTAACTCTGTTGTGATTCATAGTTTATAATGGACCACAAAAATTACTTTCATCATTTCACATTTTTAAAATAAGTATCAACATTGGGCTATCCTGTTCCTTTAATGGACCAGTTTAATCCTTAGTAATGTAACCCTTTAAAGTCTACATGTCAGAGATAGCATTTTTACTTGAAGAAAGTAAACATAAAAGAACTTTAAAGTTTTTGGTATCTATTTTCTTTACTGATTTTAATGGACTTCCAAAACATCAAGGGAAGTGGGTGGCCTCTTACTTGCAGAAGGCAATTTTTAAAGACATGGGTTTCTTTTCCATGTTGACCTCTTACCTGAAACATATTTTCTCTATTTTAAAAGGATACTTGGTAAGTTAGCTTATTGAAATGCTAAATCATGGTGTATTTCTTTTCAGAGATCAATTTGAAATACTGAAATACTGCCTTTTACAAATTTCAAATGACTTAAAAACAGATATATGAATTTATGCCCAGATATACACTGCAGATCCTAAAGGACTTCTAAAGATGTGTGCATCTTGCACTACTCAGTATAAATTGCATATTATTATCTATAAGATCATATACATTTACTTTTATTTCAATGTTTATTTGTTGAAGGCATGCATACTTACTCAGACCTGCTGTATACATTATAGCTAAAACAATTTTTTTGAGGCACCTAATATATGCCAGGCCCTTTGCTAAAGGCATTAAATGCCATATATTATTAGTCTTCACTATAATCTCGAAGTAGGTATACTGTTTTTATCTCCATTTACTAAATGATGGCATGAAGATAATACAGAGATTCACCCAATGACATTAAGTAGCGATCTGACTCTATGTACAGCTATATTATACAGTAGTATTCTGTAAAATCTGTTTTGTAGAATTCAGTTTCCTAAAATAATACTGTGCTGATATTAGCCATGTTCTTCTCCCAGATTCTTCTTTCTCTTCTTTGGTGGATTTTCTCCATCTCCTTTGTTTGCAATGTGGAAGGAGGTCAAGATTAGAGGTAGCTATGACATAAGGGTACAGCCCTGGAAGAGAATACCAGGAAAGTATGGAGAAAAATTAGGGTTGAGGATACACACTAGGGGAACACCAGTGCCATGAACAAAATTATGCCTTAGGAAAATAAATCTGATAGCAGTTAAACTCTGCCTCAGGAAGAAGAAAACATTTAATAGCCAAAATCATTTAAATGTATGACTCCAGGGTTAGTTTTCCAATAGTGAGTTGAGAAGACAATTCATAAGGTGTCACAATTTTCCCAGTGAATTCTTAGCTTTGCCTTTTATTTATGGCTTCATATTTCATCATACTATTTCCATGAAACTTTTTATTGACTCCCAGCACTAATTTTTGGAGTTGTGAGTTCTCGAAGTTTGCTATCCATGCTATAAAGTAGAACTTCCTGTGAAACAAACATTATTTATCTAGTTTGCAGATGAAAATGAGACAGAATTGTTCAAATGTTTTCAGAGTAATGCAGTTGGAAAGAAGTTGCAGGAACAAGATGCATAATGAGGTATCCATAAGCTTAGGACTTTTACTAAGCTACATTTGCCATTTAATGAGATTAAAGTTTCTCTTTTTCTTCTCAATAGAAGATATTTATGGTATTGAAGATATTGATGAGTATTAATTCATTTATGTAATAAACTTCTAAATTTCCCTGTGGTTATTCACTGGAATATTGCACCAAAGTGATTTTTTCTGAAAATAGTTCCTCTCTTTCTTAAATGCTAGATTGTTTTGATTTTAAGTATATTGATGGATGTCTTATAAAAGTAATACACTTCTTTGTTTAACATACAACAATGGGCACAGTTTAACCATTTCTTGATGATTTGTGGACCACATGAATACTATTTATTACACATTGATTGATTACAAAGACCAGTAGCCTGTTAATCAGATAGTTCTAGATTATTATGCTGCCTAAATTTTTATAAGTGCTTTTTGTAATTAGTCTCTACTGTTGATGTAAAACTGCCAGTGGTATTGATGCTATTCTGTAGCAACTTGTCTCCCTTCTAATGTGGGTTCCTAATTAGTATGACATTGGGAAACCAAAGATCATGGCACAAAAAAACAATAGCTATAGCAAAATATAATACTCTATGCATATGAAAATACCTGAGTAGTTCTCATGATTTACAAGGACTTTGTGGCTTTAATAAATATACACATTGTGCAGGGGTTCTTTCAACTACCTTTTGGTTTGTCAGGTGGATTCTGGATAGTTGAAATTGTCAGAACGTGGTGAGTGCATAAATGAAGTGCCACTGAATCATTCTACCCTACCCTCTGGATTTATGAGTCTTTAGGTTGTGCCAGTAACTTGAGACAGATAGGGACAAATATGAGCTATCAAAACAACAATGTGCGTTGGGGGATTTTTAGTTTATTTGGTCAATTGTCAATGGCATTTTGATTAGATTGTTAGCTTTTGTGGGGATGAAAGTAGAAGGTTAGATATGTGCTGAGATTGTTAGAGCACTCTGTTGAGCAACCACTGAGCCTGTATCTTTCACATTAAAGATATTCCGAGGCAGGATACAGAATTTCAGTCTCATTTTGGAGAAGTAACTGATGGTAACCTCTTCTCAGGAAACCATGGATTAGTTCTGTTCACATTTTTTCTCCTTTTAATTGAGATGGAATTCAGATAACCCATAATTAACCTTTCTAAAATGTACAATTCAGTGGCATTTCATGCATTCACAATATTATAATATCCTCTCTAGTTTCAAAACTTTTTCATTACTACAGAAATATTTTTCTGTACCTCATACCCATTGAAATATTCTTTCTCCATCTTCTTTTTCCCAAACCCCTGGCAACCACTAATCTGCTTTCTGTGTCTCTGGATTCACCTGTTTGGGATATTTCATATAAATATACAAAATACTTGGCCTTTTTGTGTAGGGCTTGTTTCACTTAACATGTTTTTAGGCTTCTTCAAGTTATAACCTGTATTGATATTTGATTTTTATTTATTACCAAATAACATTACGTGTGTGTGTTTATTTATATATAAACCTATATATACCTCAGTTTGTTTATTCATTCCTTGATAGACATTTGGATTGTTTTTACCTTTTGGCTATTATAGGCCTGCTATAAACATTTATGTACAAGTTTCTGCATGGACACAAATGGTTTCATGTCTTGTAGGTATATATCTAGGATAAAATTGCTGGGACATATGGTAATTCTGTAACTTATTGATATCAGGTTTTTGTGTCATTGTAAAGCTCATAGAATGCATCTGATAGTATTCCTCTTCTATTTTTCAGAAAAATTTGAAAAATAATATTAATTCTCCTTTACATGTTGTAGAGTTCAGTGAAATCATCTGGTCTTGGATTTTTCTTTTTTGTGAGGTTTTGATTACTGATTCAATTTCTTTACAGTTGATTCTCTTTACTTATAGAACTTATATTCTATAAAGTCACCATAAAAACAGACTTAATGAACACTGAGCCATTGCTCATTAGAAGAAATATAGGTTAGCTTCCTATGAGACTTTGATCATAACAATTTTATCAACCAGTAAATACATAACTTTTATTTTGTGCTTTTATTTTAAAACATCCTATTTATTTCTTATAAATAATTATATGCAATATTTTTCTACTAAAATATTAGCCCAGAGAGTTTTCCTGATCCTGAGTTTTTGAGACAGTGACTATCTCTAGTTTTTGGTCAAATGCTTTCCACTATGTTTTTTGTTATCAATTCATAAATTTAGTTGATATTCATCTTTTTATAGCTCATCATACACTCTAGATGTTACTTTAGCACTTTTTGTGGAGTGGCCTCACACACAAATGGACAAATTCCCTCTTCCTTTCTTCTGGATGTACCATATTGATGATGAACATTGAAATCACAGCAAACAGCACTGTAATTCATATCTAAATGAAGTTTATCTAATACATATATTTGACTTATTATAGATTTCTTGCCCTTAACAAACACTAGATAGCACTTCAACATTATACTTGGGGTTTGGGACCATTTAATAGTAACTACAAAAAGCACAAAAATGTGAAAAACATGTTATTAGATAAATGATGAAAAAGTCTGAGTGTGAGAGCTGAGACAAGAAGGCAGAGCTTCACCTTGTTTGACCTCAGCTGGAAACATGTCCATTGAGTGACTCAACTTTTTACTGTTTCCCTGCACATGTCTGGGAATAACCATGAAAGTACCATACAGATCTGGGAACAATGAATAAAGAGGATTGATTTTATTTTCTCATCTTTTTTTTGTAATGCATGTGTTAACATGTTTATTAGTTTTCCTTAGGCCTGTTAGTATTTCTTCGTTTTTTTACTCTTTTTTTAATGAATTGATAAAAGCAAATTTAATTAATATAAAGGAAGTTAGAAAAATAAGGAAGACAAACCAGATCACATGAGACAAAATGCAATATTAAAATTAAATTCAAAATTGTATAAATTGGCCATACTTTCCTATTTCTTTGTATACTTCACAATTTTTTGTTGTTGAAAACTGGACACTTTCTATTTTCTGTATTCTAATGTGGTCATTTCAGAAATCAGATTCTTTCTCCTGCCCAGAGATTACTATCATTACTTAATAAAAACAGTCATTCTTTTGCTGTTTTTTTTTCCTTTTTTTCCCCAAACTATATTCTTTGTCATGTATAGTAACTACAGTCTCTGTTCCATTATTTCTGTGGTCAGTCAGTCATCTTAAAGAGAATTCCTTGAATGTCTGGATCTAATAGGAGAGGGAAAAAATTAAAAAAGTATTTTCCTTTTCATGCAGCACTTTCCCTGATGCTGCTGCAAGTGCAAGTGTTTTCACTAGACTTCAAAATTCTGAAATAGTTTTTTTTCCTGACATTTCTTGCCATCTCAATAGTCATTTGTGACATCACTCTATTCTACATTTTTTCCTTTGGTCCAGTTTCTAGTTTCTCTTAATTTTTTTAGATGAATTTTATTTAGGTAGTTTTAAGTCATTTGGAATTTTAATTAAAGTCATTTGTTAGAGGTGAATTAAAATAGAAAACTGCACAGAAAGTGAAATGGTATTTATTATCATTATGGCTTTTCATTTCATGGAACTGACTTAGCCTTTCCTTGAGATTGATATAAATTAAATGGCATTTGGATTCTTCTTACTTATGCGACAATAGTTTCATATTTTTAGAACTGAACTTGGTAGGGTGAATTTTCAGAAGGAAGTAGAGAAAATGTATTCTGGGACATAGGCATATTATATAATTTCCAGAGTATGTCACATTTATTTTCCTGAATTAACTATATTCCACATTGAAATTAGTGAATTAAGGTTTAGGAAATACTTTCCCAATTAACAAATAACATACAGTTATGAAAAATGAGCTATTTAACCTAATCCTAAATTTATTTTTCTACTTTCCTATATAATGCACTGTGAAACGGGTAAGCTCAGCAAAGATTAATACTCATTGAAATATCAATGCTTTAGTGATGATGTTGGAAAGTCACTGAAAGGCATTTAATGCATAGAAGGCATTCAGTAACTGACGATAAGGAAGACAAAGAAGAAAAGTTTTCTTCTTATCTATAAGGACTATTGTTTTGCAAAATTACAGTGATATGAAGTAAGTAAGATTTGGTGAGGAACTGCTTCTTTATATAAATCAAAGCACAATGAATGTAGAGCTTTTTAAAGTAACTACTTTGGGCACGAAAATCATGAAAACTTTTGGTTGGAAAGTCAGCTGTGAAGAAACATAGGTCAAAATATCTATATTAAAATCTGATTGAAATCTAGTTTTCAGATCAAAACCCTATTTCAAATGAAGTACTAAAAAGTTTTTCTTTTTTTTTTTTTTTGCTTTAGAAACTTTACTTTTCCTTTTTTCCTGGGGGGGGGGGCTCCATGATACTTCTTTTCTTTTACTTTCACTTGTCATCCTGTTTCCATAGAAAACACTTTTATATGTCATCAACTCCATACAAAAACAAATTGTACTTTTTAATGAAATCTAAATAGAAACATAGATATCTTCAACTAGATGGTTGGACTGGATGTACTTCATGAATTGTTATGTATTTTTAAATTGTGCAGATAGGAATAATCCCATCTTTCTTCTCTCCTCCTCTCTCTCCCTTCCCTCTTCCCTGAATCACTTCCTTCTCCCTCCTTCTGCTCTATTCCCTTTCCTTCACTTCCACTCCCTCTCTTCCTTTCTTCTTTCCTTCCTGCCCTTCTTTTTAAAAAGTATGATAAAGTGTAACTTATATTAGTAAACATACGCAATTAGACGATTATCTGAAATTTCACATGATTTCAAAAGATAATTTAACTCATTAATGTAGATCATTAAATTGACTTCTTTTGGGAGGGATTTTAACATAAGCAACTGGAGTATAATTTAGTATTTAGAAGTTGGACTTCACCTTGATAATTAATACTTGATCCCAGAAATATATAAATTAAGATGGAAATTATTTAAGGAATTTTATATATCTATTATTTTAAAATAAATTTTCCATTTGACACATTTTTAGTCATCAGAAATGTTTTATGGTTCTATCTTCATACCAAGATGAACCTTCATTTTGTCATAATGGTATAATAATGGCTTAAATATTAGACATAAAAATTCTTTTATCAGGACTACTTCTCAACTTATTTCTTAAGAAAAATACACAAGGTTATTCCTGTGAGCTACAGTCTTGTCATTCTATGAAGTTTGGTGGTAGTAATGATGGTGGTAGTGGTGAAGATGGTGGCGAGAGCGATGGTAATGATGATGTCACCATCTTGACAACAGTGTGCCTATGATTTGAGAACATTAGTACATTTTAAATGTATGATCATTATGCTCATTTTAAGCCACGTAGAATGACCTGAACTTGAGAAATTGAGTTTTTCTAAATCCATATTTCTTGAGAAGGCACAGTGAGTTATTAGAAAAGGTGCATGGTGATTTGTACTCTTGATGGTGGGCCCCGAGACTTACTCTATCCATCATGGTGGTAGGTAGCTACATGTGGCTATAGACTTTTGAGATATGGCTAGTTCAAATGTACTAAGTGAATATTGCATGCAAAATTTTGAAGACAGTAAGAAAAAAGAATGTAAAACATCTCATTAAAATAATACTGATTATATGTTGAAAATATTTTTGATATATAAGTTTAAGTAAAATATTAAATTGATATCACTTGCTTTTAAATTTTTAAAATGAGGCTACTAGAAAATTTAAAATTCCATATATTGTTCATGTTTTTGGTTTGCATTGTATTTCTTGCCCTAACTGGTTCCTTAATTATTAGGCTATATTTTTCTCACTGTGACATTGAAGAAATTAGACAAAAATGAACTTAAAACCCTTTCTTTGTTTCAAATTTTCATCTCTCTTTGCAATTTACTTAGTTTGGTACTTCTCAAAATACTTATATTTCATCCAACTATGTTTTACCTTGAAAGACACTGCAATATTGCACATCAGCATGATGCTTTGCCAACAATTTGGGAAGATTCCATATCAAGTGTATCAGTCACTCTCATTTGGCCTTTATTCTGACACAGATAAACTAAGGTTTACTCAATGGATCTCATAGATTCTTTGAGATGCATGAATTCAAATGTTCTGGTCTTAAAGTAAATCTATCTGTTAAACCCTAAGGGACTCATTTTGCTGTCATTATTTTTCCTGCCATACTCAGAAACTATGATAATGATATTTTGCATTACTGCACTTTCATGCATATAGTTTATCCTTAGCAAAATACTTAATAAGAGTAAGAAATTATAAATATTCAGTGAATAATGGGATTTTATTTGGGACATTTCCTGTTTTTGTGAAGGTAGGTATGGGAAATATTCTAATGTAAAAATTCATAACATGTTATGACTTTTTAATACTAACACAGATAATGATTGCAGGATTTTTAAAATACATTCATTTTTAGATGTTAATGCATTTTACTTCAAGGTCTTGATTATAGTTCAGAATGTTAGAAATAGAATCTTCAAAGCAGATTTTAGATGATTTTTTACTTCTTGGTACACTGATGATTAAAAACCACTAAGAGGAGCAGGAACCTGAAATTATAGATCTCTGACTTTATCACCACTGCCGCTACCACCATTTACTAAGTGAATGACTTTGGGGAAATCACTTCTTATCTCTAAACTTCAATTTCTAGCCTAATTAGCTTCACAGCATTATGGGCATAAAATAAGGTTATATAATATGTATGAATACCCGCTGAAGCTCTGTACTAATGTAAAGTATTTGAGGTAGAGCTCTGGTTTCCTTCTGAATACACTCAATTTATCATCCTACTCTCCTGTACACCAGACTGTAAGTAATGCAGAAATCTGATTGTGAGCATCAAACTTCTGTCTGTATTTACCCATATTCACCATTTGCCTGTTTGGGCTGTACACTCCTGATTTCCATCTGTCTCAGCTCTCCAATCCCATTAGCTCTTCTCTCAAGCTCTTGATAGTCTCGTCTTAGGTTTCCTATTTTTTTTAATTTGTTCTAATTAGTTATACATGACAGTAGAATGCACTTTGACATATCATATATAAATGGAGTATAACTCCCATTCTTCTGGTTGAACATGATGTATTATTCCACTGGTTGTGTAGTCATTTATGCACATAAGGTAATAGTGTCTGCTTCTTTCTACCATCCTTTCTACCCCCGTTCCACCTCCCCTTCCTTCACTCCCCTGGCTAATCCAAAATAATTCTATTCTTCCCCCAATGCCCCCACCATTGTGAATTAGCATCCCTATATCAGAGAAAATATTCAGCCTTCGGTTTTTTGGGATTGGCTTATTTCGCTTAGTATGATATTCTCCATCTACATCCACTTATTGGCAAATGCCATCATTTCATTCTTCTTTAAGGCTGAGTAATATTCCATTGTGTATATAGTCCACATTTTCTTTATCCATTCATCTGTTGAAGGATTCTTAGGTTGGTTCCATAGTTTAGCTATCGTAAGTTAAGCTGCTATAAACATTGATGTGGCTATATCACTGTACTATGCTGATTTTAAGTCCTTTGCATATAAACCAGGGAATGGGATAGTTAGGTCAAATGGTGGTTCCATTCAAAATTTTCTGAGGAGTCTCCATACTGCTTTCCATAATAGTTACACCAATTTGCAGTCCTAGTAGTGTATGAGTGTACCTTTTTCCCCACATCCTCACCAACATTTATTGTTGATAATGATGAAATCTTAGAGTAGTTTTGGTTCACATTTCTCTAATTGCTAGAGATATTGAACATTTTTTCATATATTTATTGATTGATTGTATTTCTTCTTCAGTGAAGTGTCTGTTCAGTTGCTTAGACCATTTATTGATTGGATTATTTATTTATTTTTATTTTTGCTGTTAAGTTTTTTGAGTTCTTTATATATCCTAGAGATTAATGCTCTATCTGCGGTGCATGTGGTAATGATTTTCTCCCATTCTGTAGGTTCTTTTTTCATGTTTCCTATTTTGATAGGAATTTGGATGCATGTCTCTTGCTCTGACCCAAGCCTATTTCTGACATGTTTGGATTCATGTCTTCCTCTAGACCCATACAGCATAGCTCTGGGTTAGAAGTGCTTTGTTAGCTAACTTCAAGCTTACATTATTCAGATTAAGTCTAAGGTATACCCAAATATTTCTGGTATACTGAAGTAGGTTTTACTGATATGTTGAATTGGAACCCAGTGTAGGTTAAATAAAACCTGGTTGAGATCCTAATATGTGTTTATCCTTCAAAGAGCAATGTTTTTAGAACAAATAGAAAGAAGACAGAGATCATCATTACAACTTGAAGGAGTGTCCAGTTTGAAATCTTGTGACACGAGAGTGTGTCAAAACCAAGATATAATCTGAAATAGAATGCATGTGAAATAGGTTTAGTTCTGGAGGTTATGAAATTTCTAAATCTGCCTATTAACATGCATGATAAAACCATGTCAGAGATGAATATTGGAAGTCAACAACATAGCAAGTTCTATAAGATCTATCTCCATTTCCCTTTATAGACTTCTTTAGACTTTTTCTCCTTCAATCAAGCCAGGTGCCAGAAAATTGGATATATTCTGTGTCCTTTAGTGTATTTCTCCCCTTTTCTCTTTTTCACGTTTTCTCATCATATTTCCTCTATTTGGAATGTCTCCCTTCTCATGGCTGCAAGCTATGTATCATTCTTGGTCTTAAATGTAGATAATTTTTGCAAAGCCTTGATTTTCTCCTTCTTCCTTTCCTTTCCTATTTTCTTTCTCCCATAAACACATAAGTAATTACTCCTTCTTAACTTCCTTCTGCAACTCTGGCATGTTCCTAATTTCATACAGTTTTGCATTAATATCTTAGCCTTATTATTGCTTCACCAGATATGAGGGGAATTGTTATGGATTAAATATTTGTATACCTCCTAAAATTGGGTTTAGTGATGGGTGTAGGAATTGGCCTTTGGGAAGTAATTGTGTTTAGATGAGGTTATGTGGAAGGAGCCCCATGATGGAGTAAGTTTCCTTATATAGAGAGAAAGAGACACTGGAGATTTCTGTCTCCACTTATGTGAGGTACAGAGAGAAGGTGGCCACCTGCAAGCCAGAAAGAGAGCCCTCACCAAAAATTGAATCTGCCAGCATTTTGATCTTGGACTTCCCAGCTGCTGTGAGAAATAAATATCTACAGTTTAAGATCCCCCACCTATTGTATTTCATTATAGCTGCCCAAGCTAAAATAGAGAGAAGTATTATGTTTTATATATAAGAGCACAACAGTTTTAGCATATATGGAATCAGCTTGTCAGTTAAGATTGCATTGAATTTGTAGATTATTTTGAGAAGAATTGACATTTTTACAATATCAGGTTTTCCAACTCATGAAGATGATGTATCTCTCAAGTTATTTGGTTCTTCTTTAGTTTCTCTCTGCATTGCTTTATAGTTCTTAATTTATAGGTTTCACACATTTTTGTCCTATTTATCCCTAAATATTATATTTTAATATATAATATTTCTATTTATAATTTTCTATCATAGTAAATAGAAATGATTTTTTTTTGGTACCAGGGGTTGAACTCGGGGGCACTTGACCACTGAGCCACATCCCCAGCCCTCTTTTGTGTTTTATTTAAAGACAGGGTCTCACTGAGTTGCTTAGTGCCTCACTGTTGCAAGGCTGGCTTTGAACTCATAATTCTCCAGTCTCAGCTTCCCAAAGTGCTGGGAAGAAATGATTTTTATTCAATTTCAACTGTTTGTTGTTTGTTAGTACACAGAAAATTATAATTTCTATTTTATTTTATTTTACAACAATTTTTAAATATTCCTATATCTTGCAGTTATGATAAACTTATTCATTCTAGAAACTGTTTTGTAGATTGTGTTGGATTTTCTACATAATGAATTGTTATCTTTTACTTCCTTTTTAATATGGATGCCTTTTATTTTCCTTTTCCTTCCTTTTTTATCTTATTCAGTTTTAACTCCTTGTCTTATATTTCCTTATTTTTACAGCTAGAATTTCCAGTACAATGTTGAATAGAAGTGGTGTGAGAAGATATGCTTGCTTTGTTTCTCCTCTTAGGGACAAAAATTTTAGCCCTTTTTATTAATTATAATGTTAACTATATGTTCTTTTGTATATAAATATATATGTACATTTTGTTTTTTCTTATTGAATTTGCTGATAAATTATATGAGTTAACTTTTACATGTTCATCCTTTATTGTATTCCTAGAATAAACTCTATTTGGTCATAATGTATTATATTTTATTGTTGGATCTGATTCACTAAAATTTTAAGACTTTTAAAATCTATAAGGTTTTGGGATGTTGTGCTAAAGTTTTCTCTTCTGGTAATATCTTCTGCTGATTTTGATATTAGGGCAATGTTGATCTTGTTGTGTTGGAAGTGTTTATGCAAAAGTTTGTATAGAATTGGTATTATTTTTTCTTCACATGTTTGGTGGAATTCATCAGTGAAGCCATGTGGTCCTGGAATGATTATTGCTTTTTAACTTTTGTGTTGGAAAGTTTTTAGTTGCAATTTTAATTTCTATAATATGTATATAGGACTATTCAGACTCCCATCGTTTTAGCAAGATTTACTAGGTTATTTTGTCTTTCAATTAATTCATCCATTTTATCTAATTTGTCAAATTAGATGTATGTATAAGTTACATTATTTCTAATTATTTATATGTATATGTATGCCTATATACATATACATTATATGTATATTCATATTACATATATTGATTATATATATGATTTTATATATATATATATATATATTTCATCAGAAATAATGTAACCTCTCTCAGTCTTTGGTTATTTGAACCTTTTTTTTTTTTTCTGATTGACTTGCTAGAGATTTAGTCATATTGATGTCAAAGAACCAGCTTTTTTTTTTATTAGAGCTTTATTATTTATTTTAGCTTTATTATTTATTTTTCAAATATATAGTATTTGAGTTCATCCTGACAAACTCAGGCATACATTGAGTTTGATTTCTGATTTCACTTGTCATTGGTTTTCTGTTTTCTATTTTTATATAATTAATTACAATTGGTATTTTTTTCTGTTGACTTTGTGCCTCACTATCCTTAATTTTCTTATTTCATAAGATGAAATCCAAGGACATTATTTGAGACCTTTCTTTTTTTTTTTTTTTTTTGGTACTGGGGACTGAACTCACAGGTATTTGATCACTGAGCTACATCCTTAGCCCTTTTATGTGTTTTATTTAGAGACAGGGTCTCACTGAGTTGCTTAGCACCTACCTGTTGCTGATGCTGGCCTTGAACTTGTGATTCTCCTGTCTCAGTCTCCCAAAGTGCTGAGATTACAGGCATGCCTGTATCTAAATATAGATATTTAAGGTTATAAATGTTTCTGTATGTACCACATTAACTGAAACTCACACATTTCAGAATGTTGTGTTTTAATTTTAGTCAGTTATATATAGTCTCTAATTTCAATTTTTTCTTTGACCATGTATTATTTACATGTGTGTAACTTAGTTTCCAAATATTTGATAATTTTCCAGATATCTTTCTGTCATGGATTTCTAATTTAACTCCATTATAATAGAAAAACATACTTAGCATGATTTGAATGCTTTTAAATCTATTGAGAATTCTTTTATGGTCCAGGATATTGTATATTGTTGTAAATATTCTGTGTACGCATGAAAAAAATATTGTGTGTTATGTTATTGGTTGGTGGTATGTCTTATAAATGTCAGCTATGTGAAATTGGTTGCTGACTTCTCTTTATTAATTGTTGAGATACTGGTGTTGAAATCTCTGTATTTGTAGATTTGTATATTTATTTTCATAGTCTATAGTTATTGAATCTTTGTTACTCGATGTATAAATGTCTAGGGTAATTATGTCCTTTTAATGAATCTATCCTTTAATCTGCATGAAACCTTTATTATTGTTAATTGTTATGGTTTAGATATGTGATGTCCTCCTAAAACTCATGTGTGAGACAATGCAAGAATATTCAGGGGTGATATGATTAGATTATAAAAGCTGTAACATAATCAGTGAATTAATCCACTGATGTGGATTAACTGAGTGGTAACTGTTGGCAGGTAATTTGTAGCTGGAGGAAGTAGATTGCTAGGGGTGTCTTTTGGGTTTATATTTTGTTCTGGGTTAGCAGAGTTCTCTTTGCTTTCTGGTTTCTAAGTCCTGAGTAGCTTTCCTATGCCATGACCTTCTACCATGATTTCTGCCTCATCTAGGTCCCAGAGATATGGAGTCAGCTGACCACGGACTGAAACTCTGAAACCATGAGCCAAAATTAACCTTTCTCCTCTGTGTTATTCTTGTTAGGACTTTTGATCACAGCAGTGAAAAGCTGGCTAAAACAATAATGTAATTTTCTCTGAAATCTACTTTGATAATAATAAGGCCACTCTAGTTTTCTTGTATTTGTGTTAATATGGTATATGTTCTGCCATTCTTTTACTTTTAACTCTTTTGTGTGTTTTTATTTAAAGGAGATTTTCTGTAGTCAGCTTTTAATTTGGTGTTGATTTTTAAAATTCAGTCTGATAACTATTGATTTTTTGTGTGTGCATTTAGACCCTTGACATTTAATATAAATACTGGTATGGCTGGATTTAATATATCAACTGGTTTGTTTCATATTGTTGAAATATTAGTTGTAATTTTTTTTTAGTCATTGGTTTTAAGGATATTTGACTTATCCCAGTGTGTAATAATTCATGTATAAGAATAAAACAGTACATTTTCATTTTTCCCCTTGTGCTATTTTTGTCCTTCTATTTACCTTTATGTGTGTGTATGTGTGTGTGCTATAAATGCCACAACATATTACTATAAGTTTTCTTTCAAAAATTCATTATCTTTTTAAAAATTTCAAGAATGGGGAAAACTCTAGTATATTTACTGCATATTTATCATTTCCAATGCTCTTCCTTTTGGTTTCATTCACATTTCCATGTGGTAGCACTTTCTGTATTTCTTATAGTGCAATTCTACTAGAATTGAAATTCTTTCAGTATTTCTGAAAAGTATTTATATCTGAAGAAGTCTTCATTTCACGTTTGTTTTTGAGAGATATTTCACTGAGAATAAAAGTTTAGGTTGACAGGTTTTTTCTTTCCATACTTCATATTATCCCACTGTCTTTGTTTTGCATTTCCCATTGAGAAGTATGCTGTCAATCTTCCTGTGTTATTTAACATAAAGTGTAATTGTTCTAACTACTTTTAAAGTTCTCTTTATTTCTGTTTTTAAGTAATTTAATTGTAATTTGCTTTGGTATACCTCATATTGCCTGTGCTTGTGGTTTGTTGAATTTCTTGATTCTGTAGCTTTTATAAAATTCAAAAACTTTTCTCCATTATCTTTTAAAGTATATTTTCTGCCCCTTTTCCCTTTTGATGACTGGTTGCCTACAGTTGTCTAACAGCTCACTGAAGTTTTGTTCATTTTCTTTTTTAAGGTCCTTTTCTGTTTAATTTTAGGTAGTTCTGTTGCTATGTTTTCAGTCACTTTTTTTTCTGTATTGTGTAACTGTCAATTCCATATATATTTTAATGTCGTATATAATTTCTAAAAGTTGAATTTTTGAAAATCTTACAAGTGTTAACATGCTTAGTTTTGCTTGTTTTCTTTAACACAGATACTATGGTTATAAAGATTCTTATATGCCCTTTATCTACTAATTTTCTCATCTCTGTCCTGTCTTTTTTACTGATGAAATTTTCTCTTTATAGGTTGTGTCAAGAGATCAAATTACAACAAATTTAAAGATCTTAATTGACTTTTATTTGTAATTCTAGAATTGGGCAACACGTAAGCTTAAACTGACCTGTTTGGGATAATCTTTCTCTGTCCTGATTTCCTGAAAGTTCAGATAAACAATTTTGTTTTTCCTTAGTGATGTGGAATTTTAACATGAGTGATGCCATTTTGGTTTGGTTTATTTGGCTAATACAAGAGTTCGTCCAAAGGAATGGCCTCCTATACATTTTATTTAATAGTATACTTTCTCATTTGACTTTGTATATATTACAATTATTGATTGGATGACAGACATTGAGAAATTTACCATGTTGGTTAATGAATTTTTTTTATCTTCCTCAACATCAAAGTTAATATCTTGACATGTGTTTTTGGATGCGCTAGAGTTGCAGGAAAATGTTTGACCCTTAAAAGTAAGTCTTTCTTATTAAGCAGAGAAGACTTTAATGTAGGGCTGATTTTTCCCACTACTTATTTTAATATTCTTTACATATGCTCCTTGATGCCCTCCAAATAATAAGGTTTTGCAATTTTGTCTAATTGGAATGTAAATTTTTTCCTAGACATGTCTGAGTGCCAGAGATTATTCCCCTCAGGTAGTTTCATCATACGCCATGTGCTCGGACAAAAATACATGAAGTATTCTCTAGATCTTGTAGCCCTTCTGTGTGGCTTTCACCTAGTGAACTATTGCTCTGTTGGCATTTTTGGATACCATTTTTCATTTACTCAACTCATAAAAATTGCCTGGATTCTCCGCTGTTCCCCCTTTTTACTTTGCCGCATGGAATATCTCTCCAGGCAGTATGATGGGCACAATCCTTAGCCTCCTTTCATTTGTTTTCTTCTTCTCAGGGATCACTGTTCTGTACTGCCTGGTATCCTCCATCTGATAATTATTGTGTCAGCTATGTTTTTAAATATTTTTAAATGTTCCAGACTGGAGGATATATCTTGCTCCTGTTATCTTGTCCAGAATTGAAAATTCTTTTCCTATATTTAGGCTACATGAAGATTAATAATGATGTATGAAAATAGTATCTATTAATACTTATAATGTGGATATTTGGTATCTTTTAATGTGGCAATGCCATAGGATTTGCTATAGAATATCATCATTATGAAGACAGGCTGAATCCATATGGATTTGGCACTAAATGATTTGGTTGAATTGGCCAATTTAAACCCTTACTTAATCCCATCAAAATCCAATCTTCTTCTTCAAATTAATTATTTTATTGATTTAGCTAAATTGAACAGTTTTCTAAGCACAAGTGTAGTCTAATAACTTAGTTGTACTATTTCCACCAAAGAGTATGGATGCGGGAAACATATTTTCACTTCAATAGAAAATAAAGCCAGATGAGAATAGTAGAATGCTGGATTAGTGCTTAAAAAAATTTTTCCTCTAAAAACTAGAACCAGACAGAGATGCCCTCTTTCACCACTTTTATTTAACATCGTCCTTAAAATTCTATCCAGAGCAATTAGGCAAAAGAAAAACATTGAAGGAATACAAATGGGGGGGGGGGAGCTCAAAACATCACTATTTGCCCACAACATGAGTTTATATTTTGAAAAACTGAAACCTCCACCAGAAAACTTCTAGAACTCCTAAATGAATTCAGCAAAGTAGCAGGATATAAAGTTAACACACATAAAACAATTGTGTTCCTATACACCAATGACGAATCAGCTGGAAGAGAAATTAGGAAAACTGTCTCATTCACAATAGCCTCAAAAAATGAAATGAAATGAAATGAAATGCTGAGGAATCAATCTTAACAAAAGAGGTGAAAGTTCTCTACAATGAAAACTACAGAACACTAAGGAAAGAAATTGAAGAAGAAAACCTTAGAAGATAAATATCTCCCATGCTCTTGGATAGGCAGAATTAATTTGTCAAAATGGCCATACTACCAAAAGCATTATACAGATTTAATGAAATTCCTATTAAAATTCCAATAACATTCTTCATAGAAATTGAAAAAGCAGTCATGAAATTCACTTAGAAAAAAAGGGGAACCAAAAACATATGGTGTAGAAAAGATAGCCTCTTTAGCAAATGGTGCTGGGAAAAGTGGAAATCCATATGTAGCGGAATGAAATTTAACCTCTCTCACCCACTCAAAGTGGATCAAAAACCTAGGTCTTGACCCAAAACCCTGCACCTACTAGAAGAAAATGTAGGTCCAACACTCCAACATGTCAGCTTAGGAACTGACTTCCTCAACAAGCTTCCTAAACCTCAAAAAGTAAAATAAAAAATCAATAAATGGGATGGCATCAAACTAAAAAGCTTTTTCTCAGCAAAAGAAACAAGAATGTGAAGAGAGCCTACAGAATGGGAGAAAATTTTTGCCATCTACACCTCAGATAGAGCATTAATTTCCAGAATATACAAAGAATTCAAAAAGCTAAACACCCCCCCCCAAAAAAAAAACCCTCAAAAACAAAAACAAATGACCCAATCAATAAATGGACAAAGGAACTAAACAGACACTTTTCAAAAGAAGAGATATTGTCAACAAATATATGAAAAAAATGTTCAACATCTCTAGAAATTAGAGAAATGCAAATTAAAACTACACTGAGATTGCACCTAATTCCAGTCAGAATGGCAATTATCAGGAATACAAGTAGATGTGGGCGAGAATGTGGGGAACTGGTGAAACTGCAGATTGGTACAAGCACTCTGGAAAGCAGTGTGGAGATTCCTCAAAAAATTAGGAATGGAACCATCATTTGACCCAGTTACACCACTTCTTGGTATATACCAAAAGGACTTAAAAATCAGCATACTGCAGTGATGCAGCCCCATCAATGTTTATAGCAGCTCAATTCAGAATAACCAAGCTATGAAACCAAACTAGGTGCCTTTCAACAGATGAATGGATAAATAAATGTGATACATATACATAATGGAGTATTACTCAGCCATAAAGAAGAATGAAATTATGGCATTTGCTGGTAAATTGATGGAGATGGAGACTATCATGCTAAGTGAAATAAGCCAATCCCCCCAAAACAAAGGCTGAGTGTTTTCTCTTATATCTGGACACTAACACACAGTAAGGGGTTGGGGAAGAATAGAAGTTCACTGGATTAGACAAAGGGAAATGAAGGGAAGGGATGGGGATAGGAATAGAAAAGGCAGTGGAACGAATCTGACATAACTTTCTTATGTTCATATATGAACATACCACAGTGAATCTCCATGTCATGTATATCCTCAAGACTGGGATCCCAGTTAGAATAAGATATACTTTTCTTGTGTAAATATGTCCAAATTGACTCTACTGTCATGTATAACTAAAAAGAATTTAAAATAAATTAATAAATCAAAATAATAAAAAATAACCTTTTACAAAATGTGTTTATATTATTATGTGTGATTATAGAGGAAGAGTAGACATGGGAGCAATTACAGAATACTTTTTAGAAGTAAAATTTTAACTGAGAGTATATGAATCAGTTGGAGTTAAATGTGTGTATGTGTGTGTGTGTGTGTGTGTGTGTGTGTGTGTGTATTTCTGTGTCGAGGTGGAGTGATGGAAAGCCGGGTCTGGAAGTAAAGTAAAGGAAGTCTTAAAGTAAAGGAAGCACAAAGAGAATGAGGAAATGAGAGGATGAAGCATGAGAGAAGAAATTAAACTGCTAGAATGGAGCCTACATGTAAGCAATATCATAAAGGACATTCATACGGACATTTTGTCCTGTAGAAGACTTTTTTAATGTCTCCACAGGATAGTCATTTATTACAGCATTGTTCAGCATTATAGGAATTATATCAGTGACCTTAATATTCATTGACAACATTATTCTTTGAAATATCACACTATATATTTATATTCATTGATTTGCACAGTTATAATGTTTGCAGATAAAAAGTAAATTAAAGACTGTATAAAATCATATCATATGATTGTATTAAAATCATATTATTATATATTATATATACATCCATATACTAATGTGTAAGAAATTAACACTGGTCACTTTTGGGGATGTGTACTGTTTGAGATGGGAGGGATTTTTACTTTTCATTTTATGCCATTCTTTTTTTTTTTAACAATGTTATTGTATTTTTTATACCTTTATTTTACTTGTTTATATTTGTGTGGTACTGAGGATTGAACCCAGTGCCTCACACATGCTAGGCAAGCGCTCTACCAGTGAGCTACAGTCCCAGCCCCCTTTATGCCATTCTTTACTACCTGAAATTTTGCAATTTGCATATATTACATTAATAATTTTTAAATAAATAGAATCAAACTGTGATTGTCTCTTTTCAATTAAATTGATCAGAATTCTCAAAAACAAGGATCACATTTATTTCTTCTTAGGTGTAGTCTGTGCTTTTTGACAAATATCCATCCAATCATTGTGTTTGTCTGGATTGACTCAGTCCAAGTAAAACACTCAGCAGGTTATTTCCTTTTCTTTTTTAAGTCCCCACCTGTCAGTATCAGTGGGAGTCATTATGAAAACCTTCTCACTGTTGTTTTCCTGGTTCAAAAATCTGTTTGTCTGTTTTTTTTTCCCCAATATAAATTTGAGCCTGTTCTTAGTTCCATCCAAGTTGTAAGCAAGTTTATGATTCTGTTTTGTTCCAGATTTGTTATTTTCTGCTGCTGCACTATGATACTGATCCTGTATGGGAGAGGGTGTTTTAATGGTGTTGCTTCCTGCTTTGGATTCTGAAACTAAAGTGCCATCCGCCCGTTGTTACCTTCCCTTGAACAGACAGCTTGCAAATACACCAGACATTTTCTGGTGTGCTTCAAGTCCTATCAATTATTTTCATATGCTTATATATATAAATACTATTGCAATTCAGAGTACGTATTAGCTGTTTTCCTTACATTGAGTAGATGTTATAGTTAGACTCTGTGTGTGCGCATGCCTGTGTACGCATGTTTCACGCTCACTTTCTTCTGGCTTTAATTTGTTGTCTAGAAGTAAAAATTATAAACACTCAGGAACAGCAACTCTTGTTAGTGTGCGTTTCCAAAATGGTTCAGTCCTAGTTGTAGCCTAAGCAATTTTCAGTAGCTTTGAAAATGTGACATAGGAAGTGTTTTGGAACAAAATGTACCCAAGAGAATTGTGTTTATTCCATTTGTTTGTGGCTTAATTGTTGCCCTATCCCAATCTTTGTAAACCTTGCCCTAAATGTTCTAGCATGGTTTCTCTTAGATTGAGATTTTTTCTTTTTTTAAAATACCAGCAGGGATTGAACCCAGAGGTGCTTAACCAATGAGCCATATCCCCAGCCCTTTTTAAATTTTTTTATTTAGAGACAGGGTCTCACTAACTTGCTTAAGACCTTGCTGAGTTGCTGAGTCTAGCCTCGAACTTGACATCCTCCTTTCCCAGCCTCCTGAGCCGCTGGGATTACAAGAATGAGCCACTGCATCCAGGAGATGGAGCATTTTATGAAAGTGGTGGCAAAACTGAAAGGCGGTCTACATTATAGGAAAGTAAATGTGTGTGTGTGTGTGTGTTTGCCACAAAGGTTAAATCTCAGAAATGTTTTGGTAGATCATGGATTTCCTTAGTGATAGCTGAGTTTAATAAACCTTGAGGTGATGCTCTAGCAAAACTGAAACATGTTACCCTTTTCCTTCTTGCCCTGTTAGGTTTGGTTGCCTAATAGAATCTTAGTCAATTTTCAACAATAAACAGAAATGAAACAAAAAATGTTTTTTTTTGTCTTAGAGAAAATGCAGTTTCAGAGTCCTGGGGTATTCAATTTGATCATGTTCCTAGACTATTTCCTTTGCCAATCACAGAAGGCTGGGGCTATGTTTTCGTGTCTCAGAAGAAGGAAGTGTCCACATTCCAATAAGAAGAGGTATCTACTTGTATGTGTGAATTCAAAGACATTTAAATGACCAAAGCAGGCAAATTAGCTTACATAAGCCCTTCAAAATATAGAACTTATTCACAGAGGTATTATTTCTTCTTTAAATGTTTCCACATTTAAGGAGATTTATATTTTATATTGGAATACTTAGGAAATTCTTTCAGATTAGAATTTTCTCAAGATGAGAAAATGGAGAATTATGCATTTGTTTGAATGTCTCTGGACATCAAAATGACCACTTGTAAAGGTTCATAAATGATGCTTACTGAGTTATTGATTCATTGAATCACCCCAAAAAACTGACATTAGAATTTTATTGGATGATAATCAATACGTGTGTAAAAAGGCAAGTACTTCATAGTTTATTTGCAAGGAATAGCTAATTTGACATTGTCTTAATGTCTTTCACAGAAGCAAAGAATTTTTCATATCCCCTGAAGTTGTTTGATGGGCATTATTTTAAATAAAAATCGAGGCATGATATTCTTTTCTAAAAGCTCCAAAATAAAAACGTGAAACTCTCAAGAAATTATAAGAAGTCAATATCCAATTACAGATCAAAACACTTAAAATTACTAACTATGAAGGTTGAAATAGAGTTGCAGTATTAGAAATAACATTTTGGTGCTACAAATATGAACCAGAATCAGTGAATTTTGTTGCTTATAAAAACAGTGGTAAGTTCTCATCGAGAACAGAAAAATATCCTTTTATAGAGTATTGATCCCTTGGAACCAAATACCTGAGTAGTACAAAATGAGAATTTAATTTAAAATAGTAACAGATAGGCACTGCCCCCAGTTGACTGGAAATACATACCTATTAAAAGGAAAGCACTATCAGCTAGGCCTCAGGATTCCCATAGGTATTTACCATCAAAATCATAAAACACACAGGAACATAGAAATTACAGATATTGGAATAATCAGATACAAATTAAAAATATGTATGTTCAATGTGATCAAAAGTAATTACAGGAATTGAAAATAGAAGAAAGATAAATTGGACAAGGCAAAAATAAACAGAATTATTACAAACTTAAAGTATAATTAGAACTATAGACTTTGGAATGAACATATCTAATGAGTGAATTAGTAAAATTTAGATTTGAAGTAATTTCCCATAATGTAGAAGAGAGGGATTAAAAGATACAATACAAGAAAGAAAGATTAGGATACATTAAGGAAAAATTTAGAATAGATACCTAATCAGAGTTCCTGAATAAGATAATTAAACAATGGAATAGAGATAGTATTGGAAATGCTAAGAATTTTCCAGAAGTGATTAGGGAAGCACTCATAAATAAACCCAGACAAATTAAAAGAAACATAAACCCATAATCACCTTAGTGGAACTCTAGATCAACAAAGGTAAAGATCTTTAAAATGGCTAGAGAAAGAAGGCAGATTACCCCCAAACAATTAGAATGACAACTGGCTTCACAGTAGCTACAACAGAGGACAGTGTGTGTATTGTCTTTGAAGTGAATATAATTTTGAGAATTGTAAACAGTGAAATATCTATCAAGAAAGACGAGAAACTAAAGAGATTTTCAGAGCAACACAAATCAAAAGAACATCTAAAGAACATTAGGAAGGAAGAAAGTATAAATTGAAAAATCAAAAGTCAAAATAGAAATGTGGAGTATAAATACTTGTAAAATACTAGGGAAAATCTAAATATTGACTATCAATATTTTTTAAAAATATGCCTAATTTTTGTGTCCAAAGGTAATTAAAACACTGGTTAGTATCATATGACAGAAAAAAATAAATGATTATTAATAAAGCATTCTAATGTCCTCAGTTGTTTGAAGGAAGTTGAACATATCATATAACTTCAGGTATTTTTAGGTTAATTATTTATTGTATATTTTTAGATTACCATTGAAATAATATGGAATACAAATTGTAAATAAGTAAATTAAATGAATAGAGAAAGAAATTCAGTTAATATAAAGAAAGTTTAAAAAGAGGAAGGAAGAAAAATCAGATTAGATAAGCCTGAAATACAATATTAGAAACAAATCCAAATATGTATGAGTATTTGCAATAAATGCATTTGGGCTAACCTACTAATTAAAAAACAAAGATTGTCAAATTAGAGGTGCATTTAAAATATATAGAAAATTTAAAGTTAGAAAATAGCAGTGATATATACAAGTCAAATATCAACCAAAAAAAGGCTGTACACTTATGATCATATCATTAAAAATAGCTTTTATGGCAAGTACATTACTAGAGTTAAAGCATCATAAACTTACATGCATCTAATATGAATTTCAAATATAGAATAACAAAATTCACAAATCCTAGGCAATATTGAGACTTTATAATACATCTCTAACAGTAATTTATATAATAAGCTAAAAATAATTTCAAAATATAGAGGATTTGAAGGAATACTAGGGTGGTTAGTTGGCACTTGAAATAACCTGACAATACTAAAGGAATGATTATTTAGTAAGAAGACTAATTAGAAGCCTGTTCCCAGTCAATACAAGCTTTGAATATCTTTATCTTTAATTATTCTAGAATAGTTTTGTTAATAGATGTTAGAAATGATTTGTTCTCGTTAGTGAAATAGGTTCACAATATATGAGTTGATTAGAAATATTGTACAGGCATCTCCACTCTGAAATGAAGAGGGTTTAAAAATCAGCAATGTCCCTGCTATCGTACTTGGCTTTGGGGGAACTCTGTCCTTTGCCATGTTCAGCCATGTTCAGGGCATTCTGTTACTTGAACTTACTGGAAGGCTGGCTGAATACTGGGGCTGGACTAGAGCTGAATCTGCTTCAGTTGAGTATTTCATGAAAGATTCTTGCCAATAAAAAAAAAAAAAAAAAAAAAAAGATTCTTGCCAAACAATCTAAATAGGCAGAAACTCTAGGACTTCTTGATCTTACAGACAGCTTATGTAACTGGCTTTGTGCTTACTTATAACTCACATTTGTATCTGTGATTAAATTCAGTCTCAGATATTTTATTTGTAATACCCCATACAAGGTTGCATAGTTTTACTCAAGTGGAAACCTCATTATAAGCTATACATATTTACTACAAAATAGCAATAATTGTGAAGAATCTAATATTAATAGGTAGCTCAAAGCACTATGATTCCAAGTCATTACTTAAAAAGTCATTACAAAATAATTCGAATGATTAGTGTGGAATTTTACTGGATGATTTTATCTAATAAAAATATTAGACTGACATAGTCAAAACAATAGTAACTTGAATCATTACAATCATTACTGTGGGTTTTTTCTGGGTGATTTGAGAATATTTATGCTGAAACAGGAAAAGATCTTAGTGAATATTTTCTTTCAGAGAATCATGGGGACTTCTTTGACAAAAATTTGCTTATATGTGACATTTCTTATGGCAAGAGCCTCAACAATGGGTAAAGGATATTTATTCCTCATCTCAGTTAACTTTTTATTTGCACGGAGGATAGCAATAAAATTCTGTAACTTATTTCTTAAATAATCAATTGTTAAATCATTTAAATATCACTTTTTCTTATGGAAAGCGTAAATGATTTAGGTCCTGGCTTTGAAGTACTCTGATTTAATGTTCTTGTTAGTGAGTCAAGATGGAGAATTGGGTACAGAATAAGGGAACTCAGTAGACATGATGATGTAAGCATAGTAAATGATTTTTAGAACCAGAACAATACTAGATTGTGTCTCTATCATTGTAAGCTGCTTATACACCGAAACTGTTTGATACAGGTATTTATTTTTCTTCTTTGAAACTCTTGCAAATTTTCCCCCTTACCATTGTGTGATTAGCTATCTTGCCCTTATCTTTTCAACTAAGTAGATGCTACATTCCTCAAGGATAGGAAGACATTTCTTTGACTTTCCCATATCCCTTCCTTACTAGCCCTTTGCCTTGCATGTAGTAAATACCTTGTAAATATTTATTAACTAATTCCCTCAAACTTACCATCTTTGCCATCATCTCAGCAGTCACTCTGTAAATACTTCCGTATGTCACTGTATTAATCACTGATCTTTCAGAAACAGAGAGAGAAAGAGTTCTGATGACTTTATCACTAAATTACTTTTTGTTTTCTTGCAGGAAGGCCTCTAGCCTTCTTCAATTTTGTGTCTCCTAGCACCTAACAAAGAGCCTTTCCCAGAACGGGTCTTTAATGTGAAGTTGTTGAATGCAAACACAGATTGTGTTATCATGAGAAGCTGTGATCCAGCCTTGCAGATAGTTTTACAAAGTCTTAATGGCCTGTGGACATTTTTTAGCCACCATATTTTTGCCCAATCCTTTAAGTAGGATCTAGTGATACTATAACTAGTGGCATTCAAAAATCATAGTAGAAAAGTTCAGTGCCATTTTTCTATTGATAGTGGATTAAATTTCCATTTAAATTCTTTCTTGCCCTTGCCCTTGTCTATTTGACTCCAGTTTATTTTTTAGGATTTCTTTCATCTGTGAATTTGCATTAATCTATTTGGCAAGTATAATCTGCCATCTTCACTACAATCCCCTTCATAGCTGTTCTTACTTTTTGTTATCCCTAGACCCCTATAGCTGATTGTGATTATGTTTTCTGGCCTCATAGGCAGCTTTAGCCATTTTTTTTTTAAATGAGCTGTCTTTGATTACAGCTTGTCAGTGTGGTCTGACTGCTAACATTGATTCTCAGCACTGAACAACTGTGTCATATTGTTCAAGATTAGGTTTCAATGTGTCATTTTAATAGACTAAAAAGCCATTCTTAGTAAAATCGAATTCCTGTGGGAATCGTTGGTAAGGATGCTCTCAAAATGAAGTAAATTTGTAATGTTTTGGAGATTTCACCGGGAAGCATCAGGTGACTACATTTACTGAAACTGCTAATGTCTTAGCTGAGTTTTATATTCTGGAAATGAAATTTAAAACTTGCTTGCTTTTATTTAGGCAAAACATGATTCACAATAATTAAGTTTTATGAGCTTCTTCATTTAGGCAGATTGGAGAATATCTTTATTTTTAACAGTAAGAAAGTGTTTGCTCTTTCTTCATGTCTATCTATGACTGTAATTAAATTCAGGGGTGGGCTAAGGCATGTGAATGTCCCATTTTAGGCTGGGCATATAGTGCTACAAGATACTAACATGCAATGGTGATGAAAAGAATAGAATATATAACCAGACTGTGAGTTTAAATCCCACCTCTGGCATTTGCTGTTTGTGTGAATTTTAGTGTATCTTTATGCCTCAAGTTTTCCTCTCTAAAGTGGGGATAGTGATAGTGCCTTCTTTACAGGACTGTTGAATGAGAGGTATGCACTTGTAATTTATGTGTACATTTGGTAGTGTGCATAACTTGAATTTAGATAGCAATACATTTTTTCTATGTTACACTGTTTTGGTTGATCTTTTGTGGTTGTTAAGGTCCAGCATTTCTTTAAAGATACTTTCCCACTTTATTTGTGAGGAAGATGCATAAGTAGAACCAAAGGTTACTCTTACCCTCTTTTCTTTAAAAAAAAATATTTGGGGAGTGATGGGGATTGAACCCAGGGCCTTATGCATGCTAAGTACATACTCTACCATGGATCTACACTTCAGACCTTGTTACCTTCTTTATTAACCAGTAGTTTACCTCTGATCCAGATTTGTATACTTGGTGACAGAATGAAAGTCCACCAGTCCAACCCTCTCTAAGTGTTAGTGTGGCGATTTTTTTCTGATTACTTAAGGAGTGAGATTTCCTTCTTTCTTCCACCAATTCCTCTTTAAGGGACATCTGGAAAATAAAGTTTTCTACATTTCTTTAAATGTTTCAAGATAGTGTTTTCTAACTTGGACAGCCATCTAGCTAAGGCCATATTATTGCTGAGATTCAACAGCCAGGATCTTAATCCATGCTTTAAAGGGATGTAAGACTTGGGAGAACCCAAAAAGAAGCCAAGTGGGTACACATCACTAGGAATTCAGTTCACTATATTTACCTATTAGCCATAGACATGGCATTAGAGAGCTATTAGTTGAATAAGTTCTCTTTGTGAACTTATTTTATAAGTACTGGCTATTTCAGATCAAGTAAGGTTTGCTTCCAAATAGAAACTATTGATCCTGGAGAATTTTTTTCCCCCTAATATTCTGGCTCTAGTAATGAACTCATTTTAGGATTGTCTGTAGTCTGTGCTATAGACCTAGGTCTTAGGTCAGTCATAGTAACTTTGCCTATCCTACATTCTGTGTTGGCTAAACCACAGTATATAGAGCCTTTACTCTTTCTGCAATTTCTGCCCATATTATGCATGCAACTCCTGGTACCTGATATGAACTTTTAACCTGTTTTGTCCTCTGACCAGCTCTTACTATACTATATTCTGTTTTTGCCTGGTCTTGCTTTAGCTCTCTAGGGTCTGTGTTTTTGTTTGTTTGTTTGTTTGTTTTGTCTATTTTTGTTTGTTTACTCTAACCCTCAAGTGCTATGCCAGGCAAATGGCAGGCTCTCAATAAATGTTTATAGAACATAATTGTTGGCTCTTCCAGTAGTGAAATCCTGTCTGACTTGCCCTGAATATGCATTTGGCTTTGACTCTTCTGATGGTGACCCAGCAACTGTGGTTCTCAGTGTTAAACAAGCCCTTATTAAAGTGTCAAGAACTAGGCTTATTGTTTTATATTCAGATTCTTATTTTATTATCATACAAAACCCTAAGTTATAGGTATTTTTATGATTCTCTTCATTTTTCATGTGATATAACTGAGTCTCAGAAATTAAGTAATTTACTCATATTCATCCAGCTCAAGTAACTATTGAAAATGCAATTAAAATCCAGATTCATCTCACTGCACAGCCAAAAATCATAATCTCTACTGTGCTGCCCTTACTTCACATCAGTTGGAAGAGAAGATGACACCAAGAGTCAGCTTTTCCACAGACAGAATCCATATTTCATCTGTCTGAGCCAAGTGCCCACCACTCTTGAGTAAGTTCAAGAGGGTGCCTAAGCTGCTTTCGCTCAGATGGTCATGAATTCAAAGGTAGAGTTCTTAACCACTGCTTGGTTTGGGTAGGGCACTGATAGAGGAATGCTCAATGCCTAAACCAGCACTCGTGGGATGGGAACTTCAGCTGCTGCACTGAATTAGACCTGCCAATGGTTTTAGAAGAGACATCAAGGTAGTATAGCAGAGTTGAAGCCCTTTCCACATCAACAAGGCATTCACCATTCCTGTGATAGGTAGATGCCAAGGTTTTCAAAAGTATGTACCTCCTACTCTTTGCCTGAGAGCTTTCTCTGATGCTTGAAGCCAGCTCAACTTGGAGAGATGGAGCATTCCAGAGTGTTGGGGAGTTAATATCCAATTAATGACCAACAAGAGTTTCTGGATAAATACCCTAACTTGGATTCTCTTAAACTTTAACATACCCAAGAATCTTGGGGGCTATTATTTGAAAATTAATAGGTCAAAGATGAGGTTTATAGTTTGCATCTCCTACAAGCTTACAGACAATGCTAAACTTCAAACTACACTTTGAATAGGAAAACCCTAAGTCCCTTCCCACCATTTGAAATAAATATAAAATATACACTATTTTTTAAATTCCTTGGCAGGATTGAGCTTCTGGTGCCCGTAAATATAACCTGTTTAATAATAAACTTTTTAAAATTCCATTTACTTTATAACATCCCCAGTTTATTGCACATGCTTCCCAGTATCAGCATCCAAATAAACTACTTGCACTCTCATGATCATCTCAAGATCTTCTTGAAGTAGAGACTTTAAGCAGATGACTGTACAGCTTCTAGAATGGGCAGTCCATTCTAGAATTTTGGCTGATATGAGGTCACCCTCACAGATCTGTTCCAGGAAAGTGTCCCCAGGCATGAGGTCCCCAGGTTGAGGTAGTCAGAGCTTTGCCTATATTGATTTTATAGTGTTTGCAGAGGAGGACATAGCTGGCATTCCTCCCTTGGAGAATTGACTGGACCCTCGTTTGAGAGAAAGATACTGTGTTCCTTCTCTAGAAACTTTATATCTTTTAAGCTTGATTTGAACTAGGATTCCCAATATTTTCCCTGAAGAGTGTAAAAGAAAAAAAAAAGTGAGACAGTCAAATCCTGAACCCTAAGAAACTCATTGTACTCTTGAGGATTCACCAGGAGTCAAGATTAGCAAGTGCTTAGTCACCTGCATACTTTCAGTCTGAATTTTTGCTTCCAAATGAAGTCCTTTTTGGTTTCTTCTCTACCACATGCTGAAGTTCTCTCCAGTTAAATTTGATTAGACCCCATTTTAGACATTACTCTTACTTTATCCCTACAGCATTATTCCCATAATAGTGTTGGTTATGCTACACCTTCCTGAGAGTATGAGATTAAAAGATGGGAAAGAATCAGCTAAAAGAATCACTAAGAATCTTGCATCAGAGTTACTAAGGTTAGTTAGCATCCATTTCTGTTGCCAAGTTTCCCATTCTGGTAGCTATTTCTGTTGATTCCTAGGACCTACTTTATTTTCTCATCTATTATTTCTCTTCTGACTTCAATCCCCTCCTTACCAGAACCTCCCTGCATGGTTGCTCAGGCAGCAGAATGTACACCAGAGGGCACAACTGACAGATTGTGGTGGAAATAGCATCTCTTGAAGTTTGTGTAAATTGGCAGCTCTCTTTTCAAACCCAAAAAATTCAGACTCCACTCCTATATAACCAAGGGAAGTTGAACATTTCTGTTATTTTATTATATACAACTATTAAACTTCATTTTCTTTCTATTTCTATTATCTAGATGTGCCCCCAGAATCCTACCATAGCATATCCAAAAGTCACTTTACAATATTTTCTTTTTCCCCAAACAAAAGAGCAGTTTTCTTTCTGAAAAGAATTCTATATTTTATCTAAGCTCAAATTGCATCCGTCTTATAAAATTGCAATTATCTGCCTGCTCCTTGTATTCAGTCCAGTGAAGGATAACATGGGTCCTATCTAGGCCTTAATCAAACATACCATTGTGAGGACCTTGTCTCAACTGGGGACCTGGACTCCCAAGGAATGCAAATTTCACACAGGCCTTCGTGGAGATAGCTTTCTGTCTTGATGTTGCTCTGCTTCCAAGTCAGGTTTTAAAAACCTTTCATTTGAACATATCACATTAGCCTTAATAGAAGCAGCTCTTTATACCTCTCATTCCTCCACCCCCATAGGCTGATTTCCTTTTTCTTTGAGTCCTAGAAACTTCAGAAGGGTTTGAGATCACAGGCACCCTCAATTCTTAGGAGCGGTTGCAGACGTCAAGTGAAACGGTAGAATTCCAGAATCCTTATCTCACATTTATGCTACTAACTGTGGAACTATAGGGACAAGAGCCAATGCAGAGTTCTCAGAGGAACATAAATACAGTTACAAGCTCTGTAACCTTTGGACAATTTAATTTTCAATCTTCTCATCTGTGAAATGAGGACGGTATCCCTACATTATAGAACTATTATGAAGATGAAACAAGATAGTGTCTGTTAAGTTCTTGCCACAAGGTCTGAAAGCACTAAGTTCTTAAGATAAACAACTCCCTCTCACCTCAAATTCTGCTGTCATTTAAGTTCTAGGTCTATGTCCATGGGCTGGATGATTTAAAAAAATTTTTTTTGGTACCGGGGATTGAACTCAGGGGCACTTGACTACTGAGCCACATCCCCAGCCTCATTTTGTATTTTTTTAAAGTATTTTTTTAGTTGTTGATGGATATTTATTTTTTTCATTTATTTATATGCGGTGCTGAGAATTGAACCTAGTGCCTCACACATGCTAGGCAAGAGCTCTACCACTGAGCCACAAACCTAGCCCCCATTTTGTATTTTATTTAGAGACAGGGTCTTACTGGGTTACTTAGCGGCTTGCCATTGCTGAGGCTGGCTTTGAACTTGTGATCCTACTGTCTCAGCCTTCCCAGTTGCTAGGATTATAGGCGAGCACCACTGCACCCTGCCTCCGATGATCTCTTCTAAGTAACTTGAATCCCAGACAGAGAAGGAAAACTCCAATGAAGGAAAACTCAGAGATGCTTGTATAGGCAATCTCTCTTGGCAAAACAGTAAGAGCAGGCTGTAATTAGCAGAGGCTTAAGGGGGCATCTTCCTCTGGAGCATATGTAGGCCCTGTAGGATGCGACATTACCACAAACGCAGTCACAGGCTATGCCTATCACTTTTGGTAAGCCAAATGTGCCTCAGCTGTCCTGTATCATCTCAATAAAATAAAGTAGCATCTATTTAATCCACAACAGCAAATCCTATGTAGTTCTTCTAATTTAAGATTATATTTAGAGCCATTTTCTTTCTAGGTAAAAATGAACATTGAACATATGTTAGAAAACATTTACTCATCTTGAAGGCTGTCATTTTTTTATGTCATACTTTTTTTTTATCCATTTCACTCTTTTTTATGAATCTAATAATGTGCTCTTCCTTTGGTTATCCCTCTGGCTTCATCTCTCTTTTTTCTTTCATCCTTAATATTCTCTTCATAGTGACTTGTTTGGCAAGTCTATGTCTTTGTCAACTCTGAAATGACATACTTATAATGGAAATACTGTGTATGTCTTTTATGTGTGTGAGCCAATGCCCTAGAAAAGCTTTCTGTTTTGCTGGTCATCAATGATTTACTTAGTAATTATCTAGCACTTTTGTGTTTTAGGTATAAATTAAAATTTTTTATGACTTTATGACTTTTGCCTTGTCTTCACAAATTGGGGGGGATTAAAACCTAAATTAAGATTAAGTAAACTAATATATTTAAGTTACTTAGATATGGACAATTATTCAATAAATGATTGTTACAATTTTTTGACTTGACTGGTTATATTGGCTATATCATGAAAATATGTTTTCCTTAATGTAAACATTAACCACTAAAAAGAAAATACATATGAGCATCAGAATACCTTAGGCTATCTTTGCCCTCCAAAGACTCCTGTCTCAAGGTGAAAACCAAAACCCTTATAGTATCCTACAAAGCCCCACCACTGTCCTTCACTCAGTCTGTTCCAGCCATACTTTCCCTTAAACATGCTAGCATAGAGCTTCTAAGAGCCTTTGCACTGCTCTTCCTCTTTTGGGAATCATCCTGTTTTGCCACATGGTCACCTGATCTGTACCTCCTTCAGGCCTCTGCTTAGATGCCACTTTATCAGTGAGGCTTTACCTGACCATGCTATAAAACAATCCTGATCTAAGCCCCTTCCTCCTCATTGCTCCTTCACCTGCTATAGTGTTTCGTCGTGCTTATTATCATATATTGTATTATATGGTGAACAATATATTGTATGTGTGTTTTTCAATTGTTTCTTGCCCATCTCTCTCTACTACAGATACAAGTTTCATGAAGGAAGGAACTTCATTTTTCTTTAGTATCTAAAAATGTGCTATGCAAGGCACTTACTATTTATGTAATAAATATTTGTTGAATTAATCAACAATTGTTCAGTCTTCTAAAACTTTTACCAGAACAAAAATACAAAGAAAATATTATTAGGAAGAGCTTGCAAATTAGAGTAAAAAAAAATATTCCTAACTGGAACAAGTTATACTTATTCTATGTATGTATAATATGTCAAAATACGCTCTACTATCATGTATGTCAAGAAAGAACAAATTAAAAAAAAACTTAAATTAAGCAACAACAGCAATGAAAAATTTATTCCAGATTGTGAGACAAAAGACTGAAATAGTGAGTACAACTTAGGTTTTATAAAATGTTAGATATCTTGTTATTGTCAGTTTTTATTTTTATTAAACTAATATCTTTTTAATTTGCAGTTAAATTATCCTCTAACTTCCCCCCAAATATTTGCCTGTTTTACTCTGCAGGGATATTTACACCTTACTTAAAAAGGCAACTTTGGCTATTTGTGTGGGCACCAACAACCATGCTGGGGTGTTAAAACAGTTTGGATTTTCTGAGAAAAAGGCTGCTTTGTAAATTAGCCACTCCCCTGATTTTCACTTGGAACTCATCCAATTATTGACACTACTTAGTTTGTAAATTTCCTGGACTCAGAGAAGAGAGCTGGCTGAACTGAAGCCCCGATATGCAGGGCACATTTACATTCAGAGGGAAATGGTGTCTGGTGAACTGTGTAACAGCTATCTATGTAGGAAACTCGAGCAGTGTCCAAAGAGCAAATAATTATGGTGATTTAACTGATAAGCTGGTGATACAGGGGAGGAAAGTCCAAACTGAAGTTTCAGCAACAGGTGTAAGGCACATCATCTTTCCTTTCTTGGTATTCTTAGGAAAGTAATAAGATAGCGTAATTACATGATAAAATACTCAAGGTCCAGCTGGAACACCGTAGTTTCTGTCTGTTGCTTATTTGCTTTCTTTTCTTTTATTAAAGGTGTTGAGATATTTAGATTCTTATGGTTCAACTTTCTATCAACCTTTATATTTTAGCTTTTATGTTAAAGTACTATTAATATAGAATTAAACTAAGCCTGTCCCCACATTCTGCTATATTTTCCCCATCACACAAATTGATGACTTAGTCAAAATATTTTTAAGTCACTATACACTAAAATGTATATGCATATAGTCAATAGTGTTTTCTCAAAGATATAATATATTGTTATAAACTTATTA
The DNA here is from genome assembly GCA_004024805.1 of Geosciurus inauris. Taxonomy (NCBI): domain Eukaryota; kingdom Metazoa; phylum Chordata; class Mammalia; order Rodentia; family Sciuridae; genus Geosciurus; species Geosciurus inauris. The sequence continues at coordinate 142,915 of PVHX01001696.1, forward strand.
GTGTTTGTTATTTATTTGCTTGTATGTCAAGAATCTTATGAAAACAGGAATGAAACCATAATTTGATTTTTAAGCACTTGAAAAGTGTTTTTTGTAAACAGAAAATTGAGTCATATAAAAATTATGCTTCAGTGTTGTGGGAAGTATCCTGAATAATAAGTAGATGCTTTTCCTTCCATTCCTCCCTTTTCCCCTTCCTGTTTCAACAGATATTGATTGAGTCTCCATTATGTGCCAGACAACTGTAGCTTCTCCACAGTACTTAGTTGTAATCAGCTCGCCTCTGGTTATTCAATGGGTCATAGGGAAAAGGAAGCTCATTTCCCTGGACTTGGGCTCTGGTAGATAGTCTTTTTCCAGAGCAAGCTGCTACATCCATTCCTTAGGGAATCTCAGTCACTTGTTAGTTTGGCTTCAGAAATTTCCAGCAACCTGAACATGATTTATTCGTATGTTTATTTGTTTATTTTCTTATTTGAACACATGTACACATACTCTCATAGATGAACGGATGAATAGATAGATAGGTCTTGTTGTGGCCTTCTTTTTCTTCCTAGGTTCTAGACTTGTTTTTATCTTTTCTTCTTATTACTCCTCTGAGTTCTCTTTTTCAGTTTACAACATTGGAAGTTTGCATTTTACATTGTACCAAATTGCTTTTAAGGAAATGTTCTATATTGATTTAATATTAATAAATGCTGTATATCTAAGAATCTAACAAAACAGGTTGAAAATTGTCCTAAGATTGGATGCAATAGGAAGATGAAATGTTTTTAAGGGAAATGAAATAGATTTGTTATTATTATTCCCACAGACCAGACAGAAAGTGATAGAAAAGTCACTCCTTTTTCTGATCACCTATTTAGAAATCTAAATGGAGATCAGAGATTACAGATCGCTTTCCTAGTATCATTTCTCTACATCCATTACTTTTTCTTTGGCTCTACATGGGGGAGATAGCTACCTGAGAGAGCTCTCTATTTGAAAGTGGGTTCATTTCAATAAGAAAAAAAGTATTTGGGCATTTTAGTGTAGGATGTTAAATAAGATTTTTTATAGAAAACCTGATAGTCTGGACTTTGTATAGGTTTTCACAGTACAGAAAGAAGATGGAGTTTTTGACTGAACCTGACCTGTATTTAAGTTGAGATTGAGTGCTATATTAGTTCTGTTTGCAGTCCTCCTTGAAGACTTGTCCATCATAGTCAAGCCCAGGCTTCAGAGTTTCTAAAAAAGATTTTAGACTGTTAAAAAATATATTATATGGTAGCACTTACCAGTCCTTGAGAAAAATGATACATGTGAGATATGATGGATTTTAGAAATTATATCAGCACCCTCTAGTTAGTGTTCCTTTACTTCTTCTCTTATAAATCAGGAGTTCACAGTTTTGACAGGTAAATTTTTTTCTCTGTCAGCTAAAACTTGACTCAGCCTCTTAACAGTAAGCAAACTTGAAATGATTCTCTCTGAAGATCCTCATATATTTTTCGTAAAATTATAATGTGAGTTGCTGAATTTTTGTCTTTTGGGCCGATGTACTGTTTGTTCAACAGATCTTTTTCTATCACATCTGCAATAAAGAGATAATGTGTAAGATACTTATTTCAGAATGAATATTAGTCCCAGAATAAGCAAAAGAGTATTGTTAATGCATAGCTTAGACATTATTTTAAAATAAATGAAGCTGGGTATATGGCACATGCCTATAATATCAGTGACTTGGGAGGCTGAGGCAGAAGGTTTGCAAGTTCAAGGCCAGCCTCAGCAACCAAGATCTTGTCCCCCAACTCCCCCCGCAAAAAAAACACCCCCCCAAAGAAAACTGAGGATGTAGCTTAGTGATAGTGTGCCCCTGGGTTCAGTCCCTAGAACTGCCAAACAAACAAACAAAATACTGGTGAAAACAAAAGTTCTTAACATAAACCTATAGTATAGGATCCAGTCTGCTATCTTTATTCCAGCTGGTGAGGATTTGAGGTGAGAATGGGCCAATTTCAGCATGTGTTGGGATTATTTATTTGTGTATTTGGATCTTAGAATCTTCTGATTGAAAAGGTCTTTGGGGGATCAGTTAATTCAACTACCTTAATTTACAGTTGAAGGGATCTTTGGGGGAAATTACTCCCCAAATTATTATGTTAGTAAATAGAACACTATTATTCATTTCATTGCTGGGGAAACTTTTGTTAGGAATATAACAGTTCCACAAAAGGTATGCAGACTTTATATTCTTATTTGTAGGCAGCTTGTCATATTCAGTAAATAATTTTTCTTGAAAGTGCTCTACTATAACACGTGGAACTTGTTTTTATTTAGTAGAACTGGAGTTCTTTCAGAAGAGGTGGAATTTTGGAATTTCACATGTAGTAAAACACAATATAATGTTATGTTTTGATGTATGAAGCCCAACTTGCATTTTGATTGACCATTTATTTGAACCCTTCCACTCTTTCCTTTTTCTCCTTTTTCCTTCCTTGCCCACCTTGCTCCTTTTCTCCAAAAGGAATTCTTATCATGTACAACCTATTTCACCTTTAAAATAGAAGATATATCATCATATCTTCTTAGATTTGGGGTAGGAATTAAGCAAAGATATTCTCTTGATTTTCTTACTACTCAATACCTGGAAGATTTCAATTTTCAAGTCTAAGATATATGTGTGTGTATGTGTGTGTATTATGTATCAAGATACATATGTATCATTTATGTATATGGATATGTTATATTTCTTCTTCTAAATTTGTGTTGAGATGCTTCCAGTTAGATTAATAAATTTATTTATAGAAACATAATCTTTAATATCTCCAAACTGCCTGGGCATAAATAGGAAAAGTTGGAATCAAACATGTAGTTATTAGGCAAGCATTTCATTTTTTAAAAAAAATTGTATTCACCATTTCTCTCTTAAGTTGGTATGTGAACATAAACCTAGTGTATTGTAGAAGATTTTAAATATCCTATTTTTTAACATGAAGTGTGTTCTCTCTGTAAACTTTGGAAAATATGGAATGATTTAATTAAAACACTTAAAATCAGCCTCTAAAGATGGCCTTGTCATAAATTGGTATACATCTATTTCCAATCTTGCTTCTATCTTTATTTTCATTTAGAATCACACATGATATTATACCATATAGATGAATTACAGTTTACTTACTCACTTGTATTCATTGATCATTTGTGTTGTTTCCAAATTTTTTTATATGAAGTAATTCTGTGATACACGTTAGTGTATGTAAATCTATGATGATTTTCTTAAGGTAAATGCCTAAATGTGAAATTGGTTGGTCATATGGTATTTTCATTTTGAAAAGTTTTGAAAATATGATGCCAAATGTTTCTCTAGAAATTTATATTTCTTCCCACATAGCACATTTACTACATACTGCTAATTTTCTATGTATTATAATTTTTTAAAAATTAGTTTTATTGAAACTCCAAATTTTCTGTGTGATTTGCAGTTTTTTAAAAATATGTATTATAAAATTTAGGATTTTCATAAAAACAAAGTCTATTTAGAAAAATTTTTATTGTGAGATAAATATAGATTCTCCTGCTGTTATAAATAATAATATAGAGAAATCATGTATATCCTTTACCCTCCAGTTTCCTCTGATGGTAAAATAACTATAGGGCAATATATCACATATATATTTGCATAAGTGTAGGACAATATATCACAATTAGGAAATCAAAGTCTTTTTACTGTGGTAAAATTCATATTACATGAAATTTAGCCTTTTGCTTCTTTTAAGTGTGCAATTCAGTGGCATTGAATACATTCACAATGTGAGATCATTACCGCTAATCATTTTCAGAACTTTTCATCATCCTATACTGAAACTTTGTACCCATTAAAAAGTACTTCCGTGTTTTTCCCTTCCCCAGATCTTGGTAACTTCTATTCCATTTTCAGTCTCTATGAATTTGCCTTTTCCAGGTGCCTTATATTCGTGGTATAAATACAATATGTGTCCTTTTATGCCTGGATTATTTCACTTAGCATAATCTACATATATGTTATAGCATAATCGTCATATAAATTTGACTTGCTTGTTTTGTTGCTGAGTTATAGGAATTCTTTATATATTTTGGATATCAATCTTATATAAAATATATGATTTACAAATGTCTTCTCCCTTCTATGGTTTATCTTGAAAGTATGCTATCTTGAAAGACCATTCTATGGACTCTTCAAAGTATGCTTTGATACACAAAAGATTTACATTTTGAAGTCAAGTTAATCTAACTTTAAATTAATCTGACTCTAAATCCTACTTGGTCATGGTGTATAATTATTTAAATATGCTACTAAATTTGGTTTGATAGTATTTTGGGAGGGCGTACCAGGGGCGCTTGAACACTGAGCCACACCCCCAGCCCTATTTTGTATTTTTATTTAGAGACAAGGTCTCACTGAGTCTAGCGCCTCGCTGAATTGCTGAGGCTGACTTTGAACTCATGATCCTCCTGACTCTGCCTCTGGAACTGCTGGGATTACAGGCTTGCGACACCGCACTCTGCTTAATCGTATTTTTTGGAGGGTTTTTCCAACAGTATTGATAAAGTATAGTGGTTTGTAATTTTCTTGTCTTGTAGAGACTTTGATTTTGTTATCTCATGAGGCAAGTTAGAAAATGTTCCTTCTACTTTGTTAGTTTCATTCCTCTTTCTTGGTTTATTTGCTCATTTTGGTGCCATTTATTCCTCTGTATCTATACAAGAAATGGTATTTTGGAGCTAAAATTTTGGAGTCAGCTTCTTTCTGAAAAGCTTTTTTATTCCTTTATATTTTGTTGGTAGTTTCACTGACAATAGAATTTTAGGTTGAAAATTTTTTTTTGCAGTATTTTGAAGAAATTGTTTTTATTTTTCCTCCACCTGAAGCTTATAGTACATCAGGTCCTGAAATTTCTCAATAATGTGTTTTGATACAGGTATATTTTTATCTGTTGTGATAAGTTTTCTGTGAGCACTTTTACTCTATGCCTCCTGCTCTACAACTCTGGGGAAATTTCTGAATCATGTCATTGATTTTTTTTCCTACCCCTCCTTTTTTTAATTTTTGTAGAATTTACACAATTGGTTTTGGATCTATTGAGATTGTCTTATATATTTCATCTTTTATCTTTGAAATTTCTTAAACTCTACCTTTTTTCATTTCTGCTATCACATTTTTCATTTCCAAGAGTTATTATTACTATTTTTTGTTCCATTGACCCATCAATCAATCAATCTCTCTTTTAACAATGTTTTGTTTTAATGTCATGGTTGGGAATCTCTTCTCTCTTTGATATTAAAATTGATGTTTTAATGTTTTCTTTTCACATATGCTGTTTTCTTCAAATTGCTATTCATTCTAGTTTGCTTAATTTTTACGTATTTCATGATAGTGCCTTTCCTCAGGTATTCTATAATCTTTGCCTACCTGCTGACATGTAAAGATGAAGGAAAAAAGAGTGAGACTAGAAGTTTTGTATGTATGTTTATCTGTGGAGCAGCAAGATGGCCCATCCATCTGGGTTATTTAGTTTAGGAAACCTCTGAATTAGCATCTCTAGATTTTTGGGTTTGAGCTGATCAGTATCACAGGGAAGGATCCTCCAGCCTCCTTCCATTAAGGACAGACCTAGCATTAGAGAGGTATAACAGGTGGTTCCAGTATCCATAGTGCTTACATTTGCTTCATGCTTCATCTGTTTTCAGTGTCGGTTGTGTAGAGACCTTTGGTTTACACTTTTGGTTTTTGTTTGTTTGTTTGTTTGTTTTGGTTATTGTTGTTTTGTTAGAGAGGGATCCTGGCATAAAATCTGGGTATCCTTGGTTTTTTTCTCGAATCCTTCCTATTTGGCCTCATTCCTTTACCCTTATATATGAGATTCCTGGTACGACCAATTCCTTAGTCTTTTAGAATTTGACAATATCAACTTGATTGGCTCCTATTTTTCACTTATTCCCACTATGGACTCAATTATTGACCTCTTATTCTCTTTTGATTACCTTCTTTTACCTTTCCCTTTCTAAACAGTCAATATTTTATAATGAAGTATTTTTATGTGTCCTCTCTCTTTCTTTATTTTTCATGCATCCCAGTCTGTAATCAGCATCCTTCAGCTCCCACTAAAGACACTTCTGCATTGATAAGTCCAACAGCCATTTTTAGTCCTTGAATTATTTGACCTCTCTGAAGTCTCAGTTACTTACTCTTTCCCTCTAGTTTGTCTTTAACTTCTCTGAAATCCTGTTTTTCCTATTTCTATGTCTTTTGCTACTCCCATTATTATTTCTTTCAGCTGCTATCAATCAAGACCAGAAATAGTGATACATATTACATACAGTGTATAAATTTGCTCTATACATAACTCATATACTATATATAATATATGCCTTATATAATACATGATACATACCTAACATAGTATATACATACTATATACATATTAGATATGTATGTATGTGTATATATATCTATGTAAGTATGCATATCCATGAAACATGCCAAAAAATCTCGTCATCTAGTTTGGACACAACTTTTGGACAAGTTGCTCTGTAATGGATGATTTCTCCTTTTTCTACTTGTGAAGGTCTAGAAGACCCCTAGAAAGATTATTCTTATTGCTTTGATTTCCTCCCTATCAAGTGGTAAAGTTAGATGTTCTTAGTTAAGCCCTGACTCCTTATAGCTTTTAAAAAAGTGACTTACTTGTTCAGTCCCAGTTTCAGAGTAAAGAAATACCAAGTAACTGAGATAGCAGATTTTGGTAGATTATATAATGTTCTGTTTGTAATGGACATGGTTGATAGTATTACGTAAATTTCCTATAATATTTGATAAAAGGTAATAATCCTGTTTTCTTATTTGTAGAGTTATCATAATTTCTATCATTATAATGAACAGACTTTTAGACTGGCAATTTATTGAAGATGTTAATAAAATAATGATATGTGAGGCAGTTTAGCCTATAATCTAATCTCAAATGTAATTTAACAGAAACATTAAGTAGCAATTTTGTAAACTAACAGAATTCAATTTTAATGGGTTGAAATATAGATAAAAAGAAATGCCAAAATAGATTAATAATGTTATAATAGTTGATCCTTTTAGACCAGACTGCATTGTCTTCAAGATATATGCTTATTAAAATCATAGTGTTCTAATTTTATATATGACAGTAGTGCTATTAACTTAAAAATATGACTTGATAAATCATATTCACTTTATTACTAACTTTCTCTCACATTTAGGAATAATTCTAAGCCTACTATTAAAGAGAGTCTCCTTAATTTTCAGATTTTAGAATGGTAAATAGTAAGATTAAGTAAAAATTTTCCAGTTGTTTGAGAAAATGAAAACAAAGTCTGTTGTTACCTTTTCAGATTAGGCATATTGGTGCTGAATTCTATCTTCCTGATAATAATTTTATGGTCTTCCTGTATTTTTATTCAGATAAATTTGGCTTAGAAGGGGAAAATAAATGACTTAAAAAGAGATATATCTTTTGCAATTAAATGTTGGCAATAGAGTTGATTTGTAGCACTTTTACCATCTTTGAAATAAAGTGATAGTGCCTGTAAGAGATGTTTAGAATCTTTAGGTACTCACTTCAGTTAATAGAATTATACATTTATTAACAGTGAAGATAAATAAGGTCATTTAAATGGCACATAAACTGTCTAGTTCCTGTGTTAAGTAGAATGAATAAGGACTCTTAATGAGTAAATTTTCATTGTATAGCTTGATCCATTTCTGAGTCTTTTGGGTGTATCACCTTCTAGTTGACTCATAAAAGTTGATTCATCTTTTTGATGAGGTCATTTTGCTTCTCCAGTACCTAAATCCCTGAAGGGAAGTCTCACATTGTACTAGTTGATTATTGAAATTCACTCTAAATTTAGGACAATATGAAGTATTTATTGTTTTAAAAACTAAGCTATATATTTTTGCTAGGCTATTATTAAGAGTCCAGTCTAACCTTCACTAACTTTTTAGGCCAAACACCTATTGACATTTAAACTCACTGTGGTATTTCACTTAAAATGAATCTCTAAGGTGGAGATTCTTACATTATACAGATTAAATTCAGCATCAGTGAATGACTCAGGTTCTAGGGCAGTATAATTAATTAGGTCACATAGTGCTTATTAGCAGACTAAGGATTTGGAGCTTTACTTCAGGTATTTTCTAAAAGTTTAGCAAAGGTAAGTGATATAATCAGAGCTCTGCCTCCATGTAAGCCTCCTTTTTATTTTGGCACTGGGGATTGAACGCAAGGTCTCATGAATGCCAAGCATGCACTCTATCACTGAGCTACATCCCAAGTCTCAGAGCTCTGCTTCCACATAGTAAGTTGATAGGACTTTTTAAAAGAGAGAGAAGATGGGAGATACCAAAAGTGTAGAAAGCATTTGGTAGACCAATCTGTGCTCTAGGAGAAGGATAGTAAATGGTAAATTTGGCATCTGGTTTGAGGTGCATTATCAAGGGGGACGAAGGAATTAAAAATAATGCCGATAGCTAGTATGGATTGCTTAATTGGGAAGTGGTAATGCTTTATTAAAAACAGAATACTAGAGGAAGAATATGTTTAAGTGAAACAAAATGACTTCTGTTTTCTTCTGTGACAAAAGGTTAGTTGTGCATACAACATTCATTCTCCTTTTTTTCCCCTAGTATCAGAATTCTCATTTTATTTAGACCTATACTGTATCCAGTTAGTGATATTTCCCAGCTTCCCTTAAAGATGTTTGTAGCCATGTGACTAAGTTTTGGGTAATGTGATAGAAGTGGAAGTGTTTTGTTAGATTCATGAAAGGCTGCATAAGAGAAAGAGATTCATCTGGAAATGTGCCTTTTACCTTGTCTTCATTCTTACTGCCTATCATCTAAGGACATGGAGACCCATCAACAATCTTAAACTCTGAGGTGACTAGATGGTGGAAGCTATGTGATGGGCATGTCCATTGATGAGGGAGAACATACAAATCACAAATTGGCTACCTCTTTTTATATATTTGTATAAAAGGGAAACGAATTTCATCTGCTTTGAGCCACTCGTAGTTTGGATTTGTACACAGTTGAACTTAATGCTAACTGATGACTCTGAGCATATAGAATCTGAATTAAGAACAGAATATCCAAGTGAAGATGATCAATAGGGAGTTGGAAAAAAATTAATAAGTGAATAAATAAAATGACAATTTATTATCAGCATTTAAGTTATTGATTATTTTATATGTGAGGAGCCTACAGAGGCTTAATAGTTCACACATGGTATATAACTGATAGGTAGCACAGCTGTTATCAAAACCCAATCTATGTGATGCTACTGTTAACTAGTGTGCTTCAGTGTAGGACAGAATTTAGAAGAAGGGTCAACAATTTATTTTTGAGGAAGAACAAGGTAAGAGAATTCTTTAAAATTACCGAAAACAGAACTACTTATTTGTGTGTGTATATATATACATATATATATATACAAAGAAAATTTAAGTCATATTTCTTTTAAATAGTCTGCATAATATTCATAAAAGCCACAGATTCATACCTAAAATAATGCCATTAAAGAAATTCAGTTATTGATCCGAATCATAGTACATGGTGAATTAATGACATTATTAATATTTCTCTTATTTTTGTTAATTTATATTTTTAGAGGTGTTTTGTTAGATGCTCCATCAGCCTGAAACAAATGGGCAGAACTTAATTAATTTTAAAGTCGGAAAGTAATTTAGAAGTTCAGTGTCTTATTTTTTAAGATGAGAAACTGAGATCTGAAGCAGCTGAGTGACTAAAAGTTGCATTGTCAGTGTTAGGGATAGAACCAAGACAATAATTCTATCTTTTGATTCACACTCAGGTTTTCCAAATGCCTGGTTAAAGAAGTCTCTGTTGAGGTTCTGAGTGCTCAGTGATCCTGATACCCTTGAAGTGGTTAGGTATTACATTTAGATTACTTCCTACAGCAGAGAGGGTAAGTCAAGCCCAATCCAACAATGGAGGTTGAGAAAATTACTGGTCCCAATTCATCTCTTCAATAAATTTGGATTATGGTTTAATATTGTTATTTGGACAAAGAACACAGTGGCATAAAGTTCAAGCTTCTCATTAGAGCCTGCAAGGGCTACGTACTGTGCTCCCCGTTTTGTTCTCCCTGCACTTCACTTTGCTGTTGCCAACACTGTTCCTGGAAACTGCCAAACATACTCAGGCCTCAGTCTCATTTGTTGTTCCCACTACTTCAAATATTCTGCTATTGTTATCTGCAGAATCTTCACTTCTTTTATGTATTGCTCATATGTAATGCCATAGAAATAATTGCTGCCTTTTATGTTTAAACATAATTGTTCAATTTCATTTGTATCCATTAACTGTCTACCCTTGCTTCTTTCATGAGGGTAGGCACTTACTTGCCTTGCTTATTGCTAAAGCAATGCATAGAGTGCTATCTGCTTAACATCTAGTAAGTGCTCAATAAAAAATGCAAGGGCTGACTTACAAAAGTAGGATTCTATAAAATAGGCTGTGATTTTGAAGCCCATTCATTAGTGTCAGTTTGTTTTTCTTAAAAGCTACCATGAGATACTAAGATTCAGGAGAATGTAATATGTTGAAAGTCAAATGCTAAAAATCATTCATTTGGAATCCTTTGGATTAGGACTTTTCTGCATCTTCTGTAAGTAACTAATGTGAGCTCCCTTGTCCCTCAGCTGCTCCAAATTTCTGGATACTTTGAAAAAGTTATGATCTAGGACTAGGCACTCAGCTACCATTGCTAGTAAATGATCCTTTAGTGACCCATATTGACGTATTTTGCTTATTGTTATTAAGTGCAACTTGAAAGAATTGTCTTCAAACTCCATGTCTTCATTTTTCAGCATAGAAAGAGACTGACAATTTTATATTTACAAATTTATGGACATGGAACTGCAATTCCCAGTAATATGGCTGGGAATTATTTAATATTTAATTATTTAATATTTAATTATTTAATAATTATTCATTATTACTAGTGAAAATACTAGTAATAATGGTAATGGCAATTGATGTTTGTTGAACTCTGAGTTTACGCTAGTTCAAATACCTTACATGTATTATTTCTATTATCAGTGGGTAGGGAAGACTTTATAGTCAGAGAAGAACAAGATATTTACATCTTTAAGAGGCAGTGCATAGTTCTACCTGCCTTCAAAGAAATTGTAATTTTATGGTCTTAATGAAGGAGATGGAATAAGCATAATAAATAGTGGGAAATGCAGAAGTACAGTGAAAAAGACATAAAGCGCATCTACAACAAAGCCCCAGGTGACTGAAATGTAACCTGTGCATAACCAGCAATGAATGTGTAATAAAGAATGTCTTCACATGATTTATTTCAAAACAAGCTTAAGTGAATAAACTCAAGGCTTTTTATTTTGCTTGACAAGTATTTAATTTTCTACTGTGACCAATAATGTAGAAAATAAAGAGGAAAAACTGACTTTCTCAAGTTGAGAATTAGATAAAATTTGATAAACCAAACAAACAGCAAATAAATGATTTGGGAAAAGAACAAAGTGCTTGAAGATAAAGAGAGCTGCAGAGTAATCAGAACCATAAAATTCAGTCTTCACCAGATAGAAGGTTGGTCATTCCTAGCTAAGCAAAGCAGCCATCCGACTTTCCTGAAGCATTAAGACTACTCACAAAACAGAGAATTTTAACAGGTACCATATGGAAGCAATGTAATGAAATGAAAAGAAGAATGGCCAGTTTACCTGAAGATTCTGTCACCAAGATAGTTTGTTAGTATTCTGCAAGAGTTTCTGGAGAATTTATTTGGTTGCATGTGGTTTGAGAGAGCAACATTTTCACAATCTGGGAAAGCAATTCCTGGAGGATTGAAAAGAGAGAAATTCATCCTGTGATTTTTCTGTTCCCAGAGTAGCATTATCTATGAAAATGACTTGCATACATAGTTAATATTGTAATAATATGGCAAAACATAAACAATTCTTTTTAACCATCATTGTATGTCACTGAAGATACATGCATCTAGAAGGTATAGGCAATTTATGGATTTTTCTAAATATTTAAAGTGTCATGTACAGCTGACCTTAGTTTTAGAAATTATGTTTCTATTGCCACTAAGTTACAAATACAGCAGATAAATGAAAACAAAAGTAACCTTGTGATTTACTTAGCTGAAAAATATGGAACTTTTAATTTAAATTCTCAAATTCCATAATGCTAATCTGTATCTATTTGACATTACTCAGAGACAAACACAGAGAATAAATATTGCCATAGTGTACCTTGTGTAATAAATGCAATAAGTTATCAAATGAGGAAACTGAAATAATTTCAAATCTTTATGTTTGAATTTTTGTATTTAGGCATTTCTACCACTTTGAAACACATTTCAGTTTTCAGAAAAGTTTCACTGATCCCTGCCACCACCATTTATTGTCCCCTCTTCCAGGTTTAAGCCCTGCTGTTGCATTTTTAACCTCTCTTTTCCACATCCCCTTTCAATTGTTGATCTAAAGTCTCTGCTTCTGGACTTCAGAATAAATGCCTGGAAGGCAGAAATGATGTCAGTCTCATGAACAACCCAAAGCAAGTGAAGTACATTGGTCCATCAGTTCTTCAGTACTCCCTTCTCTGTTGGCGCATTCTAGCAGCAAATATGCTATTTTTTCTCATAATCTCTCTCTTGAATTCATACCCCCATTTCTATCTTCCTTATAACTTTTCAGCAAAACTGCTTAAAATGGTTGCCCATACTTCTTACCTTTAATGTCTCTCTTTCCATTTCCTCTTTGATCCATTGTAATAACCCATCATTCTACTGAATATGCTTTTTTTGTTGTTGTTTGTTTAAATTTTTTTTTAGTTGTAGATGGACACAATACCTTTATGATTTTTTGATGTGGTGCTGAGGACCAAACCCAGAGCCTTACATGTGCTAGGCAAGTGCTCTACCACTGATCCACAACCCCAGTCCTGTTTGTTTTTGAAGCTCTAATCTTATTTACTTATTAGTCTTAAAAATTCTTATTGTTGACTGTGCTCAGAAATAGGAGGTCTCAGAGAGGACAGCCTGCATCTCTTGTCAATCTGTTCCTGGCATTTTTCTTTGGCTTCTTTGATGCTCTTAGCCAAAAGCCTGGCATATGCTGCAGCCTCTTTCTAATTCTTAGTACACTATTTCTTCAGAGTAATATGCTGGTGCTTGTATTGCAGGACATGTGGAATGAGACGCTGACAACGTATTGGTAGACATCATCTTCCTTAGAAAGACTGAAAACTTTGCGGATTCTATTAGCTCTTTTGGTTCTAGTCAACCTGGCACAGTAGCATCCATAAGTTCAGAAATATACTTCTCTCCTTTTTTTTTTCCTTTGGTACCAAGGATTGAACTACCAGGGGCACTCAAACACCGAGCCACATTCCCAGCCCTATTTTGTATTTATTTAGAGACAGGATCTCACTGAGTTGGTTAGCATCTCGTTTTTGCTGAGGCTGGCTTTGAACTCGCCATCCCCCTATCTCAGCCTCCGGAGCTGCTGGGATTATAGGTGTGTGCCACCATGCCTGGCCTTCTCTCCTTTTAAAACAATAATCAAGTTGAGAATGCTCAGACTGGCACCCACAATGCAACCTCCAACGGATTTGCACCTTGTATCTCCAGTTTGTCTTAGTCTGTAACAGGGAAGCCCCTTACTCGGTAGCAGACAAACAAAGCCATGAGTCAAGATGCTCTGCTTCATGAGGAAACCTTGTTTGTTCTTCCCGCTTCTGATTCAGACCACAATAACCTATCCATTCTTCACCCAGAGCACCAGCAGTAACTTCTGTGGCCATATCTTATAAAAAGTATGAAGTTTGTGTTCATCATCCATTTCAATGAGTTTCTGGCAGCCAGTGGCTGGGAAGGAGATATTCGGCTTCTGAATATGCTTTTATCAAGGTTACCAATGTATGCCAAAGGTCATTTCTCATCTGCCTGTCTATATATGTCAGGGACTGTTAATGTAAGTTCCCCATACTTTCTCAACTAAATCAGGTGTAACTTGGCCACTATGTATATCCAACTTCTTCCACAGAGAACATGTGGGTAGATGTTTAAATTTCCTAAAGCTGCCTTTAAAAAGTACCACAATATTGTTAATTTTGATAGCTTAAAACAATATTTTTTTCCTCTCATGGTTCTGGAGGCCAGAAGCCTGAACTTAAGGTTTTCCAGGCAGCACTTCTTGGAATCCTCCAGAGAAGAAACGCTTCTTTCCTGTTTCTTCCAACTTCTGGTGGTTTTACGCATTCTTTGCTTGTGGCTGCATCACTCCAATCTGTCTTTATTATTACATGACCACCTTCTTTTTGTGTTTTTATCTATATATCTTTATCCTTTTCCTCCTTTTGTTTCTGGGTTTTGTTTTGTCCCAGTCACTTTAAGAATTTCCCTCATGCTATGAGGCCCGTTGGAAAGCCGAGCGTTCCAGGCTCTTCAGGTAGACTCTGGCCTGCTACTAATTTAATCACAGGGAAGGCAGGTGAGCATCATTTTTCCCCTTGTCAGATAAGGTAGTGGAATAAGACTGTGCTGCTCAATGCTCATGAACTCCTCCAGTCACAGACGATAAGGTCTTTTGCTCCCAGACTTACAACATAAGGATGGTAATTGTTTCTTCTTTATTAAGAAAAAGAAATCAAATTTCCTCTTGTTGGAGTATCCAAGCCTGGGTAATGCGAAGAAAGCTTTCTTATACTTTCAGTACTCAAAGTGGGATTCCTAAAATCATGATAGACACGAAGCATGGAGCTAAGCATGGAGCTAAGGCTCCGGTGAATCTAGAAATAACTCTGCATGGTCAGATCATATGACAAATAGTGCTTTCTGTGTACAACCTGGACATGATCAGTTTCACAGTTAATTTCATGACATCCATGAAGTCTCCTAAATTACTCTTTATTTGTATTGACTTTCAGCCAGGGACTTAAAGGAATTAGGAAGGTCACAGACACACCAGCATAACCAAGACCCACACTAGAGAACAGAGGCTGGAGCAAGGAGTCAAAGAAGAAGGCCTTGAGGCCACCTAAGGAGGGTCAGAAACCTGTTTGCTTTGCAGCTCCAGACCCCAACATGGAGATATCCAAATGTCTTTTCCAGCTTAAATTGTACATGGAAAGATGAATGAATGGAGGGAGAGAGAGGTAAGTGAGGCAGGGAAGAAGTTTCCATCTAGGTTTCTAAGGAAAGCTCCTCAGATGGATAGAAACTTGGGCAAAACCCAAAAACCAATAAGTCAGTGTCCAGAAAATGAGAGTTACTAGGTTTCTATTCTGTGTGGATTCAAAAATGAAGTAGAAAGGCCTGCTGAGTCCAGTCCAAGCCTGGGCTATCTAATTCTGTTCTCTGATTTTGGCATCAAAATAGTACATTTCTTTCCAGGCTTCCTTCCTCCCAAGTGGAATGACTGCAGGGAAAGGGATATTACAGCAGCAGTGCCCTGGGGTGAGTTGTTTCTGGACCGGAGTTAGATGGTCCTGAAGATGACCGTAAGAATGCAAGGTCTTTGCATTCAAAGATCCAGCAACAGAACACAGACCCCCACCAGCTGCTGGAGATTGGAGCAGACTTGCCAGGACGCATGCTCAGGCCAGCATCTGTTTCCCCCATGCCTCATGGGTGATGATGTGGTTTCATCAGGAGGGCTTAATAGAAGAATTACTTTCGCTCTATTCCTATCACTTCTTGTAGAGTATGATACCAAGGACTATGGCAAATACAGAAAATACCAGAGATAAAAATACAATGAGGAAAAGGGCCAGGCTACTCATGGGTGGCACTAGAGTATTGTTCCAGGCAGCTTCATATTGTCTACAAAAATCAAGAACATATCTTGATGCAGCTTCTCCTATTTTGGGGTGCTCTCCACTGTCAGTGCAAACAATTTCAGGGAAATGATGTCATGGTTATCAAAGAGATTCCCAATGATGAAGAAAGTGTCAAAGTAGTAGCCCTGGGCAGACATACCCTGGACACCTCAATGAAATCCATCATTATCTTCAGATGCCTCTTGACATAGCACATCCCTGCACTCTGTGAGCCACCCATCTTACTCATGATCATAGTTATGGGAGCTATTCTTCACCATGCCTGAGATGTAGGAGAATACCTACTCTCGCTGCTTATCTTGAGATCGTATCTACAAATACTTCCAGCTCCACAAATTTGTGCATATTTCCAAACACAGGCCCTAGCTGCATTTGATAGATCAGATTGTTGAACTATCCCCAAGCATATTCTTCTGTTGTCCATTGATCTTCAAGTATACCTCCATCTCTCAGTCTCTCAGGAAACATGGTATCAGGTTCCATAAGACACCTGTTTACTTTGTAAGTCTGGAATAAAGCAGATGTACTGGATCATCACCATGGCATTGCCCATCAGATTTCACAATGAGGAACTGCCTGGCCCATACCATGTTTCCTGCCCAGACCCTAACAAAGGGGGAAAGGGCCATCCTGGACCCATCCTGATCAGACAAACACTACTACCACCACTGCCACCATCCAGAGTGTCTCAGAATCACCACCATCTCTTCCACTGCTGTTCTCTTGTCCTTCTGTGTGTCATTTATAAGAACAGTTTCATTTGATTTAGAGCTCACACAAATAATCTAGGATAAAGTCTCCTTAATATATTTACATCTGCAAAGAACATTTTTTTTCCAATTAAGCTTACATTCAGGGTTCCAGGGATTAGGATATGGACATACTTTTGAAGGTTCATCATTGAACTCATGGAATGATAAGATTCCAGTGTTTATTTTTTTTATTCAGGATGCTGATTTAACAATAATTAACTTTTTCATTCAATAAATAGTTACTGGGTACCTTGAATGCATCAGGTACCAGTCCAGGATCTGAAGAGAATGGTAAGCAAATTGTTCCTATCATGGAGTGACAACCTAGCTATGGGAAAATGTATTCAGATATATTATTTAAAGTAAAACACATCAGTACCTTTTCTAAACTCATAGAAATCATTTTAGATGTGTAATTAAGCTGCTAAAAGTAACAGTTTTATAAAACCCAGAACAAACAGAATATAAAACTATCATTTTCCAGTTCATTCATTGCCAGACTGTGATATCAGATGTTTTTCTCATGTGCTAAAGTGAAAGAAAAAACAGAGTGCCAAAAGTCTGGTTAAATTTATATTTATCTGTTGACAAGCGATCCAAAGCCATGCATGTAGTGTGACTGTAAACCCCTTGCATAAATAAGAAAGTGATAGCAGGATGAACTCAATTTCCTTCATTAGTGTTTTATTTATACCACATTATTAGTCTAATTAAAATAAATATAAGCAATGTACCAGCTATACCATGAAGCCAATTTTGAATTAAAGTGAAACACATCAGTACATTTTTTAAACTCATAGAAAAACCTCCCATTTCTTAAGGATTTAATCGTGCTTTTTTTTCTGTTGTCTCTAAACTAAATATATGTTATTATTTCTGGTTAACACCGTATACCTAAGCAATCAATCCCCCCACAGCCTTTCATTATCCATTACCTTGTGTTGTGTTAGTAAACTTTTGTATGTATACTTCCTAGTAGTCAATGGATATTTAAGAGGAGAGGGCATATATTTTCGGTTTTGTTTCCCTAGCACTTAACACAGTGTATGACATGTAGTGGACACTTAAAAGACAAATTAAAATTAGTCAACTGTCAGCCTGGAAGCAATCAAGAACAAGATTGCTTGGATGGTGAATGGGCAAGCTACATTATTAGTCTATCTGTGATTGCACCCTTTTAAAATCAGTTTAACTGAATATCTTTGCCTGTGAAAAACAAATAATAATAATGATGATGATGTCCTATGAGGGCGTATTATTGCAGAACACCATGCCTATTTTCTTTTTTTAAAAATTTTTTAAAAATATTTTTTTAGTTGTTGATGGATCTTTATTTTGTTCATTTATTATTTATATGTGGTGCTGAGGATTGAACTCGGTGCCTCACGCATGCTAGGCAAGCGCTGTACCACTGAGCTATAACCCCAGTCCATCACCATGCCTATTTTCTAAGCATACACTTATTATGTACCTAAATCTTAGGAAGCATTCAATAAATCTTAGTCATTAATACTACTCAGTTTGTGTTCTTCACATTATTATTTTAAACATGTGTCCTGACAAAGCAGTATATTCTCACACAAATAGTTTTTAATTGAAACATATGGAAATTTCAATTTGGCAGGACCTGAGGTTTAAAATTATAGGCAACTTAATTATTAGAAAACATAATGAACAGTTCCAATTCTGAATACCATTAATTATGATATTTTAGCGACATGACTTAGAAGAATTAGCTACATGAGGCACACATATTTATAAAAAGAAAACTAAGAGGTGATTTTTTCATTGTTTTTTACAAGCTACTCTCTTTGAATGGATGCCATCCTTCACTTTTCCCAATCTTTTAATACTTCATATCTGGCAATTCGCTATGTTTTAAAAAGGTTTTCTTATTAAGTATTTCTTATATGCATCTCTACTTTGTTAATTTGTCAATTGTCTCTTTATCACTTTGAAAACTGAAGTTATAGAATTTAAGCAATGAATAAAAATAATATTTATATGAAGTTTGCATTTATATTACTATACTTAAAATATATTTTAATGAATATATTTTTTGAAATTTTTCCCACTTAAAAATATGCTGTTAAATTTTCATTTCTAGGGCTAGGGTTGTGGCTCAGTGGTAGAGCAGTCACCTAGTGTGGGTGAGGTACTGGGTTCAATCCTCAGCACCCCATAAAAAATAAATAAATAAAGGTATTGTGTCTGCCTACAACTAAAAAAAAACTTTTTGTTAAATTTTATTTCTAAAAATCATATTGTTATTGAGAAATGAAGTTTTAAATATATTTTGAGTATAGCTCAATAATAAATAAAAGTATAATATTTTAATAGTATCATCTAAAAGTCTATATTTTGAAAGTACACACATACACACACACACACAAATACACATATGCATACACATACTGAGAGAGAGAGAAAAGCAGCAATGAGTTATGGTTATAGTCATAGGCTCAAGAATCAGTCTTCCAGGATTCAAATATGGGTTCTGCTACTTAACAGCTGGATCCCTATGCTCCTGTGTTTTTTCCCCCTATCTGTACAAATGAAGATATATTATTTACTGGCAAATTGTTGGGGGAATTGAATGAGTTAACTCATTTAAATTAGTTAGAATAGTGCCAGACTTGTAGAAGAACTGAATAAATACTGTTTTCAAATGACTAAATGAGAAAAGGGAAGAGGTTTTCTGTTTGAGAGGGCAGCACGGACATGTCACAGAGGTAGCAAGTCATAGCATTTTTACACAGGTAAGGAGTACTGATAAAGGTGGATTGGAAAAAATGAGTCTAAGGCTATGTCTTAGTGGTTCCATAATCAGCATCCCCTAGGAGAGGTCATGATAATACCATATTGCTCAGAATATTGCTGACTTTCTGTACTTTCTGAACTTCATTCTACAGACAAAAGGAGAAATATTGAAGACAGTACACAAGCTAGTACATCAACTTTTGTACTGAACCTCCTGGGATTGGCTTCCAGTTCTTTTCTGTACCTGAATTTAATCACTTATGAAAAGAATAATGATTCCTATCTTATAGAGTATTGTGAAGATTAAATGGAGTAATATAGCTAATATATTTAGAATATTGCCTGACTAATAGTAATTGCTCAATAGAAATTAACTATTATAAATTTTGAGTAGAGGAATGATTTGATCACATCTGTGGAACTTTACATAATTTTTGGTAAAGGACAGTACTTGATCTTCTATGTGATGACAGAATGAGTTTGTAGGAGAGCTATGATTAATGAGCATCTCACATTCGAGCTACTTTCCCACAAGATTGGCCTGGCTGTATTGGTGTGGAAAAGGAAAAGCCCATTTGTAAAAGTTACAGCTACTACTTTTGAGCCTCAGGGGTCACTGGTACCATGGGACCTCCAGGCCTCCTTTTGGACAGGTAAGTGAGCCCAGAGAATGAGTGGAAGAGTCCACAGAGAAAATTTCCTATATTCCATCAGGAATCTATGTGCATATTAGAAAAATGTACTTCTTCTTCTTAGGGGGTATAATCTGTAGCAGGGCACATGGTGAGCTAAACAGAGTCCATGACTCGCCATGGACTCCCATGTCCATGACTCGCCATGTATCTCCCTTGGCCAGATCTTTCAAGCAGGGCACAACCTGAGCAATTGTATTTCTGTCCTGGCCAGAGAGCACTTATGATCAAGTTAAATTAGGCCTAGCTAGAGAATATGTGTATTATTGGTATCTACCCACCTATTAAATTTGGACTGATCTTATGATTTGCTGTGATAAATAGAATGTGGTAGAAATAACTTTATGTGACAAATAATGCTAGGCCTGAATAGATCTTTCAGCTTTGATTTACCTTCTTGGAATTCAACACTGGGATCACTATGTAAAGAGCTCTAGTCTAGCCTACTGGAGGGTGAGAAGCCATGGGAAAAAGACCTGAAATATCCCAGCTGACAGCCATACTTCCTGGCAGCTACATATATGAGTGACCTCAGGCAAGATCAGAAACAACGACCTAGTCACATGATGTTCAGCAATAATAAATACATTTTGTTTTAAGTTTCTAATGTTTGGGATGGTTTCTCACCTAGAAGTAGATAATTGATACAACTATGTAGGCCAAAAGGGAAGGAACATAGGTAATTTTGAATTTGAAATTTATCTCTGGTACTTATATTCTCTCAGCTTCCATTATCATTTCCAATGACAGATAAAATATTGATTCAGAACATCACCTTTTTATGAACACAGATATTACTGTATTATATAGATCAGTTTGGTCTTCAGGAGCAGAAACAACAACTATAGAGAGTTGCAGGATAGTTTCTAATGTTCATATGGCCTAGAAATGCCTGTGGGCTTAATGTCTTTCTGGTTACTTCATATCTCATGCAGGCTACAATAAAAGATTCAGAAATATTAAAAATACTAAACTCCTAGCTTGTTCCATTGTCACTGAGCAAGTGCTGTGTCACAATGTTGACAGTAATTTATGTGTTTGAAAAGTAGTGACTTCTAAAAACACTAACTAAAGTAGAAACACATGTGTAATGAGGAAGTAGCATAGGAGGAATCTTAAGAACTAAGAAATATGACAAATAAGTGAAATGCCATTTAAAATTGAAAATATAAATAAATCATATTTAATAGGGAAAATTAAATGATCAGATAAATCTTTGCATTTTGGTCAATTTTACTGCCTTAAGATTTTAGAAAAGTATTTATTTACTTTTATGTTCTGGTGATTTTTCTTTTGTTGTAAGTTATAGAACCATTAATTTTGATGCCAACTGGAAAAAAAACAGAGACACTTAAGAAATCATACAAGATTCTTTCTCTTTCTTTTCCTACCTCATTTTCTTTCTTTAAACCTAGAGTCTTTGCTGGAAAGGGAGGAAACAGCAAATGTGACCTGCATTCACACTAGATTCTTGCTGGAACTTCCATTCTGATCTTGAATGTTCTTGTTTTGCTAGAGCAAAGGGCCAGGCCCAAGCAGTCTACTCTATATGTCCTAAGAACTCCAGCCTGGACTTCATGGTCCTTGAGGATGAAGTGTCACCCAGGTCCACAACACCCTTCTCCCCATATGAAATGACCTAAGAGTAAAAAATGAGAGCTACATGGAGCATAGTGATATTGACCTTTCTATTGAAAATCCACATTCTGGTTCTGTGTCCCCCTCAAATTTAGACATTTTTCTTGCTAAAGATGAAGGACTAGGGACGAAAGGCCTAGACAGAGGCTGGGATGAGAATAAGGAAAGAGCTGCTCTTATAGATTAAATGAAGAGGGTATGGAGTCTGTGACCTACGCTCATCATGATACTATACCAGAATGGATAGGTTTTGGGGAAAAAAGTCAAATCAGTTCAGTTAAATAGTTGAGAGTTTATTATTGTGTCATAGTTAGGCTAGATGGGAAAATTACTGATTTGTTCAACTCAAGTCTTGTTACCTATAAAATGGGAATAATCATAGGACATGCCTTATGGGATTATCAGCATTGAATAAAAGAATGCATTTAAAGCATTTATTGCAGCATGTAGCAGATAGTGCTCCCTAAATGGTAGCTACTATTATAGCACAAATATTTTGTTCTGATAAGAAGGCAGCTTACATTTTAATTTTCTATAATTGAGTATAATTTGATTGAATCTACAACTAGCCAAATCTCACTACTTTATCCCAAAACTATAATATGACTAATATGATTTATAATTACTATCAATGTTATTCATAAAACTGTGTTAAAAACTCAAAGACAATAATATTATTAGGGGATGTCATAAAACAGAAGCATAGAAAAAAGTTTAGATGAAATCATCATAACCCTGCTAAAATGGGATACTATTGTCAAAAAGATACTTTCATTAAGTAGCGTTATTTGAAATGTGGGCATTCTCATGTGTTTTGAGTTGCCAGAGCCTTCAAACTGCCAAACTGAGTTGTTTCTTCTCAGTACTCATCTTATATGATTTATATGCAGCGTTTGACATGAAAATCATATTTCTCTCCTTGAAATACATGCTTCTATGCCACCATGTTTTCCTGGCTTTCCTTCTCTTTTTTTTATTTGCTCTTCATAGTTTCTTGTGGTTCCTACTTATCTTCCTAGCCTCTAAATACCGGAGTATCCCAAGGAACAACCTTTGAGCCTCTTTCTTTTCTAGCAGCATTAATTCCCTAGATGCTCTCATCTAATCTCACAAGTTTAAATACAATCTACGTACAGATTACTCCAAGTTTGTATCTCTACTTTCAGTTCCAGACCCATATGTCAAGTGCTATTTTATTTGTTCACTTGAATGTCCAACTCCACGTGTCCAAAATTAGCTTTCTATATCTGTGCCCATCTGTTAATAGCAACTCTTGGTGTCATTCTTGATTTTTTTCTTTTCCTCACATGTAAAATAGCTTATCAGCAAACCTCATCAGTTCTACCATCTGTGTGTGTGTGTACACACAAATGCATGTACTGTATTGCCTGATGATAAAGATACAGTCTGAGAAATGCAGTGTTACACAGCTTTGTCATTGTGCAAACATCATAGAATGTATTTACACGAAACTAGAGGGTAAAGAATATCCAACTAGGTTATGTTATAGCCTGTTGCTCTTAGGCTACAAACCTGTATGGCATATTGCTATACTCCGTACTTTAGGCAACTGGAACACAATAGTAAGTATTTATATATCTAAACACAGGTAAGATACAATAAAAATATTAAGGAAGTTTTCAGCTTTGTTATGATCTTTTAAGTCCACTGTCATAAGCATTCTGTCACAAACTGGAAGCATCACAATGTGGCACCAGACTGTCTATCCAGAAATAACCATCACATAACCACCTCAACAACCACCATCACTTCAGTTCAAATCACCATCACCTCTCTCCTGGGTTATTGCAGTGATGTTGTATCTCTTTACTTCTACTCTTGCCTCACTATATACTTTGCTCCTAACACAGCAGACAACGTGGTCTTACTAGAATTTAAGATATCATGTGATTTCTCTGTTCAAAACCCTTCAATGATTTCTATTTCACTCAGAGTAAGACTCCAAATCCTTTTAGGGACCTGGTTATTCTGTTTCCCTCTTGACTTCTCAATCTCATCTCTTACTACTTTCTGACTCATTCTGCCCTAGCCATGCCAGTCTTTCTGTCGACCAAACTGTTTTTGTCATTTTTTTCCCTTCTACATGTACCCAAGCAGCAACAGCAATACCTAACCTGAAGTAAGCACTCATTAAATATTTCCCGAAAAATTTCTAAACTTACCTCTTTTTGGATAATTTTTTCCATGAAGGCCTTTGTATAAGGCATTTCAGAGTTTGAGGTAATGATGTTTTCTTTTTCTATACAATGTTATTTATTTTCTTGTTCTCTCAAGATTATTGATACTTTTTGCTGACTCCCTATTTTTCTGGTGCTTTCTTCCTCAGACTCACTCACCTCCCCAAAACTTGATTCTCTCCATCTGTCATGCAATGTAGTGTAGTTTGTTTCCTTATCTAGATTAGGTCTGGAAAAATTTTATCCTTGGCCTCGGAAAAAAGAATGGAAAATCAAATTTTGATATTTGGTTTTAAAATCATTTAAATAAAAGGCCATGGGCAAAAATTAAAATATGCTTTGTGTAAAGTAACACTAGTTGCTATAACAGATGATATCTATAATCTGAGTAGCTTAATACAATGGAATGTTTTTTCCTCACTTGCATGAAGTCCAAAGTAGAGATTTCTTATCACTGGGTATATAAGTGGCTCTTTCTTTCATGAAAATCTGCCACTGTACAAGTTTGCTATGGAGAAGGAAAAGAATATAGAGGACTACTGTGGAATATTTGATAGAACATGCCTGTGAATGTACATACTTGTATCACCCTGCCTGCAATTTAGTCAAACCTAAGTGCAAGCAAGGGTGGGGAATGTGATTCATCTGTGTGTCCAGGAAGAAGAAGTAAGTGTGATGATGACTAATTCAGAGTCATTGCCATGATTTGTATTGCCTTTCTGTTTTCACTCTTTATTGTTGATTTTTATCATGTTCAGCATTCGTTGGAATAATACTACTAAGGATTTTTGGTATTCACTGGTTATATTTTTAATTCTTACAAACATACATGGTAAATCTGTTATCACTTGATATATGAGGAAATTAAGGCACAGAAAAATTAATGTGTCTAATATCACTAGCTGGTAAATGTTGAAACTAAGATTGGACCCAGACTATCTGAACTTAGAGTTACTTTTTAACCAGGACACTACTACCTCCCACGTTTTGAAGAGGTAAAATTTTTTCTTTCATCACATTACTTCTCAAGGAGCCAAGACGAACCTGGAGAAAACTACTAACACCTTATTTCAACTTCAGATGGCCTCAGTTGATTTGCTTGCTTGATACCAACATTTATTTCCCCAAATCTTAACCATAATGACTCAGTGTCTCCTGTTTTTATATCACTGCCCTCAGAGTGATAAAATGGGGCTAAAAAATGATGTACATTCTTTTGCCCTGTTTGTGTTAGAATTCTACCAGAACATTTCATTGGGGGCACTGTTCATATTTCTAACTTCCCTAATGGAAAACTATTTTACCAAAAAACACTGCAAGTGATATAGTAAGTATGATAAGTATGATTAAATCTCTTGCAAAAAGAGTTCCAAAACTAGTATAAGCATTCTATATCCTAATATGATACCATCTGCTAAAGATATTTATTCAGGAAAAAAAGCCTATAAATTATATTCTGATACAACTGATAGTTTGGTTTTATCTGTGTCATCAAAATACAATAGATAGCAGATAGCAAGATGAGTTATAAGACATCAGGATGCAGATTTTCAAAGGGAATATTCAACTAATAGATTTCATTCCCCACCCAAGAGTATTCAAAAGGGTCAAGTTGATAGAGATTAGAAAGGGTTTTGTGAAGACAGTTTCTTTAGAAAATAGCATATGCTGTTATTTACCACCAGCCATCCCCTGGTGAGGGAGAGATTTTGTGACTTATGCAAATGCAGTGACTTTGCTGGCACCTAGGCTATAGGGAGGAGCTTCAAAGGAGACCACTCTCAGAGTTTGTAGTCTTCCATAGACCTGAGAGAGCACATTCACCTTTTCTGATGTCCACCAGAGGTATCTGGAAGTGGAAAACTGTCTAAAATGGCTATTGGAAGCTAAGTAGAGGGCAGTGTCTGGGCAAAAACTGGGCAAGAACTGAACTCCACTCTGAATGGGCCAAAGGTACATGACTCCTAGGGGGCCTATAAGGGCCTTGGGAAGGGACAGCATTGTCCTGAATCATTTTGACTCCTGCCAGGGAGGGCAAATGAACTTTCGCAGAGTCTTTGAGTATTGGATCATCAGGAAACCAGGGGCTGGGGGGCATGATGTGGTGAAATCCAATACTAAAGGAATAGAACGTGTAATCTGTGTCACTGTTTATAATAAAAAATGCCCAGAGGAAGAGCATCTGAGAACTCATGAAAATGTCTGGGAGAAGCATCTCCAAGGCCAAGAGTGTGAAGACATTTTATAGTAGTATCAGTCAAGTGCAAACTTTCCCACCTTGACTCCTTTCAGTTAGATTCCACACAGGCAATTGACTATAGTCCCTAGGTAAGGGAAAAGGGTGGTAGTCTAATCTTTGAATGAAGATAAAATTGCTGCTTAATGTATTATACTGGGATTATGTATTAAATTGAGACTCTGTTCTGCAAACTTTTTATTTCCTAAGAGTGTCCAGAGATATCATGGGCCTACTGGAGTTTCCATCCACTAGTAGGGAACCTCCTACCCACGAATGCATTTTAAAAAGGTAATGAGAGACAAATCTAAAGCTGATTGTAGATTACATCCCATGATTTACATCGATGATTACATCTCATCAAGCAGTGCATTGATTATATGTATAAGGAAAATGTTGCTCTTCAGTAAATATGGATTTTCTAATATCATAAATTCTTATTTCCATATAGATATTTGATACATCATGTTTCTGCGTTTTAGAGAGCAATAGAGTTATTATTTGATTTATTGATGTTTGATTGGTACACAGTTTAAATCTCAAATGATTTGAGAATTATTTATAAATCTGTAAATTAAACATATCACTTAGAGAATATTTTCTATGGTACATTAGGAAAGTTGAGATTCTAGTTGAAGAAGCTGAAAGAAGTAAAGGAAGTTTCTAGGTTTTCATGTGTCCATGAGGGTTGTCTTAACTGAGTAGTTTTTCTTTCTTGTGTTTTTCCTCACTCTCATTTGGAGTCCTTGGAAAAAGAAAGCATATCTGGAGTGTATGTTAAAAACTTGACAGATCATTTTTTTTCTGCATCTCAGTTGAAAACATTTCTCTAAACCGAGAAATGAATAAATGGTTCTTTGCAGATTGGTGTGGCATTGTTTTCAGGGACTTCCTTTGATCATGCCATGACACCAATGTGTCAATAATAATTTTTTATTATTATCCACTAAATTCTTGGTACTCTGCTTGGCATAATAGGATTTGGAGTTCAGTCAAAACAAATTCAACAGTTTTTGTTTCATTGTTTTATGTCAGGCACTGTACTAGACTATGAGAAAATTAACCTGAATAGTTAATCCCAGGCATGCAGTCTGATTGCAAAACACATATATAACTAATACTGTGTCTGGTGGGATAAAGATCAAATGTGAAGCAAAATATCAAAACTTGAGCAAATGAAGAAATGATTCATTCTATGAAAGGATTAAGGAACTAAAGAATAATTGCTATTATTTATGGATATTACTAATAGATATCAATCAGCAACTAAAGTCCAGGTCTGTTTGATTTCAAAGGCTATACTCTTATTAGCTACACTGTGACATCTGAGATTGTGAGGGATCATTTCAAATTAAAAGAACAGTATAAGTAAACATATACAGATTCTAGAAGGAGATTGTAGTCCATAGTGATTGGCATGCCTTAGAAGAACAGTATGAGTAAATGTATACAGATTCTAGAAGGAGGTTGTAGTCCATAGTGGTTGACATACCTAGAAGGTTTGGAAAGATAGGAGGTATATTGTGGGGGATCTTGAATTTCATCCTAAGAAATTGGGCTTATAATAAGTAGGTAATAAGTAGTCTTGGAAAAATTATAAAAAAATAGAAAAAGACAAATAGATAATGACAATAATTAATATGTTCTAATTGTCTCACAGAGACTAATGTTTCTCAGTGTAATTTAAAAACAAATGTACTCTTATTTCCATGGTGGTGTTAAAAAATGATATAAATTTTATCTAAATCACCATATAATTGCTGAGTTGAACAGTGACTGTTTGCTTTTGTATTTATAAGCATGTTGGTACTAAGTACTCATCAGATTAATAAAAATAGAATTGGAGAAAATTTCATGTGTAAATATACCACTTCAGGAAGTGAATGTCAAATGATGCTAGACTACACACACTGAACAAATAACGTGTTCATATCAATGAAGATAGAGAAAAGAGTGAAAGACCCTTGTTACCTTATAGCTTATTGTGCAATAGGTACACCAAACTTCTGAGGACTGGCACCAGACCCACATCTTCAGTGGGAGTAGTTGGTGGAAGCAAAAAATTCATACTGAATTAATGTTAATTTGAACTTTATCAATTTGGTAGTTTGGATATTTGGTTTATGAATTTGCTTTAGTTCCATAATTGCATAGATGTTATGACTCTCAAGATTTTATGCAATTTTAAGTTAATATATATTTAAATATGATATACTGCATAATTGTACTTAAGGCCAACATTGGGACCCAGGAAAATTTTGTTCTCCTATATTTAAAAAATACTTGAGGAATAATTACTACTGAGAAATGTTAAGATAGTATATGAAGAAAAATGTGATAGTAGGTGGGATGGAATTTCAAACACAATAAGAATATATGCAGAAATAGAAATGCAGACATAATTTGACTATTAAGCTTGAAGTCTTTTTGTGGTAGAAAGCAAAGGCAGCTAGAAAATTTAGACACGCTCATAATATGTGTTGGAGTATGGAAGGAGTTGATATGCACTCTTCAGGAGGACAATACAAATGCGACTTATTTGAGGGTACCCCAAAACACACCCTGAGTGAAGAATTTGGATGAAAGAATTTATTTGATAGGTGATTCCAGGACATGCTAGAAGGAAGGAGGATGATAAAGTGTTATCACCGTGGGTCACTAGAGGTGAATCCCACTGGGGAAGTATGAGAGCAACTACAAAACACTTGCCTTGGAGTTATCCCATCAATGGACCAAGAGGTTGGGATATTTGTACACCTACTTCCACTAGCATTTGATTGAGAGATTTTCCTAGAACACACAGATTCTGTGGTACTTCTGACTTGCTGCATGGGATGCAAACAGGGTGTGAAGACCAAAGAAAGCCTTCAGGCAAAGCAAGGCTACCTGGCAGCCAGAAGGAGGGCTGTGTACAAGGAAGTAGTGAGGCCAAGGGAATATGGAAGGAGCATCTACTGCATTTGCTACATGGTCAATTTAAAACTGCTAGTTTTGTGGACTAAGGAGACTGTCAATTCATACAGGCTGTCAGGTGCCTTGAATTATATTGGACACTTTCACACTGACTTCTTACAAAGATTCTGCAGTGTAGAGTTTCTCTCCATGTTTTATAGCGAACAATACTCACTCTCAGAAAGATTTAGTACCTCTCGAAAGTCACACAGCTAAGTCATGTTTAAGTTAGAGTTAGGAGTCAGGTTTTCAATTCATGCATTTCTGACCTAGAAGGCTATGATCCTTCTACTTACTAATGAAATGAAGAAAATGTAAAAAGATTTTGGAAATGTGAAGGATAGAAGGTAATAATGAATTTAGACAGTGCTCTATTTTTCATTTATATTCTGTTTATTAAGAAATTGACTTTTTCTTATTCTAATTAATTGCAAATCGCCAATAATATTCTGAGTGGCAATATGTTAAATAATAGGTTCATGTTTCCTCAAGAGTTTATTCTGGAGATATATAACACAGAAAAATCTTTAATGTTACAGGATAGTATTCTTAAAGATATATTTGTTTCCAGTGATAATCTTAAGTGTTTACATGATCAGTAAAATATACAAAAGTAAATTAACAAATTAGTTTCAGTGACCTCTTAAACAATAATAGTTCTGTGATACCAGTAAGAATCCTGTTGTTGGGCTGGGGTAAAGGCTCGGTGGTGGAGCGCTTGTCTAGTATGCATGAGGCACTGAGTTCGATTCTTAGCACCACATATAAACAAATAGAAGGTTTAACAACAACAAAAAAATTTAAAAAGAATTTTGCTATTACTAACACAGACATAAAGCTAATGTTCAGAAATAAGTGACTTGTCTGATGTGATTCAGCTCCTCTTTGATAAGAGTGTGTCTAGAATTGCATTATCTCAGGTTTTATTTGTGGAAAGCAGATGCAAGTCCCTTTATACAATACATGCAGCTGTGAAAAAGCAATTTTTTAGTACTGGAAATTTTGCTACTCAAAGTAATCCTATTATAAATCCTTTGGTAAACCACATGGCTTGTTTTAGGTCCAAATAGGGAATTTTCACATTTGGATTTGTTTGAAAGTGCTAAGTACCCTAGCCATTTTTTTTTTTGCCTTGTGAATGATTATAATTATCTTTTGATATACCTCTTACATCTTGAGGTTTTCTCTTCATGGTGGACATAGAGATTTTCTTCAGACAGCATCTCTCCTACTATGCTGCTTCAGTTTTTTGCCAAATGAGTACTGGTTGATATTATTTCTCAACTATTGATTTCAATTACGTTATCCAGGTCCTTAGGACAAGCAGTGAGAAATATGATACCTAATTATAAAGAAAGAGGCTTTAAAAGAAAATATTCTTGGATGAAGATGGAGTTTTCTTCTGTTCTAGCACGAAAATCACTTCTATCTGCATTCATCGATGTCAGTGTTGAGGGTGTTATTACATTCCTAGGGACATTAAGACCTCGAACACCTGCACGTGACTTGTACTTTTCAGCCCTGAGGAGGGTTGCAGTTTGTCAGTAGTTTGGGGATGTGGTTTCTCTCTGATGCTTTGCCTACTCAGCCTCATGGGTTTAGGGTCCTTGTTTTGAAATGGTGCCATCTATCTTTGATCACACCTGTCATTTCCTAATAACCTGCAGCTTCGGGCTGTTTGGCTGTGTCGCTTCAGTGTTTCTTTCCTGCTTACCTTGCATGTGGTTGTTCCACTTCATCTCATCTCACTTTATAAGCAGTTGCTTAGGAATTCTGTTGTAATCTATCTATCTTTACATTCCTAACCCCATAAAACTGAGGTATAAAGCAACATGCTTCAGTGATGGGAAGTTGATCAAATGCTTTGAGTATATGGAGTCATTGATGTGTTGAAGATCAGGGAAATAGGCAACCTTCATTGTATCCTTTAATCTTATTTTAGAAAGTAGAATATACCATATTCCTCATCCTAAGTGGAAATTTTAGAGCTTGGCAAAAGGATAAAAGAAATTGCCCACAGATTCACCATTTAGAAAATGCCACTTGTTAAACCATTTATTTCATTTTTTTCTAGTAATTAAAATATACATTTATCATTATTTTATATTTTGCTTCTTTTATTTAACAGGATATGACTGATATTTGTTAGTATATATAATTTATAAGGATAACTTTAATATTTATATTCTATTTATAAAAGTTTCTCATATATTTATTTACTCAACCTAATCTCTCTTATGTTATTTTTTAATATTTTAGTGCATATCGCTAAACTGCCTTCCAAGAGTGTCATGATAATTTATATACTTATTAGTAGTATACAATAGTGCCTATTTCACTATACCCTACGCATCCATAGCTATTCTAATCAAAATCATTGTTTCTGGTAATGTGCTGGACAAGAAATGCTATCTTCTTATTTTAATTTGCATGTACTGGACTTTTAGCAAGGATGAACAATCACTATATATTTTTAAAACTCATTATCCCTTCTTGTAAACTTTCCATTTATAGTCTTTGTCCATTAAACTATTAGTTTCTCAATAGTTTTCTTACTGATATGTATAATTTTTGTAGTAGACTACTCCTTTATCATGTTAATTGCAGATATTTTTCAGTTCCTTTTTTAATCATTCAAAAGCTTTAACTTTAGATGTAATCATATAACTAATTCTTTCTCCTTGTGTTTTTTTAAAAAATATTGTTCTGTGTTGTTTTCCTAGTAAGGAAAGTATCCAGCCTTAAGTGAGGGAAATCCTGATTAACAGAAACTCACATAAGAGAGGGATTTCTTTTACTTGCTTAAGCAGAAGTCTGGTAATAGGTTGTAAAAGCTTTAGTTTTGGGCTGGGGCTGTAGTTCAGTGGTAGAGTGTTTGCCTGGCATTTGTGAGGCACTGGGTTTGATCCTCAGCACCACATTTAGATAAATGAATAAAATAAAGATCCATCAACAACTAAAACAATTTTTTAAAAAAAAACTTTACTTTCTCACATTATTGTTTCAGAACAAGGTCATTTTTCTGTTGTGCCATCTTTGATTATTATCAGAGATTTTATGTGTATACATATAAGTAGCTTCATGAAAGAAGCTAGGGCTCAGAGAAGTGATTTTTCTGTCCCTATCACTTGGTGGAGAAGTCCCATGTATCCTTTTTCTCAGTCTCTACACTTATAATTGTACTCTACCATTACTTGATTATCTTGCTGGGGATCTCACATTGATACCTGCCAATGGCATATAATACATATTACAAATATGATTTTGTTCTGCATTCTTTCAATATATGCCAGCAATATTATGTTTTGGCAATTAAAATCTCAATTATTCAACTTTTTATAATAGATAAAATACTTTAGGTTAAAATACATGGATAAACTTCAGTATCTTCTAAATTAAAAACTCTTATTTATTTTCTTTGTATTTTTATAGATGTACTAGAACTTTATAAAAGAACTCAAAATTTTTAGACCATGCTGTGGTTTTGTATTTTATGTATTAAAATTATTTTTCATTATTTTTATTTTTTATATTAAAATCGAATTTATGGGCAGTCAATTCAGAAACTTACTGAAGTGAAGTGTAAGATAGTTTGACTTAGACAGATCAAAGAAAGAAATGCTGTCATTAATCTTTGCAAGTCTCTCATGGGCAAATCTAAACCAACATGCAAAAAATCTGTATTTGTGCAAAGCATTCAACTTGACCCTGTCATATGAGCTTACAAATTAGTGGTTAGGACAAAAGTAATAGATAATATTTTAATATATAAAATATATAAATAATAAATAATAATTAAAAGTGACTTAATTTAATATAATTTAATCGATGTTAAATGTCTCAGAGTAGGACATGTTTGTTTTCTGCATGAATAGAATATACCATATTTTCTTACCTTCGTTTTTGAATAAGTATCATGATTTTTTACTTTTATTAGTTCTTTTAAATTATGCATAATATTAGGATTTATTTTGACATAATTATAAAAGCATAGAATACAATTTGCTCTAATTCAGTTTTCAGTACTTCCCCTTTCCCTTTCTCTCTCCCCCTCTGGTTTCCTTTCTTCTATTCTACTGATCTTTCTGCTATTTACTTATAGTTTTAATTTTAATTAGTGTCTTGTGATATACATAAAGATGAGATTCACTGTGGCATATTCATATATGTGCATAGGAAAGTTAGGTCTGATTCATTCCACTCTTTTTCCCTTTCCTTTTCCTCCTCCATTCCCCTCAGTCTCCTTCCTCTGCTCCACTGATCTCTTCTATTTTAATGGAATCCTCCCCACCTTTTTCTTTTTTCTTTTTATTTGTTCTAATTAGTTATACGTGATGGTAGAATGCATTTTGACATATCATGGATAAATGGCATATATACTTTTAATTCTTCTGGTTGATGTACAACTGGTTGTGTAATCATATATGCACATATGATCAATTCATTCCATTGCTCTTCCTACCCCAATACCTCCTCCCCTCCCTTCACTCCCCTGTTTAATCCAAAGTACCTCTATTCTTCCCTAGCCACCCCCTGCATTGTGAATTAGCATGCACATATCAAAGAAAATATTTGGCCTTTGGTTTTGGGGGACTGGCCTATTTCACTTAGCATAATATTCTCCAGCTCCATCCATTTACCTGCAAATGCCATAATTTGATTCTTCTTTGAGGCTGAGTAATATTCCATTGTGTATATGTATCACGTGTTCTTTATCCACATATCTGTTGAAGGGCACCTGGGTTGGTTCTATAGTTTAGCTATTGTGAGTTGAGCTGCTATAAAAATCACTGTAGCATGCTGATTTTAAGTTCTTTGGGTATATGTAGAGTAGGATTACTGGGTCAAATGGTGGTTGTATTCCAAGTTTTTTGAGGAACCTCCACACTGCTTTTCATAGTGATTTCACCAATTTGCAGCCCCACCAGCAATGTATGAGTGTACCTTTTCCCCTACATCCTCACCAACATTTATTATTGCTTGCATTCTTTATAATTGCCATTCTGACTGGAGTGAGATGAAATCTGTAGTTTTAATTTGCATTTCTCTAATTGCTAGAGATGTTGAACATTTTTTCATATATTTGTTGATCAGTTGTATTTCTTCTTCTGTGAAGTGTCTGTTCAGTTCCTTAGCCCATTTATTGATTATTTGTTTTTTTGGTGTTAAGTATTTTGAGTTCTTTGTATATCCTGGAGATTAATACTCTATCTGAGGTGCATGTGGCAAAGATTTTCTCCCATTCTGTAATCTGTCTCTTCACATTCTTGATTGTTTCCTTTGCTGTGAAGAAGCTTTTTAGTTTGTTGACATCCTATTTATTGATTCTTCTTGATTTTACTTATGTTTTAGGGGTTTTGTTAAAGTAGGCATTTCCTAAGCCTACATAGTGGAGATTTGGGTCTACTTTTTCTTCTGTTAGGCACAAGGTCTCTCTGTTCTAGTGCCTAAGTCCTTGATCCTCTATGAGTTGAGTTATGTGCATGGTGAGAGATATAGGTTTAATTTCATTTTGCTACATATGGATTTCCAGTTTTCCCAGCACCATTTGTTGAAGAGGTTATACGTTTTCCATTGTATGTTTTTGGCATCTTTGTCTAGTATAAGATAACTGTATTTATGTGGGTTTGTCTCTGTGTCTTCTATTCTGTATCATTGGTCTACATGTCTGTTTTGATGCCAATATCATGCCATTTTTGTTACTATGGCTCTGTGGTATAATTTAAGGTTGGGCATTGTGATGCTTCCTGCTTCACTTTTCTTGCTAAGGATTGCTTTGACTATTCTACATCTCTTATTTTTCCAAATGAATTTAATTATTGCTTTTTTATTTCTATGAATAATATCATTGGGATTTTAATAGGAGTTGCATTAAATTTGTATAATTCTTTTGGTAGTCTGGCCATTTTGACAATGTTAATTCTGCTTATCCAAGAGCATGAGAGATCATTCCATCTTCTAAAGGTCTTCTTCAATTTCTTTCTTCAGTGTTCTGTAGTTTACATTGTAGAGGTCTTTCACCTCTTTTGTTAGATTGTTTCCAAATTATTTTTAATTTTTTAGGCTATTGTGAATGGGGTAGTTTTCCTAATTCTCTTTCAGTGGATTCATCACTGATGTATAAGAACACATTTGATTTTCCCCCACCCTTTTCTTGTCTCTTCTTTTTTTAGTTTTTGCATATCAGAGAAAACCTTTCAACCTTTGGCTTTTTGAGTCTGGTTTATTTCACTTAGAATGATGCTCTTCAGTTCCATCCATTTATTGGCAAATGCCATATTTTCTTTCTTCTTTATGGCTAATACTCCTTTGCATGTATAGGCCACATTTTCTTTATCCATTCATCTGTTGACAGGCACCTAGTTTGGTTCCATAGCTTGGTTATTGTGAATTGTGCTGCTATTCACATTGTTATGGCTGCATCATATAGCATACTGATTTTAGATTTTTAGGACATATACTGAGGAGTGGGATAGCTGTGTCATACGATGGTTCCATTACTATTTTTTGAGGAATCTACATACTGTTTTCCGGAGTGATCATACTAATTTGCAGTCCTACCAATAATGCATGTGTGTTCTTTTCTCCCCACATCCTCATTAACATTTATTATTATTTGTATTCTTCTTGATCATTGCCATTCTGAATGGAGTGAGATGAATTCTTAATGTAGTTTTGATTTGATTTCTGTGATTGCTAGAGATGTTGAACATTTTTTCGTGTATTTGTTAGCCATTTGTATTTCCTCTTTTGCAAATGTCTGTTTAGTTCTTTTGTCCATTTGTTAATTGGGTTTTCCTTTTTGGGGTGTTGTTTTGAGTTCTTCTATATCCTGGATATTAATGCCCTGAGAAGCAAGTGGCAAAGATCTTTTTATAGGCACTTAATCTTTCTATAGGCTAAAAGATCATTTATAGGCTCTTTCTCCATACTCTTAATTCATTCTTTTGCTATGCAGAAACTTTTCAATTTGATGCCATTCCACTCATTGATTCTTGCTTTTATTTCTTGTACTTAGGAGTTTTGTTAAGATAGTCTCTGCCCATGCCAACATTTTGGAGTGTTGGGCCTGCATTTTCTACTGGTCTAATTCCTATGTCTTTGATCCACTTGGAGTTTACTTTTGTGTAGGGTGAGAGATACAGGTCAAATTTCATTCTTCTACATATGGACATACAGTTTTCACATCACTACTTGTGAAAAACACTATCTTTTCTCCAATGTGTTTTTGGCACCTTTGTCTAGTACCAGATGACTGTATTTATGTGGGTTTGTCTCTGTATCTTCTATTCTATTCTTATGTCTTCATGCCTACTTTGGTGCCAGTTCCATGCTGTTTTTGTTACTATAGCTCTGGAGTATAATTTGAGGTCCAGTATTGTGATGCCTCCAGCAACACTCTCTTGTTCAGGATCGTTGGTTATTCTGGGTCTCTCTTTTGTTTTTTTTCTTCTTCTTGATACTATGGATTAAACCCAGGGTCACTTTACCACTGAGCTATATCCTCAACCCTTTTTATCTTATTATTTTTTATTTTGAGACAGGGGCCCACTAAGTGCTTAGTGCCTCTTTAAATTGCTGAGGCTGGCCTTGAACTTGCAATTCTCCTGCCTCATCTTCCTGAGTTGCTGGGATCTTATTTTTCCAAATGAATTTTAGACTGTTTTTCTAGTTCTGTGAAGAATGTCATTTGTATTTTGATGGGAATTGCATTGAATCTATATAACACTTTTGATTATATGGCCATTTTTACAATATGAATTCTGCCTATCCAAGAACGAGGGTGGCCTTTATATCTTTTAAGGTCTTCTTCAATTTCTTTCTTCAGTGTTCTGGAGTTTTCATTGTAGAGTTTTCACATCTTCATTTGATTAATTCCCAAGTATTTTATTTTGTTAAGGGTATTGTAAATGTGATACTGTTCCTAATTTCTTTTTTACCAGATTCATTATTGGAATATAGGACAGCAATTGATTGTATCTTGATCTTTTTTTCTGCTACTTTGTTAAATTTGTTTATCAGCTCTAGATGTCTTCTGGTAGTTTTTCAGGTCTTCTAAATATCATGTCATATCATCAAAAAACCATTAATTTGACTTCTTCTTTTCCTGTTTGTATACTTTTAATTTCTCCTTCTCTTGATTAATTGCTTTGGCTAGATTTTCAAGGATTATATTAAATAGGAGTGGTGGACATCATTGTTTTGTTCCTGTTTTTAGAAGAAATGCTTTCAGTTTTTCTCCATTCAATATGATGTTGGCTTTAGATCTGTTACATATAACCTTTACAACATTGATATAAGTTCCTTCTATTTCTAGTTTCCCTAGTGTTTTAAACAGAAATTCTTGCACTTTGTCAAATGCCTTTTCTGTATCAATTGAGATAATCATGTGACTCTTGTTCCTAAATCTATTTATGTGGTGAATTACACATATTGTTTTGTATATGTTGAACCAACTTGCATCCCTACGATGAACCCCATTTGATCATGATATATTATTTTCTTAATGTGTTTTTGATGTGGTTTGTTAATATTTTATTAAGGAATTTTTGGTCTATATTCATCAGGGTTATTGGTCTGAAATTTTCTTTCCTTGATATGTCTGTCTGGTTTTTGTGTCAAGGTAATACTGGCTTCATAGAATGAGTTTGGCAGTGTTCTCTCCTTTTCCATTTCATGGAATAATTTGAAAAGGCTTAGTGTTAAGTTCTTTTAGGTCTAGTAGAATTTGACTGAGAATCCATAAGGTTCTCGGCTTCTCTTCATTGGAGAGCTTTTGATAACTGCTCCAATTTCATTTTTTGATCAATATCATGATTTTTTTCTGTAAGTATATACTATACAAATTATTTAATATTTTATGTAAAACATCCATGTATTTTTTCTTTAATATGACTTTAAATTGATTTAAACTTTATATTTTTCAGTTTTAAAAGTTACATTCTTATATTAAGAAATAATATCCATGACTCATGGGTTCAGTCTTCTAGGTATACTTTTTTAAAAAGCCATACTTCTTTTTAACACATTAAATCAAATGTATTGAAAGAAAAAAAAGTGCTTTTCATGTACCATGTAAAAATCATCTTATGTTTCAATCTTTGGGAAATACTGACTTACACAATCAATTATTATGGAGCGTAGATGAGGAACAATATAACAAATTTGCAGTGACTCTATTAAAATATGTGAATTAAAGAATCCTCTTGTTCCCCTAAGGCCATAATCAAAATTATGGCTTGCGTATATTGTCTGCCAGGCAAGAGCATATTAATCAGAATTTCTTTGGTCTTCATAGATATTTTGTATAATTTAGCTTTAAAAAACAGCCTTCAGATAACAGCCTTTCATGAGTGTTGAAAAGACTTTAGTTTCATTCTTAATCTTTCAATAATAGATCCCAAGAGTGAATAAGGTTACACATTTCACTTTTATAATCATCTTTGCTCAATCTACTGAAGTAAGGAATGCATTTATATAACATAGCACATTATTTCTTCTAGGTTGCTTTATAATTTGTTCAGAATGATTGCAAATCTTACTAAAAGCAATTCAGATACTTCAAAAAGAGCTTCTCATTCATGATTAAAGACACACAAGCCTAAAGAAGTATCCTCAGCTAATTTTGAAGAATCATTGAAATATTTTGGGAATCAATTTTCCTAACCAAATATAACAAAATTTAGAATTCCATTTACAGTTAGATCTTTTTAGGCTTATATTCATTTGCTAATAAAATTTGTACTATAGATCGAATGGAAACATTTAAAATATTCACTATTTTTAATAGAAATCTTCTAAAATGCATTATCTCCTTTCAGATATTCTTAAACAATTGATAATAAACTTAATACACATTTCTTTAAGACTCACAATCATCCTTTCTGCAATTCTACTAGCATGCCATATTGTCATATGGGTCCGTGTTTCTGGTTTTCCTGACTCTGACCCATTAGATTTATTTTGCAGCTATTATGCTAATCTCTCTAATAAGCCTCAACCTTATTTGTCCTTTCAGTTGGTTGCTCCCAGTTTTCCATGGGTTTACCTATGTTTCCCAGTTTGGAGACTGGTGCAGTTAATACGTCCTGTAACCATTTAGAAAGTTTTTAAAACATACTTTAAAATTGGACATAGCAAGGAAGCACTCCCTTCCTTCCCCAACTCTACTATTTAGACAGAGAACTTATGTCAGTGAAGTTCTTATCCATTTGTACTCCTTTGCATACAGATATTCACACATGCACTAACGTACCTTACCCCTCAGTCACACACACACACTGATACCATTCGTCATGATTTCAGCCATTCCTTTGGAGATCAAGAATGCATCCAATGAGGAGATTCAGCATATTGTATTACCACATATAAAGGGGACTTCCTAAGGTACCTTTGTGGCAGAATAAATTGGGAAAGGGTGATCCATCAGTGGTGTCCACAGTAGGCAATGCACAACATCTTACTGCCACGAGATGAAGACAATACAGGAACTGCTATTTGTATTTATATCGTACTTTAAATGTCAGGGATAAATATATTTGATATGCAGAGATTATCAGCAATGGCGAGGTATCCTCAATGAAGTGTGGCAATTCAACAATCTAAAGTGATTGATAGAACAAATTCACTATTAGCTTTTCAATTTTTTTACAACATATCATGATTATGTACTACAGGACGTCATAATCTGTTAATTTTATACAACAAATGCTTTAGAGTTTTTATAGCTTGAGAATGCTTTTAATAACTCAAGAAATGACCAAGAAAATATGTAGGGATTTTAAAATCTTGGGTCAGTTTATATAGTTTATAAATAATCTAAATTGATAATGGTAACAAATGTTAAAATATCATACTTTTACAATTATTTGAAAGATTGTAATAATTCTCATCCATACCCCAGTGCCTATTGTAGTAATTATTGATTTACTACCAAAAGAAGGTGTCTAATCAAATCTCTGCATATCAGCCTGACATTTGAAAGGGTCAGCTTTCAGAAAAGAATTACCATTCCTTTATGTTTCCAAAATTGAGACTTTTCCTGTGTACTCATTTGAAATGATTATTTAGGCATTTGGAGAATTTAGATTTATTAGCTTTACATTGAAAAGGGATTTTTGAAAAATTCACCATCAGAAAAAAGGCAAATACTCAGCTCTTTCTAGATCATAGGAAGAATTCTTATAGATATTTATGTATATATAGAGATATACATATATTCAAAATAACTGACTTCTAAAGGAAAAATAAATATATTTATATATTAAAATATAACTATTTTATATATATGTATGATTATCTGAAATATATTTACATTTAAATGTATATTTGTAAATATTATGACATATAGCCAGATATGTGTATATACACTATATGCATTGTTGGAGAGCCTAAATTCTTTTTTTAATCTACAATCCTATATTGGAAGATAACCTATTTTAGTGGAGGCACTAGAAAAAAAAATAGATGTCATAATCCCTGTCTTTCAGGTATGGATAAGAATAAAGTTGCATATATTCTTTGAGACAATATTATATTTCTTAATAGAAGGATGAAAGAATTAGACCAAATTAGGTTATGTGTTCTTCTCTGTTTAGCTAACCACTGGTTGTTTTCCTCATTGATACATTAAGTCAGATGTTGCTCATTACAGCCGTCCACTGGATTAATGGCAGAATCATTACCAATTGACTGCTGTTGAATCAGTCAGCTCAGGCTGATTGCATAATTGAGACTATCAGTCTCTTGAGAACCACAAAGGAGGCAGAAGGTATTGACTATTAGGTTCCCTTTGCTGGTCCCCCCAGCTATCAGTGTTTCTTCATGTGGGAGGGAGTTTCAAGATCATGGGTCTTCTTGGCAGGAAAGTTGTTGAAGGTGGATCCTCTTTGTTGGTACTGTCCTGTGTAGTCTACTACAGGTAGGGAACTCCAGGCTCTATAAAGCCAGAGAACACTTTCTTTGCAGGTTTATTGGTTTATCCTCAGCAGGATCCCCACAGATTCTCTTTGCCAGTGCTATTGACTCAACTGCTATTGTCAATGGGGCTTCTGTTCAATTCTGAGGAGGAATGAGCCTCCCTGGGCTGCTCTGGCTCTCTTGGGTACCAGGACATGCTGGTCCTAGGCTACCTTCTTTCTTAGGGTGGGAAGTTGTAGGATGTGCTACAACTACATTTTTCCTCCAGTTCTGGGATCTCTAAGCAGTTTGTCTTCCTCCTTACACATTTTAGATTTTTTCTTTGCTTGCCTCTTATATTATTTCCAGCCTGTATAGTTGTATTTATTGGGAGTGGGTTAGTAGGAGGAAGAATCAGAAGAAAGGAATTTATGCCATCTTGTCCAGACTGGCAGTTTGAGAGGGCAAAAAGTTGCAAATAGTAATAAATTACCATTAACTTATCAGAAATTTTTCTTAAACATAATGATTCTGGTGTTTAAATATTCAGCATATTATCTATAAAAATAAAAATTTAAAGCTTACAGATTTATTTAGTATAGTTATCTGATTCAACATGTCTATTTTATTTACCTACTTATTTGTAGTACTTAACCCAGTCACATATAGTGTCTGCCTAACAAATAATTGTTAAGTAATTAAAGTATAATTTATATTTTTATAAATGATAAAAAACTGAGGCACAGAGGTTTAGATAACTTCAAAATTATGTAAGTAAATACTGGTGAAACTAAGAATCAATATTTCTTCGGTAGACACCAAATCTATTGAATCTTGAATAACATACATAAATTGTCTTATTAACTATTACTGCTTCTGTTTTATTTGATATTTGGATGTCTCAGCATGACATTAGAAATGTAACTATTTTTAGCATGTACTACTTATTTATCCTGTGAGGTTTATTATTATTATTAATAATAAATTTTAAAACCCTCAATAGCTAGTAATCAGCTTCTCACCAATGATACTTTTGTCAGAGATTAATATCAGTGCTTTCCAATGCACCAGAATGAAGCTAATCTCTATTAGAAAATCCATAGCTGCCTTAATGAAACTGTAATAATAAAAGCAATTGGCATTTTTTGATATTCACAAGATGGAAATTATAATTTGTCTCCTGTGTACAGGAAAAGAGAGGGACATAGTTAACAAACATAATAATGTATTTGTCATTTCCTTAAAAAATGTAAATTTCCTTGTATTAATAGAAAGCAACTATAATTTGAAACTGAATTATGGATTTGTATAATTTGGGAAAAGAAAAATTATTATTAGAGGTTTTCTTTTCCAAGTTATGGAAAAGATTTATATCTTAATAGTCCTAAAATTGGGCTGAGGTTGTGGCTCAGTGGCAGAGCCACACTCGCACGTGTGAGGCACTGGGTTTGATCCTCAGCACCACAT
Source organism: Geosciurus inauris (assembly GCA_004024805.1). NCBI lineage: Eukaryota > Metazoa > Chordata > Mammalia > Rodentia > Sciuridae > Geosciurus > Geosciurus inauris. Next base: position 185,391 of record PVHX01001696.1, read on the forward strand.
AAAAATTAATAAACAAAATAAAGACACTGTCTCTATGTATAACTAAAAAATATTTTAAAATAAATAAAAACAAGGAATAATAATGATAGAAAACTTAGGATATATTTACTTAGCATATACTTACTTTCATTTTATTTGTTTCACTATAAGCATATAATAATAATAATGTAATGCACATTTCAAAAAGCTAGTAGAAAGAATATTGAAAAATTTTACCATCAACAAATGATAAATGTTTGAGGAGATAGATTTAACCTCATTTAAACATCACTATATATATATATATACACACACACACACACACACACATGTATGCACACACATACATACACACACACATATACATACACATATATCTCAAAACTTTATATTACCCTGTTGAAATGTACAATGTTATGTTTTTTATTTGTACCAGAAAAAATAAATTTCATTTAAAAATAAAGTCTTAAGTTTAGCCAGTTTGTATTAACTTGGTGAGAGCTAAGCTTTAATGTACTGGCTATTACTGTTTTAATAAATTTAAACTTAACTCAATCTTAAATATTGATAATTGAGAACTATATGCCTAGGGTATGTATTAGTATACATATGTTTTATATGTTTATATATATATATATACACACACATATATATATAAAATTGTTTACATTACCTAAAATCATAATGAAGTTTTCATTTTTTAACTATCATTTTTTGGCTAATATTATCAGAGAATTAAATTTAATGTTTCAAATTAATTTTAATATCAGATTCTAGGAACTCTAATTTATTGATCATTATTATAATGTCAGTAAATGACATGGATAAAATATAACTAAAATGTTTAAATTTCTATAATTTTAAGTTGTATGAGATATGTAAATACTATCTGTTCTGGTCACTTAAATTAGATTAAAGCACTAGTAATACTATCATTGGTGTTAGTGTTATTTGAATACATTGCTAATCATAGACATTGGATATCATCTGTTTTGAAATAATTTGGGAGAAATGAAATAATTCCTTAAGGGATAATCTGGCATAATGAAAGGAATATTGGTTTGGTTTTCAATAAAAAATCTTAAACACTGGATTGACTACTTATTTACCAGTCCATGACATTGGGCAAACAAGTTACCATTACCCTAGCTTCAGTTCCTCATTTATTACAGAAAAACTAAAATTTCCACATTACCTGATTGTTTGGAGTATGACAGATACCACACAAATCAACTCTTAAACATTTTCTGATAAAAAATAGATGCTTAGAAAAGTGTCATCATGATTCATTTGTGTATTCCATTTTGGTTGTAATAATGGGCATATTATCTTCTTTGATAAGCTTACTAAAGTGCATGTTAGCTTGTCCACTGGCCTGGTGATTCAGAGCATGACTCTCTGATAGAAATGAATCACATAAGAGGTCATTTTAAAATTTTCATATTTTGGCCACATTACAAGCCAAATTTAATGCAAATAGTTAGGTCAGATGTGCTTCGATGATCCAAATATTACCTTAGGGTGAAAGAACCAGGATGTGCAGCCAGGTCAGCTCCTCCATGAGCCAGCATGCTTTAGTTTTATAATAAGGATTTAAGGAACTGAAATAAGAAAATTGATTTTTAAAATGATATGTTTAGTTTGGAGGAAAATGGAAACATATGTTCTATCGAATTTTCTTTATATTAGTGTAAATAGAAGTGTCACTGCTAGAGAATATGTTTTTATGCTGCAGTAGTTAAAAATATATAGAAAAAAGATAAACATGAATTACATGTCTTCCCTTCTAATCCTTATTCTGACATTTTTTGTGGGTGAAACATTGTGGAACTTGTCTCCTCTTGTAGGAGTTATTTAAGAATGTGAACTTGGGAGTTGCATTAAATGGCTTCAAATATGGCCTCCAGCCTTTGATCTTGTGCGTGTTACTCAACCTCTCTGTCTCAATTTTCTCTTCTATAAAATGGGAATAGTAAACAACCCTACCTTATTGGCTGCTTGTAAGGACTAGTACTAAATGAATGAGCTTTTAATATGCCTAACATCTAATAAAAACTCAAAAAATGTGAGCTATTTTTATTTTAATTAAGATTCAGAATATGAATGTAAATTTGAGCAATTATTTGGTGATTACTTTTAAACACTGCATTCCATCCTCTTTAGCCTTCCATTGCATTTGTTGTTTAAAGCAGTGGGAGCTTAGTAGGCTGTTTAGCACACTTGAGAGTACTTAATGCTGGTTTCAAATGATTGGAAAGAAAAAGTCAGAATTATAATGGGAATAAGTTATTTAGCCTTCAAATCTTTATTGAGCTGAAGCATTCTTACATCACTGTTTTTTTTTTTTATGAATTTTCCTTCCATAGCTTTCTATTAAGTTAATATCTTCTGAACTTATTTAACCTTCACTTCCTGAAATATACTTTAAATTCATAATGGATTTAGTTAGAAAGTAGTGGGAATGCTCTTGTTCTAATTTTTTCTAGTTAAGTTTTCAGTGTGCTCAAAGTTTAAGACCTGTCATGATTTGTACCTGGTAAACATGAAAACGTAGTTTAAAAGGCTCATATCTCAACTGTCACTTGAGATGATTTTATTATTTTTCACTTTTAAAACAGACCATTTTAAAATTTATATTTTTAAAGTCAATCAGAAATTCAGACTGAGTATCTTTTCAAGTAATATTGAAAACTTTTCACTGATGTGGTTTATATTTAAATCAGAAACTGTGCACTGAACTGAAACTTCATACACTTGCCCAATTTGACTTTTGCTTGTTATATTTTGGTTAATTTTGACTGATTTTAATATACATATTTTAATATATGATTATAGCAACTTTGAATATTGAAAAATGAATATACTGTGTTACTCATAAATACTTTGAAGAGTTAATTTTACAGAATAGAAACAGCAGTATGTACACACAAACACACTCTCAAACACAAGTATTTTTGCTACAGCATTATTCATATATAACTAAAAACTGGAAATAACTTAAGTTGCCATCAATAATGGAAGTGATTTTATTCAAACTTTGAAATATTATAGGATGTTATACAGTATTAATTAGGGCTATGATATATTGCTAAATGAGAAAATTATGTTATATGGCAATTGCATTTTTTGTAATAATCCTTAGAAGCCTCAATTTTGTGTATATATGTATATGAAAGTGAAAAAATGGAAAGGAACAGTAGATAAGAGGAGTTGGGTTTGTTTATTATACTTACTTTTATATATTTTACTAAGTTCTTCCACATATTATAATGTAACTATATATTCTATTGTAATATATTGTTATACTTTATGTTTGTGTTAAGTAAATAAAACATTAGTGTTCTATATTGATTATCCCCAAATGGAAACATAAGAACAAAAGCCATCCTCATAATGATCTGAACTGAGGGGGCCTGTGAAGGGCTATGATTTAGATTAGCCACCAATACTGACCAATCTGTATAAACCACATATGTTCTATCAAGTTCCCAACAGGAAACAGAAGGAATGAAAACATTAAGATTATTCAATGGGAGGCTGAGACAGGAGAATCATGGGTTCAAAGCCAACCTCAGCAATGGCGAGGTGCTAAGCAACTCAGTGAGACCCTGTCTCTAAATAAAACACAAAATAGGACTGGGGATGTGATTCAGTGGTTGAGTACCCCTACTTGCAATCCCTGGTACAAAAAAAAAAAAAAAGATAATTCAAGGTGAGTTTATTATCAAAGGGAATAAGCACAAGAGGGTGGAGCCAGAAATGGATTAGGAAAACCTCAAGGAATTGTTCAGAAACCAGAGGCTACCAACAGTACAGCTGTTGTTTCTACCTTAAACTCAAAGAGCTATCAAGGGGAGAGGATATCAGAACTCAAAAAGAGAGAAAGTCATGTTGTAAAGCACTTTGATTAGAACAGTAATCTTTTAAAATTTTTTGTTTGTTCTTTTTAGTTATATATGACAGTAGAATGTATTTAACATGTCATACATGGAGTATAGCTTACCATTTTTGTGGTTGTACATGATGTGGAGTTAGACTGGTCATGTATTCTTATATGAACATAGCAAAGTTATGTCCATTTCATTCTACTATCTTTCTCATTCCCATCCCCCCATCATTCCCCCCACTCTCCCTATTCAATTCTGTGAACCATCACTTCTCCACCCCTGCTCTCAGGCTTATTGTGAGTCAGCATCCAAATATCAGTGAGAACATTCAGCCTTTGGTCTTTTGGGATTGGCTTATTTCACTTAGCATGATAGTCTCCAGGTCTATTCATTTACCAGCAAATGTCATAATTTCATTCTTAATAGCAGAATAATATTCTATTGTGTATATGTACCATATTTTCTCTATCTATTCATCTGTTGAATGGATAGGGTGGTTCCATGGCTTAGCTATTGTGAATTGAGCAGTTATAAACATTGATGTGGACACATCACTATAGTATACCAATTTTAAGTTCTTTGGGTATATGAAGAGGAGTGGGATAACTGGATCAAATGGTGGCTTCATTTTAAGTTTATAACAGTGATCTTTGTTCAATGAACATAGTCTACTCAAGGTAAGCTTATAGGAAACAAATCATAGAAGTGAAAACTTGGAACTCATTCTCATCTTTTTTATCATCTTGTGCCAGGGTTCCCCATTGACTACACCCAACAAGGGGCAGAGACTAAGGGAAAAGGCTGGTTTGGTGTCAACTGTGTAGGTCAGCTATGTTGGACAGAGAATTGGGGGAAATGCAGTAGGTCACTAGAAGTAAAGAGGATCTATCAACATTCTTTTGAACTAAATAATCAAAATATAAAAGATGGGAAAAAATTAGTTGTTCTAGGCATGATGGTGCACGCCTATAATCCCAGTGGCTCGGGAGGCTGAGGCGAGAGGATTAGGAGTTCAAAGCCAGCTTCAGCAACACTGAGGTTCTAAGCAATTCAGTGAGACTCAATCTCTAAATAAAATACAAAAAAGGGCTGTGGATGTGGCTCAGTGGTTGAGTGCCCCTGGGTTCAATCCTTCATACCCCAAATCCCCCCAAAACAAAACAATCCCCCCAAAACTAGTTATAATATGAAAACTATTGTACCTATTCTCTTTACAGGCAGATAGAATTGTTTTCAATTAGCCTAAGCCCAAATACAGAACTTAAAACAATAATCTGAAAATGATCTTGTTCCTCACTCTTCTTTGTGCAGAAGTCCTAGTTTCTTCCACAAAATTCAATGAGGCCATGGAATAGGTTAACTCAGAGTGTGTGTAGAGGATTATAATTCTCCAGGATGGACATGCCCCAGCCCTCACAAAGTGTAAAATTAAAACTGTGTGAAGGTTTCAGTGTAGGGGTTTTCTGTCAACTTCTAGCATGATTGCCAGAAGCAGCATGGTAATCAAGGTCATGGAATGGGAAGCTGAGGTTTACTGAGCCTCAGCATGAGCCATATGCCATGGGTTGCGTCATACAGTTTATTGCTTTTAGTCCTCTCAGCTAACATATACTGTGACCATTATTTTTTACCAAATTTCAAGAAACAGACTGTAAGATATTTTATAATCAACTAGACTTTAAGGAACTTTCTCAAGGTCAGTGTGGACTTTGGGTTTGGACCAAGATTTGATTGGCTCTGTCCTGGCACAGCCTCACTTGGGCACAAAATAGTGAAGGCATCATTAACTATTATTGTAGCCCTCTCATTTGTACCAGAAATATTCCTTTCCCTTCCCACCTCTCCCATTACTTTGTCTTCCATTCATTCTCTTATTAGGTATTTAGCAAATACTTCGTTAGAACCTACTCTGTGCCAAGAATCATCCATGGTACAGATGATCCATCAAACGTGACCTCTGCTTTCATGGATATTACAGCTTAATAATTGTTCTCAAGGGAGCCCAAGCATTTCCACTATCCTCAAATCCTTTCCCTTTGAGGTTCTTTGTGTTTTAATCTTCCCATCTCTTTACTATGACTAACAAGTATTATTTTGGCTTGTACATTTAAATTATGGTGTAATATAAAATAAACCTTTTAAAATAGCTCACTTGCTATTTCATTGTTGAGAGAAATGAGATTCTATAATATTATAAGAAATATAAAACAGGGAAACTATGTAAATGTTTTTTTTTTAAAGTTCTGTCTGGTTTTATTCAAATAAATTAGCCAGTGTCCCCAAGAAGTATATGTATAAGATTTCATGTTCAGGTTTATGTTTTAATCAGGCCCAAAGTATATCATATTCCTTCAAATAAGCACCACTTCCGTTTTTCTAATTGAAAATTAGTTTTCATTCAAAAATATTTCTTGTCAAAGACAAGTTAAAACTGATGTTTAAGTTTCTTGTATCATTTTAATCACAGAGCTAATATACATTTGAACTCATTTTTTCCCACTATTTAGATGTGTTCATTCACTCTTTGGAAAGCCCCAGTTTGGGTTACGCAAGTAATCCCATTTTTGTAACTGAGCCAGTATTATCGTTATCAAAATTACAATTAATCTAGAATATACTATCAAGAAGGATAATATTGGTATACAAAAGAATGTGCTGATTTCTGCAATTTTGCATTAGTTGTGTTGCATTGTGAGTTTTAGGAACTGCTTCCTTGTGCTTTAGTTTGCCTTTTAATAATTAACTTAGGTGATGTTCAGTAGAGTGACGTTCGGTATACTCCACACACTGTGTTCTGCAATTGGTGGATGTGATAACACACATGCACACACACACATATTTATAAGTTAAGAAGGTATTATTAAATGTTGGATTAACACTATTTTATAGTTGGTTCTCCTGTCTCTGATCCTACGCTAATTACTTTACATCTTTGATCTTCATTAACTTTTCCTTTTCGTAAAATGAAGTGTTTAGGTCAAATGAGTATTCCTAGAAATCACTGAGTATCTAAAATCAGCTGGTGAGGCAAGGTTGGCAAATCATAGGCAGCTCCAGCTCCTCCCTTCTATTTCAATCAGAGAATTTCTCTTGATATTTGTTTCATTTGTTAATAATCCCATCTGAGTCTTCCAATTCTTAATACATTTTCACCTATTTGTCAACAGTAGGCATCACTGTGTTGTATTTTTGGCTTCATAGTGAGTTACAGTTTATAGAAACCCATTTCATCAATGGTTCCTTTGAATTCTTCAGTAAGCATGAAATGTAAAGTATTAATCATGTGTTTATGCCTGGTTTTTACATGTTAAACAGTTAAATCCATTCTTAATTTTGTCTTTGTCATCTTTAGAGCAGAAAATTATACCATTGGCCCAAATCTCTGTCATCTGGTCAATTTTGGTTGGAAGGTGTACATCTAGTAAGCATGAACAACGAGCTTTTGCCAAACTGATGGATGTATTTGTCTATGTAGATTGTATTTCCACAGCTGTCAACTGAGATGGTTGTTCCCTACATAAAGTGGTTCTAGAGTCACCCACATAGTTGGGGTTTTAAACTTAGATGTTTTAGCACTTACTACTTTGAGTTTCAGAGCTTAATGTGTGCCATTCTAAAGGGTGATATTTCAGCTTTTGTATCTTTTGGAAAGACATGTTGTGAATGAAAATTGGTGTTTTCAGTAGAGCTCCTGGGAAAATTGTTGCCAACAATAATTTTGACATCCTTAGTGCTCTACTAAAAAGACAGTAGAATAAATAAATGGAACTAGGTGGTCAGAATTCTGGTAGGATGAAAGCAAGTATATTTTCTTTTATTATGACGGAAAGCAAACAAAAGCTCTGCACAAACAGTTTTAATCGATGTTGAAAGACTAGTCTCTCAGACTGTTGCTTGTTTGACAAGATAGTCTTGGGCGAAGTGGAAATGAAGTGGGAAGACAAATAATTACTGTAGAGATAACACAGAAATTACTGGGTGAGTTGAATAAAAAGTTATTTCAAACATTTATCAAGCCAGTTTGACTCATACTTTCCCAGTTCTAGATTATTTCAGACTGGATTATTTCAGACACATAAACTGCAAAAACTTTTAAGAATGTTAAAGAACAGTGCTGGCATATCTTATGTTAGCAGTCTTTTTTTCTATTTAAGATTATTGAATAGAATTTCATCACATCAAAAACTGTCAATCCTGAGAAAAGTCATCTCATCCAGAGACCCAAATATATGGAAATGTGCTGCCATTTTAATATTCTCTAGTCCACTCGCCCCATGACTGATGTTATTAATTATCATGGTGCTCTTTTCTACTGAGTATAGATTGTGCCTCAGAATTTTTCTCAAATCAGAGTACAGTTTCTGCTAATTAACATATCAGAATAGTTTGAAATCTGTTTGCAATTACTCTGCATTTTCTCATGGAAAGAGATAAGTAAGACATTTAAAGATGGCATGCCCAGGGGGCGGTTCCAAGATGGCGGCCTAGACTGACGCTGTGGTCAGTCTCTCCAGAGCCAGAGATTGAAGTTGTGGAAATACCATCTCCCAGCCAGCTTCTGGACATCATCCTACAGCTACCCCGGCAGGAATTTCACTTGAGCGTGTAAGCAGGGCCACCAGGCAGCAGCCATTGCCACAAGCAGCGTGACTTCAGCAGCAAGTGGCGACAGAGCTCAGCTGCGGCGGCTCAGAATCCCAGGCCAGGGCTTGCCCCAGGCGGGGCCTGCTTCTACACCGGGTACCTGGCTGCAGCGCCCACCCAACCACGCAGGGCCCCTAGCAGTTGCTCCTGTGGACACACGGCCCCAGCCGCTAGCCATTGGGGAGCCCAAATTCAGGGTAAGAGTCGCTCCAGAGACCCCAGTGGAGACAGCCCGCCGCACTTCCGCTCCAGAGCTCCGGTGCACCAGCAGGAGCCGCAGAGGGCCCAGATCCGCCTGCAGGAACCTGCTCGGGTATCCAGCAAGAGGGAGACCAGGAACTGCCACCTCAAGCCACTGAGGAGCCCAAACTCAGGGTAAGAGTCCCCCCAGATACCCTAGCACGAGGCAGCCCCGCCCAAGGGCAGCCTGGGCCCGCCCTAGTTCTGCTCCAGAGTTCCTGGGGACCAGCAGGAGCTGCAGCCGGCCCTGATCCGCCCTCAGGAACCTCCACGGTTGTCCAGCCAAAAGGAGACCAGGGTCAGCTACCTCTAGTCACTGGGGAGCCGAAATTCAGGGCAAGAGTCGCTCCAGAGACACTAGCGCGAGGCAGCCCCATCCAAGGGCAGCCTGGGTCTGCCCCAGTTCCACTCCAGAGTTCCCGGGGTCCAGCAGGAGCTGCAGAGGGCCCAGATCCACCCTCAGGAAACTCCATGGATGTCCAACTAAGGGTTGACCAGAGTCTGATTGTTAACAGCCACAGAGGAAAGCACACCCAGGGAAAGAGTGGCCTCCAGAGACCCCAGCGTGAAGAGGCCCCACCCTAGTGCGCTCTGGGCCTGCCTCAGTTCTGCTCCAGAGTTCCAGTGGGAATGCCAGGAGGCCCGGTTGAAGGCAGAACAGAGCCTGCTAGCCTCTAACCCCAGGGGAGCTCATACTCACAGTAAGGGTCGCGCACGAACTCTCCAGCTTGTGGCTCTGCCTAAGTGAGACCTGAGCCTGCCTCTACTTCCACTCCAGAGTTCCTATTCACCAGCAGGAGTGCAAGAGAGGGCCAAAACAGCCCTCAGGGGCCGCCTCAGGAGCCCAGCCAAAGCCACTCCCACTGCCCTCTAGAGGTACATCCACTACTTCCGCCACCAACTTTAGTGACAGTAGTGCCCATCTGGGGACACTGGGAGAACAGAAGTAGCTCCAAGGTGAGACACAGGTAATCTGGAGTGTCAA
>PVHX01001697.1:0-48058 GCA_004024805.1 Geosciurus inauris
AAAAAAAAAAAAAAAAAAGAAAGTATCTTGGAAGAAGTATCACTGAACTTTAAATCTAGAAGCTGAGTAGGAATTAAATGAAAAATAAGGGCAGAGACATGATCAGATTTGTTTTAGAAAGAATAATCTTGTATTGAGAAACCAATTAAATGACTACAGCATTAATCCAGAAAAGAAGTGGTTTTTTGGGGGCTGGGATTGTGGCTCAGTGGTAGAGCGCTTGCCTCGCATGTGGGAGGCACTGGGTTCGATCCTCAGCACCACATATAAATAAATGAAGAAATAAAGGTCAATCAACAACTAAAAAAAAAAAGAAGTAGTTTTTTGGATAGGACAGACTGTTGGTGCTATCTAGCACACACTGTATGTTAACAAATATAGAGTCTAATTCCCCACACCATACACACACACCTAAGTGTGACTAGATTGTTTAAACTTGACTGCAGAGTGCTAACATGTTAAACACTGCTTTAAATAAAATGATACTCATTTTCTTGGTGTTACAAAAGCTAAAAAGATTAAAAATTCATGTAAAAGTTCACTTTCAGTGCTACAAGTATAGTTTCTTTTTGTTATAAAAACAAGTTATTCCTCACTTTCTTAGATACCAGATTTCTTGCCAGATTTTACCCAGTTTCATTTTGCTACACTCTAAGTATACTTTGACCATTTAAATATATACTTACAAGTTTGGTTATTAGTGATAACTAAATACTTTCATCCAGCTATTTACATAAAAGCTTAAAGTTATTAAACCTAAATAAAATTCTATCATATCACTAACATGAGAACAGTGGTTGCTTACTCGGTAACATTTTTAGGCACTCTCCTGAGTGCATGTCAAGTTTCATCTCTCTGGAGTTTTAAGCATATAATGTTTCCCTAGGTAATTTCTCCCATATCCTGAGTATAAGGAAATTCTTTATTCAAAAGAAATAAAGAGATTGTCGCTCCGTAGTAGAACACTTGCCTTGCATGTGTGAGGCACTGGGTTCGATCCTCAACACCACATATAAATAACTGAATAAAATAAAGGTCCAAAAACAACTAAAAAAAATTAAAATTAGATATACTAACTATAAAGTAATGACACTGATAAGAGGAGAGAGAAATAGGAGGTGACTACATTTGTCCTATTGCTCCTTCCTCTTATAAACAGCTAAATAATTTTAGTATCCTTTGCCCTTAACTTCCCTAGAAGACAACCAAGACAGTGACTAACATCTAAAGATCACCACGGCCATTTCCAATCAAGAAGTCTTTTGTTGAAAGACTGTCAGAATTTTTTTCTTGAATGAATAAAATTTAAGCATATAATTTAATCTGAGCTGCATTTTCTCAGAATACTGTATTAACAACCAACCAATTGTATGCTTTTATAAATGGTTCACACAACATCAGAGTGGAGAGAAATTTACCTTTGTCAAGTTACTACATGCTTGCCTTTCGTGTGTTTTCCTCTACTCGATTTTGGAATTTCATGTCTAGGATGAACCTTATATCCACTTCTCTGTAATACATGGTAGAACAAAGTTCTAATTGGTCATTTTATAACATACTAGATGTTAGCTAGCCTATGTGGTTGGTATTCTGATTCTATTTATAGAAAATCTCAAAATATGTTATCAGGATTTATCCAGGTATGATTTTAGTGGGTAACCCTCATTTTTGTTTTCAATTAACCCCAATAGATACAAATCTTTCATTCAGGTAAGTATATGTATGTGTCAGAAATGTTTGGCAGACTATAATACTTAAGAACAAAACAGATTGTCATGTATTTCACACTTTCTTTTCAATCTTTAGAAATAGTCTCTTGTTCATCAGAGTGCTTCCTCCAGCCAAGCAGTTTTAATGATAGCCCCAGAGTAACCTTGCAGAAGCACTCAGCGCTCTTAGCCCAGTTCTCTCCAAAAATGTAACTTAGTAAGACTTCAAATGGCATATTTGATACTATTGCCCCATACCACAGTAAATCTCAAGATTTATTTTAAGGCAAACTTCTTCACTGATTGAAGTTCCTGGCGTTTCAAATATACGTAAGTTTTTTAAAATGGTAATCCTAAATGTTTTATGCACATTTCATTTTAAGATATTGTAATCATTCCCAAGTATAGATTTTTTTATATAAACAGACAAAAGAATCGTATAGGAAAGTATGCTTAAGGCATTATAAGGTTTTTTACCTAATATTTAAGTATTAATAAGATTTTTTACCCTTATTAAGGAGAAAGTAGCCTTATCACAGACTCACAAACACTTTTATAGAGATTATATATCAACTGCTACTCTACTATATGCTCCAGTGGGTCAGAAGTTAGTAAAGTATACTTTCATTAATGAAATCCCTTAAAATTAGTGATTGCTTAACTAAATTATTCAGTTAACTCTTTGCTGAAGGTATCTTGAAAATGTATCAGTACTATTTCTTGTTTTAGCCAGTACAACATAACTAGACCACTAGAACTTTTTGAGCTTTATTCAAAAAGCATCAGTTCTCAATCTGACTGAGATGGTCATCACTACCCTAGGTGCATGTATGAAGACACAAATGGTGTGACTCTATCTGGTTTGCAACCAGAGAAATCAAAAAATGGAGCTCTATATATGTACTATGACTTGAAATGCATTTAAATAAATTATAAAAAAAAACATCAGTTCTCACTTAGGACTATAGATAAGTAGTCAGAAATTAAACTAATTCTATTCTGAGTCATAGAAAATGATTTTTAAAAATCCTTCAGCTTGTCATTATCCTTTCTTCTTTCTGGTGTAGAGTGCAGAAACATGCATCCTGGACCACTTGAAGTTATGGTTGATTGAGACTTTTACCAGAACTATTAAGTGTATTGATTTGGGACATCCATATTCTAACATCATCAAAAAATCACATTCTACGGTTTTGGATCTAGATTTCTGTGAAATACTTTTGGTTATTTAAAGTGTTTTCTTATGTACAGGAGCTCTTCCTTTTTAAAGTTGTGTCACTTCTCTATAGAGTTATACTATCTGAATGTAAAGAATTCTAAAAACAGTCTCGTACAAATTGAGGTAATAATGTGTCTCATATTGAACCTAGGAACTGTTCTAAACATTTTACATATTTTTACTGAATTAATTCTCAACAAATTTGTAAGGTTTGTGAGGTAGGGACTAATAGTTTCCTCTCCGATAAAATGAGGATAATAAAGCCCAAGGAATAACTTGTACAGAATACTCAGCTACAGAATGGCAGAACAAGAATTTAAGTCCAACATTCTGGTTTCATATTTGTACTCTTTACTACTATACCATAAAGCACCTCCACGAGAGCCTGGCAAACTAAATTAGAACAGAATGATCCTGTTTCTGTTTTGATATGTTAACTAAAAATTCTTAAATCTCTCAATGCCCACAGTACATTGTTCAGTGTACACAACAGACTTCCCCCCTTCTCTAACATTTAACATTAAGATGTAGCTCCTACCACAGTATTTTGTCTTCCATAAACCATGTATTCTGTCATTTTAGGGACAGAGGATCTAATATTTGTGTTAATTTGCATTATTTTTTCACTTTGCAAAATACTTTGCATCCTGACAGCTGAGGCAGGTTACATTTCTTCTTTCATATAAATTACATTCTTTGTCCTTCCTTGGAGCTCTCAGTACTGTCTCTTTTATAAGAGAATGTAATTCTTATTTATTTTATTAAAGTAACCTCAGGAGTATGACTAAGTTCACTAAAAATATCTAGAATCCATGCTTGTTGTCTGATTAGACTTCTTCATACAAAGTCAAATACAAGAAAACTTTATTTAGTATACATGTAATATGGATGGTTTATGTTTATAGAGATACCAGTATAAATCTCCCCTGTTAAAGAAAAATTTCGCACTGATAACTTATGTGAAGAAATGTTAAGATTTTATTTCAATTTCCCCAAGTGTTTTAGTCTATATCATGTAAATGGGAAGTCAATTCTTATGCTGTTACAATTTATACTGTTTAAGCATGTAATCTGTGTCTCTGAACAAATATGCAATAGTGTAGCTGCTTCGTTATCTATACTGTCCTAGTCCTAAAATACAGTGTTTTAGGTTCTTTTACCAACTATCACAAATTATTCTTTCTTTGAATTGATTATAAAAGTAATTTGCCTTGTATGATTTATGTGAACTTTGAAAACGAGATAATTTATGGAAAACTCTACAAGTGATTTGTTCAGATTGTTTTAATGTTGTAAGACTTATTCATTACCATTATGCAAAATGTTACTAACTTGCTTACGGGGAAAACTGGTATGTGAATGGGTGGGTAAAGTATGAATCCTTTCAGAAAAAAAAATTTCTGCTATGTTATTTATTTGTAAATGCTGAATAAATTATTTCTCCTCTTTTGGTCTTAATAGTTTCAGAAATTGAAAATACCTCTGAGTAAACTTTGCAGCCCATATCTCCCTATTATAATTCATTTTTTGTTCAATATCCACAGCTCGAAAAACAAAGAAAAAAATAAAAGGAATTCAGCAAGCCACTACAGGAGTCTCACAAGACACTTCTGAAAATCCTGCTAACAAAACAATAGTTCCTGCAACATTACCACAACTCACCCCTACCCTAGTGTCATTGTTGGAAGTCATTGAACCCGAGGTATTATATGCAGGATATGATAGCTCTATTCCAGATTCAACTTGGAGGATCATGACCACACTCAACATGTTAGGTGGGCGCCAAGTGATTGCCGCAGTAAAGTGGGCAAAGGCAATACCAGGTAAGGTGCAAAGGATGACAGAACTACAGTATAAACCTTTTATTTTCTTGAACAAAACCCACTTTGGCTCTTTACTGTCCTTTCTCCTTATCTCATGGCATATTTTGTTTCTTTCTCCTACTCAGTTCTGAGGACTAAGAAGCAGATGAGCAAGTAGGGTATCTCCAATAAAACTTCCACACTGCTTCCAGCTTTTCAGATCTTAACCCATAGCGTAGTTAATTTTAGATAAGATGATGTAATATCAGAACTAGAGCTACAGGACTTACAATTCTTTTTACACTGATGTCTAAAGGAAGAAAATGTATACTATTTCTAAGAATTCCATTTATTTCCCTTCAGGTTGTTTGTATGGTTTGTAATTATCAGATGTGTTGAGTTTGTCAAAATGTACCAAAACAGAATGATTTTAACTTCACTAAATGAAATTCATTCACTGAATATAAATTTTCATCTAATATTTAAGATAATTTTTAAAAAAAACATTTCCCTGTTAGAACTTCGCATGGAACAAGAGAATTTGATGTCAGTGTCAACCTTGACTTTAGAGATAGAGGGGAATTGACAAACATACAGTCACACAATAGAAAAAGTATGAGTAACCTAACCTCCTATCATTCCTACTCTGTCAATGGAGGAAAAGATGTGAATATTGAAAAAACTTTGTAATTAAATTCATTGATTAATATCTGATGCCAGGACTCTTGGCTTTCTGTTTCAGTTTAATTCATGTTTTTTAACTCTGCAGAAAGTGACATGAATGAGCTACTTGGAAGTTTTCTTACACAGAATGCCATTAAAAAGTTCTCAGGGTCAGGTACAGTGGCACACACCTGTAATCCCAACAGTTTGGGAGGCTGAGACAGGAGGATTATGAGTTCAAAGCCAGCCTCAGCAACTTAGCGAGGCCCTAAGCAACTCAGTGAGACCCTGGGGATGTGACTCAGTGGTTAAGCGCCCCTGGGTTTAAGCCCCTGTACAAAAAAAAAGTGTTCAGGGCTTGGATCTTAATGATGACAAAAATTAGCTGTGCACACTTAGCATTTCATATCCTTTATCTGTTAAGGGTCTGACCCAAACAAGGCTAATTGATTTAATTGCTGTTAGGCAGTTCCCAGAGACATGATCTTTTGTTTGGCAACAAACTGTTGCCTCATATCTTTATTTCTCTTAATCCAGGATTCAGGAACTTACACCTGGATGACCAAATGACCCTCCTGCAGTACTCATGGATGTTTCTTATGGCATTTGCCCTGGGGTGGAGATCATACAGACAATCAAGTGGAAACTTGCTGTGTTTTGCTCCTGATCTGATTATTAATGAGTAAGTTGTATATGAGTAATTTCCTCTGCATTCATTCATAGGCTATTTTGAACCAGATGATATTTTCCTGTGGACTGCTACTATAATTATTCAGGACTGAATCAATCCTACCAGGTATCTAGGAACTGGGAAAACTCTAAGTAGAGTTGTTTGTCAGTGCCTGCAGCACATCAAGCATAAAGTAGAACAAATATGCATGTGGCATTATTGCTGTTCCAGAACATGTTTTAAGTAGTGAGTATCTCTGAGGTCAGTAAACTCTGTGGCAAGTAATGAGGAATCTTATTATGATATTGCTTTAATTACATATCCCTACTCCAGAAAGGAAAAGGACCATGGGAAAACTCATGTAAATTCAGTGGGGGATAATTAAGGAGTGAGGACATCTCTGGCTAAAGGATGTGAGGTATGGACCCAGAGACAGGAGGTCTCTTTGGACAGCAAGGTTTACTTAATGACTATGACTTAGAAAGAACCTGTGTTACTGGGTTTTTACTTAGTTGTTTACTAAGGGAGGACCAGTCAAACCTTAAGATTTTTTTAATCAACTATTTTCTTATTCTATAGGTCTATATTTGTGAAATATCTCAGATATCCATTCCCCTTTACTTAATTGCAGTTGTTTCCTCATTAGTTTCCCTAATTCAATATATCCTTCATTGTGTTGACTCTTCCTTAAGCACAGTTCTGATCACGTCATGTATCTTCCCAATATACAGATGTCTTCAATACCATTTCACTATGATCCAGTGCATCCTCTACATGGTTTCAGGCTTTTGAGGACCTAGCCTTTTCACACAATTTGTTACCATTCAGCTAATCCACTTTTCAAACAACATCAGCTCATGGTGTTTTATCACCAAATAAGACCTCTCTGTTACACATCCCTTGTTTGTCTATTTTGTACTGCTACTTTTTGTGCCTATAGTTTATCTCCTTTATTAGACTGTAAATGGGGAGTTCATCTACACACACAGTCTAAGAAAATTAAAAAATGGAGGTTTATATTTATGTGAAAAAAGGTGAGGGTTTCTTTTATTGTGAGCTATGAATGCTGTTAAGATTTCTTCCCCCAAATTAATGAAATCTTAAACCACATGAGTAGAATAATTAGTCCCACTATGCTCTATTTGAGAAAATCCATCATTAGTTGTTGTCAGAACTGGATGATGTATTAAGAATATGTCCAGAGTGGCAAGGAGTTTAATTGTATAACATGGGATGAATGAGAGATGTTTAGAGAAAAGGAGACTTGAGAGCACTGAGGACAGCCTAGAGATGTGTATATGAAAATGTAAGAAGCATTCCCTGTTGGGTGTGCCAAGTACAAAAATAATAGATAGGAGTGAAAGAAAAGCATCTATTTTAAGTGTTTTAGTAGAAACTAGGTGATCTGATCCCCAGATCATTTTAATAAGAGATTCTTAAGCAGTGTGCTAGAAGGCAGAGGTAATAGGGTAACCCTAGATCTAGGACATCTCTTCCTTATACTACTGCTAGGTAAAACCAAGGCCTTATAACTCAGGATAAATGAAAACTATATATAGTGAGATTTCTGGTTTCTCTGCTACTAGGCTAGCTGCATAGAAACTAGGCTAAAAATTATAGCTGAAATCTTTAAACTTGGTATTGTTTCTCCACTGGTGATACTTTATTTTTCAGCACTATATTCATTCAATGGTATCTGAGTTCTTATCAAGTGCCAGGCACTATTAGGGGAATAGTAGAATATAATAGTGAATAAAATAGATGAGGATCCTGCTAATAACATTCTGATAGGGGAATTCAAATAAATATCCAAATTTGTTTCATAGAGCCATGATTCAATAGTGTGACTGGGAAGATGTGAAAACAGAGGACATTCAAACCCATGCAAAGATTGCTTGAAACAAGCTTGACAAACGTGAGAAATTGAGAGGACGCTAAGGATAAGACAGGAGTTTAGATAAGTGAACAGTGACCAAGAAAAGCAGAATCTTGTAGGTTATAAAATAGTTTAGGTTTTATTCCAGAATGGATTTGAGAACAAGTGTTTATAGTTTTACTAATGTACCTAGTTTGTGACTACAACAAAGAACAAGAAAACAAGATTCCTGATCTTCAGTTATTTATATTAGTATGAGAGACAAAGATAAGCTCCAAATACATAGAATAATTTCAGAATTTGACTGTGATGGAGATTTTACTAGAGAGAAGTCCATTTTAAATAGAATAGCTAGTGGTTTCTTGGATTAGGCTAAGACACAAAGGAGAAGAACCAGGCTTTAAAATGAGAATCAACATGATGAAGCATGTGAAATACATATGTTATATTCAGCTAATTGCTTTGTATGCTAAGGGGACATATCTTAGTCTTCAGCTAGTAGCTCTACCACAGCTTTACAGACATTCTCAGTATGTGTGTCAGAGAAAGAAGTCACCTTGACTCTCTCTTGCCAAAAAGATGATTATTCAAACCACCACATCACAATGTAATAAGATGAGTTGTTTGATCCAATTTTAAATTAACTGGTAAATCCATTTAGCTTTTATGAAAAATTGGAACATTGTTACACATTTCAGAATCCAACTGTGTTTTTAAAAGTAGTATGCTGATAGTGTTTATAGGCACTTTCTAATAAGCAGTTTGAAGTCATTTAATTGGAACTAAGCCATGAAGAAATTTATATAAAACACCAACATATCCTTTTCATTTGTAAAACTAAAGTAACCTAGTTCAGAGTTTTTATTTTTAGGGCATTCCTACTTAGATTTAAGTAGTCATAGCCACATACAATTCCTTACATAGTTTCATGTTCATGTTCATTATGGAATATGGAAGAGAACTTTTCAAAGATTTTAACTAATTGTTAAAGATTATATTTTTATTCAGTGTTCAGCTAAAGATAGCATTGTTACTTCCTATTCTTGTGTCCTTATGCTGTATTTATTAGATGGGCAGGTCTCCATCTCTTTTCTTCACTGTGTTTTCATACAGCTCTGGTGTCTCAAACAGGAAGATTTACGATGTGAGACAGGATACATTCAAGTTCTGACTCTGTGTATAGCTATCAGTCTCCCATGGTTGTCTTTAGATCATAATGTTGTGAAAAATTTGTATGTGTATATACTTTTTTTTTCACAGCGAACAAGAATGCCTTCTCTACTTCCTCGACTATATTATAACTTTGTTGACATTTTCAGTTATATGAGGAGTCTAACCATGAATAAGAAACTAAAAGGGAAAAAAGCTCCCAGGAAAATAGCTTTATTAGGGGATTGGTAAGAAGTTTTAAATTTGAAGAACCATGAAAGATCACGTTGGCAGCATACAATTCATGTCTAATGCATTTTATTATATAAAGAAATAAACTATATCTTCAGTAGAGAAAAATAATAATCTTATATATTAACCTTTTCTGTTAAGCCCAGATTACTTTCTAACAGCAATGTTAAAAACAAAGTTTCTTATAATATTTTAAAAGTCATGAACTAGGCACAGCTTCGGGTTCTTAGTGTCATTTCAAAAGTCAGGAAACCTTAGAGATCTATTTGAAAATCACAGATGTGACAGTGACTATTGAGAATCATAATCAAGAGTTGATTTGATACTGTGAGTTTAAAAGAATATTCAGTTACATCAGACAGATTTGTGGTATCAGAAAGTCTGGTCTCAGCCTAACTAAACAATGTCACACATCTGTCTTTAGAAAGTAATGCTGTGAAAAACACCTCCTGATTTTTACGATCTAGGACTGTTATGTTACTGGCCATATTCTAAAGTAAATAATGCAATACATGACAATCCATGATAGAAAAATGTCTTAAATGTACAATTAGTTTATTCAGTAGTCTCTTTACTTTAGACCCCAAAACAACTTTAAGTTCTGGTTTCCTAAGGAATTAGCATTAATAGCAATAGTTATGTTGTCATTTATGAGTTCATACTTTGGTAAAACAAATGAAATATACTGTTTTTGGAACTAGCACTATTTCTTTCTAATACTCAAACACTCATATTTGTCTCTCACAGACAGAGAATGACTCTGCCCTGCATGTATGACCAATGTAAACATATGCTGTATGTTTCCTCTGAGTTACAAAGGCTTCAGGTATCTTATGAAGAGTATCTCTGTATGAAAACCTTACTGCTTCTCTCTTCAGGTTGGTAGAATATATACACTTCTAAAATTTACTTCTAAATATTGCAAAAGCATGAAATATGAAAGTCTAGAAACAAAAATTTATACATGAATTGCTAACAGTTATACTACTACTATGTTCTGCTAGGTAGATGATTTTCATAAATGTAAAATTTTATAACAGATATTCAGTGATACTGAGATTGTTAAGACAAAGAGGTATAGAAGAAATAGTTATATGAGCTGCACAGGGATCACTGTTGATCAGAATTTGTGCAGACTGCTCTCTTCCTTCCTTTGATCTTAGTATATGGGTCATGGAGAAAGAAAGCCAACAATGATTTCATTTCTCTATTGCACTGTTACTTGTAGTTACAAAATGAATATTAACACATATATGACATTATAGAAGAAAAAGATACATCCTAGAAAACGTGCTACTGCAGATTAGAACAGGACTGCTGGACAGAACTATTCTCTTGAAACTGGCACTTAGAGTTTATTTTTTTTTTTTTAAAAACTTGAAAGTTTGATAAGGTTGCTGACATTTAAATTTACTACTTTCAACTAGCAAAGATATTTAGTAAATCTAGAAAACTCTGAAAAATACAAATCATCTTGTCTATAGTACTTCATGTGGCAATTTTCAATAAGTAATAAAAGAAAGGTCTGGACACATCTAATATAAAGAACTGTTATCCAAAATAGACAACTCTTAAAAAATGTTCCAAGGACCTTAATAGGCACCTCACTAAAGAAGACAAAGATAGCAAACAGCATATGAAAATACCTGCTACCTATTATTTATCTTCAAGGAAATGAAATTAAAGTAGCAATAAGATACAAATGCTGGAGAGAATATGGAGCAACAACAAATCATTCACTGGTAGTGGGAATGCAAAATGGTATAGCCATTGTGGAAGACAGTTTGGTGACTTCTTACAAAACTAAACACCTTTACCACATGATCTAGCAATTACATCCCTCAGTATTTACCCAAAGGAGTTGAAAACTTATGTCCACATAAAAACATTCACATGGATGTATAAAACAACTTTATTTCTAACTGCCAAAACTTGGAAGTGACTGAGATGTCCTTCATTAGGTAAATGAATAAATGGTGGTACAGAGGAACCTGAAATGTGCATTACTAAGTAAAAGAAGCAAATGTGAAAAGGCTTCATACTGTATGATTCCAACTATGTGACATTCCATAAAAAGCAAAACTATGAAAAAATTAAGACCAGGAGTGAACCTGAATGTGGACTGTGGGTGATAATGAACTTACATTGGCATATCATTAACTGTGACAAATACACCCCTCTCATAGGAGGATGTTGATAGTGGGGGGAACAGGAAGTATGTAGGAAATTTCTGTACCTTCTTCCCAATTTATCTATGAACTTAAAACAACTTAAGTCTTTTTTAAAAAGGATGTCTTTGAACCAGTTAGAATTAGAAACTTTAGGCCATTCCAGTAAAAATTTTATATCAGGTTAATGTCTATAAAATACCAAGGTAATGGCTGAATGCCTCTTTTTATATACCAATGAGCAAATATGTAATTGCTATTAAAGCCTTCATTCCATTAGTATTGTGGACTCATAATTGCGAAATAACTTTAAGCTATGGATATTGCACATGGTTATATCTATTTAACCATTTCCAAAGCACACAGTCTAAATTATTTCATACTATCTTTGCAAGGAACATTAGTATTTCAACCAAAGGAAGAAAAAAAAAACCCTACAAGAAATGAACTAAAGTTCTGAACATGATTTTGATACAAGGTATAGTTCAATGTCTAGATGCTAGAATTTATAAAAAGTAATGATCTAAATTTTATACATATCAAACACACTGAGCTATATATATTTTTTCATTGTGGATAAGAAAAACTAGTGTATATCATAGGTTCTTTTCCTGTATGATACAGACTTTTATTCTCATAGAATACTAGAACAGGTACCCTAAACTTTCCACTACAATGCTAAGTGTAAGAACCAAGTAAAGATAGAAATTCAGAGAGATAGTTGACTCTAAAGCTAGCTTTCTCTTTAAGGATACTTTCAGAACCTTGTAAATTAGTACATTTAATACATTTAAAGACAACAACTGGAAATACAAGTGAAACTATAAAAGCAATGAGTGGATCAAAAAGCAGATTAGATTCTTGAACAAAATATGTATCTAAAGAAATTATCCAGAATATAGTTTTTTAAAATGTACACATTTGTATTATATATAAAAGACAACTATGGGGCTGGGATTGTAGCTCAGCGGTAGAGCGCTTGCCTCGCATGCGTGAGGCCCTGGGTTCGATCCTCAGCACCACATACAAAGCAATAAAATAAAGACATTGTGTCCATCTACAACTAAAAAAAAAAAAAAAAAAATTAAAAAAAATAAATAAAAAATAAAAGACAACTATGACAAAGCTATAATATATATCCTGAAAGATCACATACATATTGGGAGGGGGGAGTCAGAGAAATGAGGTCACAGGACAAACCACATTTCTGAAAATGTGGAGAAACAGGCAAATTTAGATCACAACCAAGGTCAGCTTACTGGGAACAGAGCCACTAGAGCTAGCAAACTGATAGGAAGACTGTAGTAATTTTGATTAACTGCTAGAGGCTGAGTGAAGACTAGATTGAGAGTTAAAAAGCTCCTGGAAATCCAGTCTTAGAGGATTTCTCCACACTTGGGTTTTATCTTCAAAAACTCTTCCACTTCTTCATGGTTAAAATAAGAGAAAATTCCCTTTGTTTTGGGTTTTTTTGTTTGTTTGTTTTTTAATAGTGGGAAGGGGAAAAGTAAACATTTGGAAATATCTGGACAGTGTTTTCCATAACCAAGGCCTACTTCTCTGAGAAAACGACTTCATCAGGCCCTGGAGGAAAAGACAAATGGAGGATTCCATCCCCTTCTAGCCTTCCTTTCTCTTAGAGAGGGAGAAAGAAAAAAAAGGGGGAGGGGGCTAAGAAACATTTTTGAAAGGTGGGGAAGAGAAGGAGATTTAATCTTATTTTAAAACCTTTCCCCTCCTCAACACCTTATAACCCCCGTATCAACAGGGCTTTAGTATAACAGTGAAACAGTTTCAGGACAAGCTATTTAAGAAGTTATTAAAACCTAAAGACAATAGAAGCTTGGGTGGGCATGCAGGACAAGGGAACTGAAACTTCTAGCACCTACAACAAACAATAAATACAGCTCGGCTCCTACTCAGATTAACACACCTTCTCTCCCCCCCCCACAAAAAAGCCTAATTACATCAGTCTGGATATATCATGTCCAGCATGACAAAAAGTCATGAGGCATGCTAAAAGGCAGGATCAAAACTGCCTAAAGAGAAAAGCAAACATCAAAGCTAATCCAAAAATATTGGAATTATAAGATATGGAATTCAGTTATGATCCATATGTTAAGGACTCATAGAAAAAATAGACTACATGCAAGTACAGGTGGGTAAGTAAAGAGGTGAAAACTCAAAAGAATGCTAAAATGCTGAAGTGGAAATGTAAAAATGCTGTTGATGGGTTTATCAGTAAACTGAGCACAGCCATGGAAAGAATTAGTAAGCTTGAAGATTAATAGAAACTTCTCAAACTCAAATGCAAAAAGAAACAAGAATATTGGAGAGGACCAATATTCATGAACTCTGGAGACAATACATAAGGTGTAACATATCTTGGTATCTAAAGATGCTAGATACAAAGAGAAAAAAAATAGTTGAGGTAATAAAAGCTGAGAAATTTCCAAAATTAAGGATAGACACCAAAACATACCCAGGAAACTTGGAGAACAACAAGCAAAATAAAAAGTAACAAAAAAGTAACACCTTAGTATATCCTACTGAAACTACAGAAAAATAACAGAAAAAAAAAAAACCCTATATATGACTTAAATCAAACTTCTCATCAGAAAGCCTACAAGCAAGAAGAGAGTTAAATAAAATATTTAAAGTGCTTTAAAACAAAAAAACTCCCAACCTAGAATAGAGTATCCAGCAAAATTATCCTTTAGAAGCAAATAAATACTTTCTCAGACAAAAAGAGCTTGTCACCATTAGACCAATTTTGCATTAAATGTTAAAAGCTGTTCCTAAGAAGAAAGGAAAATGTCAGGGAAGGAAGGAAGAGCATAAGAGAAAGAATAAATGAAGGTAAAATAAATTTTTTTCTTAGTTGATCTGATGTACAAAGTAATAATGTACTGGATGATTGAAGCATATGGATAAGTGAAATGAACAACAGCAGAGTTATAAGGTTTAGGAAAGAGGAATTGAGAACACTCTGTTAAGAGGTACCTGCATTGTGCCAGGCATGGTGGTGCATGCCTGTAATTCCAGCAGCTTGGGAAGCTGAGGCAGGAGGATTGCAAGTTCAAAGCCAGCCTTAGCAACAGGGAGGTGCTAAGCAAATAAAATACAAAATAGGGCTGGGGATGTGGCTCAGTGGTCAAGTGCCCCTGAGTTCAATCCATGGTACCCCACCCCCAAAAAAATATATATATCTGCATTGCAATCTATAAAGTGGTATAGTGCGCTCTGAAAGGGGACATAAGTTTATTATAAACATATACTGCAAACTCTAGGGAAACCACTACAAACAAAAGGAGTAATAATTGATAGACTAAGAGAGAAGAGTAAATGAAAGCATGAAATGCTCAATAAAAACAAGGTAGAAAAAGACAAGATAAAAAGGAAAACCAAAAAAAAGTGAGTAGAAAACAGTTACCAACATGGTAGATGTTAATCCAGTTAAATTTAAATGGTATGAATATATCAGTGCTCTATTTTTTAAAAAATGAAGGTGGAAGTATTGTTTGCCACCCACTGACTCTCACTAAAAAGCACTAAATGATAAACTCAGGCTAAAGGAAAGTAACCTGATCTTTAAGAATAATCAACAAAGTGGTAAATACATGAATATGTTTAAACCAAACATTTACTCTTTATACAAAATAATGTAATGTCTTTAGGGGTTAAAAATAGAACTGAAATACACAATAACTGCATATAAGCTCAAAGGGTAATTTCATAGGTTAAGAAATGAATGTTTAAATTTCAAGGTGGACAACTAGAATATGCAAATTACCAAACCATTGAGAACAAAAGGGGAGTGGGATAACAAAAAACAAAAGAATGAAAGATAGGAAAGGAAAGGTGCAGAGGAAAAAGGCACATAAGGTAGTACAAAAAAATATATCAATAATTTCATTATTTGTAGAAATGGACTAAATGCTCCAAGCTTAATTGAAAGACTGGATTTTTAAAATAATCCAACTTTATGATATTTACAAGACTATTTAAATAAAGACAATGAAAGGCTGAAGTAAAAGTAGTGTAAGAGATGGCAAACTTTAAAGGGCAGGTTGGTAAACATGTTCAGCTTTGCAGTCTGTCACAGCTATTTAGCTCTGCCCTTATGGCATGAACACAATCGTTGATAACAGAGTAGTTAAACAGAAGTATGAAGAGTACATATTTCCAAGAAGTCCTAAAATTCATAAATCTACCTTTATATTAAACATTCAGCTTTTCTTAAATTTCTACCACCAAATCCTATATTTCTCCCTAGCCATTGTTAACACAGAACCAGTGATCCTAGGAGCACATATGTTGAGAAGTAAAACAATTTACAAGTCTTTCTGCAAGATGTGACCATGACTAGCCCTCTGTTCATTATCCTTTTCACTAGCACTAATTTTTGGAGATTAATATACCAAAAATTAATTGTATTCCAATTTTATAATCCAGAGTCCATGAACTATTTTTAATACTCATAAGTACATAAAGGCAGATAATCTGCTCCCTAGTAAGGCTTATCTATAGGCTGCAATAAAAATCAAGTTTATTTTTTATCAACTTAGTATGCTTAGACATTGAAAAATATATTCTAATTTTAAAGTTCTAATTAACTGGTAATACTGCAAATGTTCTAAGATGTAACTGGTGGAATAAATCACTTAAAGAATAACCTGTTGAAGCCTTCTATCTCAAAACTAGGATTTTGTGTAGAACAGCCAAAGTTGACTGATCACTGTATTATTTTGTCATCAAAACAATTTTTGATGACCAGCCCCATTTTATAAGTTAGAAACTCAAGGATAAGACCTCCAGTTCTCTATTGTATTTTCTATCGTGGCTGTAGTCTCATAATCCTCAGGAAATGCATACATTTTAGAATGTATTTTGGGGAATGCAAACCATGGTAATAAATGTCCTGTTTGGTGTATGAAAAGTTAGAGCAAGGAAATTCTTGAATTAATTTCATCTTAACCTTTTAGTTCCTAAGGAAGGTTTGAAGAGCCAAGAACTGTTTGATGAAATTAGAATGACCTACATCAAAGAGCTAGGAAAAGCCATTGTCAAAAGGGAAGGAAACTCTAGTCAGAATTGGCAACGGTTTTATCAACTGACAAAACTTTTGGACTCCATGCATGAAGTAAGTATCAAAGAATAAAGTCAACTATAATAATAATTCTGTGGAACATGAAGTATGTCTGATTAATGTATACAATTGTATACGTTAATCCACTTCGACCCCAGTTTGTAGATTTTGGTGATGTTTTGAGTTCAATTTGTGAACTTCCATTTTGCATACTTTTTACCTAAGTCTGATTATGAAATGTTATTTCAATCTTGTACAAAAAAAATCATCATGCTATAAGAGACTTAACAGCACTGTTTTAAAAGGTAAAATTCCATTTTTGTATTAATGATCTATTAAATTAGAAAAATATGAATTCTATATATTTCTGGTATTGCAGTTCATCATGAAATACTGGAATATATGGAATTATCCATATAATTCTACATATAACTTAAGGAATTTAAAAAATCTTAAATATTTATTTTAGTCCACTGAACTTATTTCACCTGGAGAATTCCAGTAGAGATTCATATATTTCAGGTCAGAGATTGAAAGAAAATAAAAGACCAATGAGTATGAAATGTTCATACTGTTCAGTTTTAAAGTCTAATCATTCTTTTCTTTCAGGTGGTTGAAAATCTCCTGACCTATTGCTTCCAAACATTTTTGGATAAGACCATGAGTATTGAATTCCCAGAGATGTTAGCTGAAATCATCACCAATCAGATACCAAAATATTCAAATGGAAATATCAAAAAACTTCTCTTTCATCAGAAGTGACTGCCTTACTAAGAAAGGTTGCCTTAAAGAAAGTTGAATTTATAGCTTTTCTTGTACAAACTACCAATTTGTCCTGTAGAGGTTTTGTTGTTTTGTTTTTGTTTTTGTCTGTTTCTTTTTTTCCTTATAAATACGCACTACATGTGGTTTATAGAGGGCCAAGACTTGGCAACAGAAGCATTTGAGTCATCACTTTTTAAGTGATAGGAAAGTAGATAGTCAAACTTACTAGGTGGTGTATCCCAGAAATTAGAAACAATAATGTAGGGGCAATCTCTACTGTCAGAAAAGGATGGTACCTAAACCACCAGTGCCCAAAGTCTGTGTAATGAACTTCCTGCTCATACTTTTCAGTTGGCTGGATAAAATTTCTAGACTTTTTGTTGATGTATTTCCCCATGTATAGTTAGGATAGCATTTTTGATTTATGCATGGAAACCTGAAAAAAGTTTACAAGTGTATATCAGAAAAGGGAAGTTGTGCCTTTTATAGCTATTACTGTCTAGTTTTAACAATTTCCTTTATATTCAGTAAACTACGCTTGCTCATTTTTTCTTACATAATTTTTGTATTCAAGTTATTGTACAGCTGTTTAAGATGGGCAGCTAGTTCATAGCTTTCCTAAATAAACTCTAAACATTAATCTTCTGTGTGAAAATGGGTTGGTGCTTCTAACCTGATGGCACTTAGCTATCAGCAGACCACAAAAATTGACTCAAATCTCCAGTATTCTTGTCAAAAAAAGCTCATATTTTGTATATATCTGCTTCAGTGGAGAACTATAGGTTGTGCAAATTAACCGTCCTAACTGGTATAGAGCACCGAAGTCCAGTGACCTACTGGGTAAACTGTGGATGATGGTTGCAAAAGACTAATTTTAAAACATAATAACTACCAAGAGGCCCTGTTTGTACCTTATGCCCTATCTCTGCAATGGTTAGATGGCAAGAAAGTTGATAATCTAATTCTCTTTCGGGACCTTTTGTAGTAGTTTATATAACTTCTTAAAAGTTATGATTCCAGATAACAGTTGTAACACAGCTGAGAGGTTTTTTAATCAGACCAAGTAATTTCTTCTCATTAAACTTTACCCAAAACCTTAATCTCCAATATGGCAAAAGTGGCTAGATACCCATTTTCACATTCCCATCTGTCACCAATTGGTCTATCTTTCCTGGTAATACAGGAAAGCTCAGCTACTGATTTTTGTGATTTAGAACTGAATGTCAGATTATCAATGTTTGTAGAACTTCACATCCCTACGTGTGCCATAGAATTTAACACAAGTCTTATGAATTTCTTCACTGTTGAGAATATCATTTTAAACAAAACAGAAGCTGTAGTAGCCCTTTCTGTGTGCACCTTACCAACTTTCTGTAAACTCAAAACATAACATATTTACTAAGAAATATGATTTCTATTCAAGGTGGCCAAATTATTTGTGTAATAGAAAAATGAAAATCTAATATTAAAAATATGAAACTTCTAATATATTTTTATATTTAGTTATAGTTTCAGATATATATCATATTGGTATTCACTAATCTGGGAAGGGAAGGGCTACTGCAGCTTTACATGCAATTTATTAAAATGATTGTACAATAGCTTGTATAGTGTAAAATAAGAATGATTTTTAGATGAGATTGTTTTATCACGACATGTTATATATTTTTTGTAGGGGTCAAAGAAATGCTGATGGATAACCTATATGATTTATAGTGTGTACAAGCATTCATACAGGCAGCAGTGGTCTCAGAAACCAAACAGGTTTGATCTAGGGGAAGGAGATGAAAACTGGTCCCATATTCAAGTGAAGGTGGCTGAGGCTCTGACCCAATCAGATCACAGAGGAAGTAATCCTCTGCCTCCCATTCTGACCACCCTTCTCATTCCAACAGTGCGTCTGTCAGCGCAGGTTTGGTTTACTAAATCTCTTTGTTGAAGTGTGTAAGCAGGGGACAGAAAGGTGCTTACATACTTAACAGGCACCGTCTAAACAGCAGGGTCACTTTCACAACAGCCTCTCTAACAGGTTCATAAAACCAGAGGCTTTAGAAGTTTGGCAATAATTTGCATAGAAGTACCAGCAATATGTAAATAGGGAGGATCCCATAGGATGCCAATAATACACTAATTCCTTTCTACCCTACACAAAAGTTCATTTCTAAGTAGAATGAGGATATGTTTGTTTTCTTTGAATGCTTCTGAATGCTGTTTGTTATTTTCAGTATTTTGAAGAAATTATTTAATAAAAAAATTGCTTTTTGCTTTTTGAATGCTCTCTAAAAGGGAATGTTCCTTTAGTAATGGTTTAAATTGATCTCAAAATTCTTTAAGATTGTTTGTAACCCAACTGGATGTGAAATTTATGGTGCCTAAGAAATACCACTTGAATATTATCAATGACAGTGTTAAGTTTCAAAAAGAGCTTCTGAAAAGTAAATTATTATTCATTTATAGTATGTTATGGTTAAAACCAGAAAGCACATCACACATTAATCTTATTTCAGTCATAACAACCTTGGCTTTCAAAAAACAAGAGAATTCAGAAATTAAAAAGCAGGATATGTACACTTTGTCAATAAAAAGTCAACTGATACTCATAAAACAAGTGCAAAAGGCTTTACATTAAATGGAAAAAGATGTGCTCTTTTAGAATACATGGGAAAGAATTATCTGAATTTTAAGTGTAATAATAGACTTAAGTGGAAAAAAAGGGTGCTGTTTGAAAGCAGCTTCATTTTCTGTGTGTGTCATTTTTGCCATCTTTAACTATTAAGGTTTATAATAGCTGCAGTAAGAGTTGGTGGCATGCCTAGATGACTCACAACAAATCCTGAAAAATATTTTTAATTATTGGTAGAAAAAAGTGATCCTTCTCAGTGTTTTTTAGGCATTACTGTGGGATACTATACAATCAGATTGAGGAGAAAGGACTTAAGGCTTGGGGGTGTATATACTCGTCTGTGTAAAATTGGGGAAGGGTAGCCTAAAGGAGCTCACCTGCCTTTTCTTGGGGGTTGAGGGTGGGGTGACTCTGCCACTCCAAAAGGAAAACTAGCATAATTGGTTAGTTTCTTCAAAGAGCATAATAATGAGCACAGGGTAAGACTCTGGGCAAGCACATAAATGAAAGCCTCACTTTGGAATTTGGGGGGCAGTGAGGGAGAGAAGAGAGGGGAGCAACAATTCCAATTTTACTCAAGTCTTTAGTTCCCCTTTAAATATATTAAAACTACATCTCCATGGGAAATGAACAATATTTTTTTATTTTGATCTGTTAAAATCCAACAATCATGGTAGCCATCAGTGAGATTTTTTATCTTGGTTGGTCACTCCAACAAATGTAGCTGTAGATGAATGTGTTTTTATGTGCCTGGTTTCATTGATGGAAGAGGAAATAAAAGCATATGGAAACACTCTAAACCACTTTGGATAGAAGGTTTATTTTCCAGACTATTTTCAATCAACCTGGTCTAAGAATTAGTGACTAGGTTTTCAGGAAAGGATTAACTTCTCTCTAGAAAATGTATGAAAGAAGGATTTTATTTTCTGATGAAAGGCTGTATGAAAATACCCTCCTCAAATAACTTGCTTAACTACATATAGATTCAAGTGTGTCAATATTCTATTTTGTATATTAAACAAATGCTATATAATGGGGACAAATCTATATTATACTGTGTATGGCATTATTAAGAAGCTTTTTCATTATTTTTTATCACAGTAATTTTAAAATGTGTAAAAATTAAAACCAGTGACTCCTGTTTAAAAAATAAAAGTTGTAGTTTTTTATTCATGCTGAATAATCTGTAGTTTAAAAAATGTCTTTTTACCTATGCAGTGAAATGTCAGACTGTAATATTTTGTGTGGAAACATTTAACTTTTATTTTTCATTTAAATTCGCTGTTCTGGTATTATCAAACCACACATTTGTACTGAATTGGCAGTAAATGTTAGTTAGCCATTTACAGCAATGCCAAATATGGAGAAACATCATAATAAAAAAACTCTGCTTTTTATCATGTGACTGCCACCATGCTTTTGTAGAACTTGTACAGTTCCAATTCTCCCCACTTTGTTCTACTGAAGGTAGTTAACACTTCCGGAACAGTGAGATGATAAAGTGGATATTTAAATGTCAGTGTGGTAATATATGCATGCTAATATGACAAATTCAAAATAGCTGTTGCCAAAGACCCAAAGACTATCGCATCCATTACTCAAATGGTGTGGCCTATTACTGCAAAAAGTACTAAAAGGAAGGAAAAACTGACTTCTGAGGCTGCTCCAAATATGTCTATCATGAAAGACAACTTTTTACATAAACAAGTGTTATCTAGTCAAAATTCTTAGTTTAAAAATCCACTCTTTCTCTAAGAAGAGGGAATAAATACCTAATGTAGCAGTGTTGTGCAATACAGAACATAGAGGCTGGCGGGAGGGAACTCAGCTGTTCTATACAACCTATTCTGTATTTTCTAAAACATAATATGTTCATGCCTTATCTATGAATTGATGACCTGAAAATTTTTCCTATGAATACTTTTTTGCACAAGAGACTAATCATTAAGAAAAAAAGTATTAAGAGTTAAAAACCAAATGTGCCTTATCCATCATATGTGCAACAAGCATTTGCTCCATGATTACTATATAAAAATATGAAATAAAGGAACAAAGTTAATTCTTCCTGATTCCAAAAATTATCAAATCACAGTACAATAGCAGTACTAGTGTAAAAATGGACAAATTAATGGAACAGAATTCAAAGGGCCATAAATCATACTTAATGAATTTAAAAGAATAGAAATTATACTCTGTCTTCTCTCAAACCAAAATAAAACTAGGAATAAAAAAAAGCTGGGCAATCAAAAAACATGGGGAATGAACAATATTTTAAAATACACCAAGAAAAAAATCTCAAATTTTAAAATATTTTGAGCTACAAGAAAATGGAAACCCAATTATCAAAATTTGTGAGATGCAGTAGAAACAGTACTTAAAAGGAAATTTAGAGCACAGAATGCATGTATAGGTAAGATAAAAAGATCTTAAAATGAATTATCTAGGCATACACATTAGAAAATAAGGAAAACAAGGTAAGCAGAAGTAAACATAACAAAAACTGGAGAATCAATTAAATGGAAAAAAAATCAACAAAAAATTATAAAACCTAAAGTTTATTATACAAAAAAATCAAAATAAGCCTATAGCCACACCAAGGAAAAAGATAATCAGATCAATATCTTCCAAAATAGAAATCACTATGCTCAGATGGATTCACTGGTTAATTCTGCCAAAATTTAAGAGATTATTTCGAATCTCTGCAATCTCTTAAGATGTAAGCAGAAGGAACATTTTTTAAACTTATTCCAAGAAGCCAGCATCACCCTAATAATAAAACCAGATAAAGACATTACAAGAAAAAAATACATACCAATAACTCTCAAGAACACAAGAAACAAAAATTCTCAACAAAATATTGGTAAATCACACCTAAAAAAGCAATTACACAACATAACCAAATGGAATTTATTCCAGGCATGCAAAGTGCAATATCTGAAAATCAATCAATGCAATCCATATCTACAGAGGAAAAATCATATCAAGACGCAGAAAAATCACCTGAAAAGTATCCAACACCCATCCATGATAAAATTGGAAACTGGAAACTAGAAATAGAAGTGATTTTCTCTACGTAATAAAAGAACTGTTCCCAAAGAAACCTACAGGTATATCACACCTGAGGATAGGAAGTTAGATACAACACAAGCATATCCTCCCTCATTGCTCTTTTTTTTCAATACTGTACTGGAATTAAAGGCTAATCCAATAAGGAAATAAAGGATACACTGACTAGGAAGAAAGGAAACCGCTCACAGATGGCATGGCTATCTGTGAAAAATGTGAAAGAACAATTTCACGGAACTGAAAAGCAGTTTTAACAGGGTTGAGAGATACAAAGTGAAGATATAAATCATTTTCCTATATATCAACAATGAGTAAGTTGAATTCTAAACTGAAAATACAATGCCATTTATAATAACACCCTCAAAATAATTATGCATAAACCTAATAAAAATGTGTATCTATGTAATAAAAAGTATAAAATTCTGATGAAAGAAGTCAAAGAATAAAATAAATGGAGCAATATTCCATATTCACGGATGGGAAGATTCAATATTGTAAAGAAGTCAGTTCTCCTCATCTTGATCTATAGATTCAAGGCAATCCCAATCAAAATCCTAGAAAGTTATTTTATGGGTATTGACAGATCAATTCTCAAGTTTATATGAAAAGGAAAAAGACCTAGAATAGGCTGTGCAATATTGAAAGAGAAGACTTACCATAGACTATAGTAATAAAGGAGGTACAGTATTGGCAAAAAATAGACCAATAACCAATGGAACAACACATAGCTCAGGAATGGTCTCATGTAAATATGTCAACTGATCTTCAACAAAGGAACAGAAACAATACAATGAAGGCAAGAGTTTTCAACAAATGATGCTGAAATAATTGCTGCAAGCAAAAGATGCATCCAGACATAAACCTCATACTCTTAATCAAAAATACTTCAAAATGGATCAGAGATCTAAATTTAAAATACAACCCATAAAACTCCTTCAAGAAAAAAGATGGACAAGTAGAAGAAAGGTGCAACTTCTACTTGCTGTCACTTTGATGCCAAGCATCGGGAATACTGCTTCTCAGTGAGGTGGGTAGCAGGAAATTCACCAAATAACAGTATCAGAATCACAGAGACAGAAATTTATGCCATCTGAACATTGGACAGGAAAGAATACCTGGGGAAACCAGGTAACAAGGCTGCAGCACCAGTCTACTGCTGAGGGGAGGAGAAACTCAAGTAGAAAGACTGAATTTGCAAAGAAAATTTGGCATGGGAGAGCCTGTAGAACAGAGGGGCTGTCTGAAATTGAGTGTTCCTGCCAACTGTCCCTGCATGTGTCTGCCTGAGATCTAGAGTTCTCCTTAGAGGGTCACAACTGTGGTGGACACAGAGAGGGCTTGTGCCCAGGGGGGACTCAGGCAGCGATATTGAGGGGAATGCTTCTCGCTTTCCCTTGGAGTTTGGAAGCTTGTGGGATCAGCCATGAAAATCCTAGAAGCTGGACATGAAGGCAAATTTGCACGACAAGTCTATCCTGGGAAGATCGCATCTGTAGGTGGTGGCATGTATGAGAAGAACCCCAAGAGTGGAGCTCCTCAGGAACCCTCTCCCAGGCCCAGATGCCCAACAAAAATCAGCATTTGCCTGGCAATAAGGTGGGTGGAACTGTTCACTCTAGAGTAGACACCTCAAGGTAAAGCTCAAAAAATCAGCCAGAACTAAATGGCAGCCACCTGAACTTCACATGCAGAACCCTGAATCAGCAGTGCTCTTAGGAGGGCATCTACCTAGAACAGACAAAACTCCAATTGTCACTACTTTCCATTCTGTAGCAACTTAAATTGGTGAGCAGGGATGCTGAGAACCAATACAACCAGCTTCAGTTCCAGGCCACTCCAGCTGACAGAAGATGGATTTAACAACCTCCAGTCCTGTTCTAGGGGGTGCACAGCCCAAGAGGAAACTGAAAGACATTTTTGTTTGTTTTTCTTTTCTCCATTTTTCATTAAGTATACTCGTTTGTTTGTGTAGGTGTGGCTGTGGGTGTTCTAGCTGTGTTAACTGGCTCATGAATCTGTGTATGTCTTCATTTATTTCTCTTCTTTTTAAATCACATTTTCCTCATGTATTTATTTTTTCTTTCATCAATCAGCTGTTATTTCACATTGTTTTGACCTTAGAGGGATAAGGTTTGTGTGTGTGTGTTTTGGTCTTTTTGTTTGTTTTAACTCTTATTTTTTCTTTCATTACTCCTCCTCTCCTCTCTTCTCCCTTCTATAAACATTCATTTGCCCGCTACTTTTTCCTCTTCCTTCTTCATAGGCATTCCTAATTGCCTCTCCCCTACTTAGTACCTCTGTTCACTTTTTGAACATTTTAAACTTTATTTCACATTCCTAGCACATTTTCTTTCTTCTTAATGAACTGCAATTTTACTATTCTTCATAATAATTTTATTTCTATAACGGCTGGCCTTCCCCCATTTGTGTTGTAGCAATTATTAGCAATGGGGAAGGCATAGTCAACACCTTGTTTAATGCTAGATTTAGGTCATGGCTCTTTATTGTTGCTGTTGTTAAATGCAGACCCCACCATTTCTCTATTTGCAGTAATTAGGGTATGTATGCCA
Organism: Geosciurus inauris; assembly: GCA_004024805.1. Classification (NCBI taxonomy): domain Eukaryota; kingdom Metazoa; phylum Chordata; class Mammalia; order Rodentia; family Sciuridae; genus Geosciurus; species Geosciurus inauris. Next base: position 25,622 of record PVHX01001697.1, read on the forward strand.
TAGTAGACAGTGGACATTTGTTCTAATGCTGTATACTGACCACTATGATTGTTGTCGTCGTCTTGTTTCCTTTTCTAACAGGGGCTAGGAAATGACTGATATACTATAATTTTATAGAGTACAGACTCCTTGGCTGAATGACACCCAGAACTCAGTAAAGTGATAATGCATCTTCCTTCACACAAAAACTAATCTTGTTCAAGCTTCAACAACACTTTGCCATGTCAAAGAGGAGAGACCAAAACCCCAAATCAATGAATAAGTCCCAAGTAGAATGACTTGAAGGGTACATTCAGTCCCTCTCTTGGAAATTTACTCCTACAGCAAAATCAGAAAAAGAAGGCACAGAAAAGCCTACAGTTTAACAGCAGCTCTACAACAGTGAATGAATTCAGTAGTTCTACAGCAGCAAACCAAGAGGCACTGGTGGTTGACACTCAGAAATGGATTACACTGAGCCTACATGTTGAAGCTGAGAGAGATCAACAACACAGAACTTATTACAGAAGACACAACTACCCACCAAAGGACAGACTCACAAAAGAGAAAAAGGAATATATTTCAACAGGTCCAAAAACTCTGAAAATGAGGAAATAGGCAAACAAATATCCTCCCTAAAGTTACAATTGCCCAACAAAGGAATACTCAGACATGGAAGGGATGAAATACCAGAGAAAGACCTTTTTAAATTATTAAAATTATTAATGAGCTAAAAGATGATCTAAGAAATGAATTAAAAGAGCAATTATAGAAGGTAAAAGACCATTTCAGTGAAGAAATAGAGATTCTGAAGGGAAATCAATCAGAATCATGGAAACAAACGACAATAAATCAAATAAAAAATTCACTTAGAAGTAGCACCACTGGAGTAGATTACAGAAAAGAGAATCTCAAAGACAAGGCACTTGAGCTAGAACACTCAGTAGGCAATAAAAGGGAAAAAATTAAAGACCACAAGCAAAATATAAGAACTCTGGGGCAATATTAAGAGACTAAACCTAAGAGAGTATAGAAACACAAGCTAATGACAATAAGCACTTTTTCAGTGAAAAGTAGAAAAATTTCCAAACTTTAGGAATGAGATGAATATCCACATACAGAGCGCATACAGAAACCCAAATAAGGCCAGAAAAGAACCTCTCCAAGGCATATTATAATCAAAAAGCCTAGGAATAAGGATAGAAATATAAAAGTTGCAAGAGAAAAATGTCAGATCACATTTAAAGGTACAACACTAAGACTTATTTCAGCCTTCTTAGACTATAAAATCCAAGAGGGCTTAGAGATAATCCAAGTTCTGAAAGAAAACAAATGCCAGCCACAGTTGCTATATCCAGCAAAGCTATTATTCAGAATTGTAGAGGAAATAAAATCTTTCCATGATAAGGATAAACTAAAAAGAATTCATTGAGCTGGGGTCGTAGCTCAGTGGTAGAGTGCTTGCGTAGCGCGTGTGAGGCCCTGGGTTTGATCCTCAAAACCACATAAAAATAACTAAATAAAATAAAGGTAGTATGTCCATCTACAACAAAAAATATATATATTTTAAAAAAAGAATTCATGATCACCAAACCTATACCACAGAAAATACTTAAAGGAATACTACACGAAGATAAACTCAAAAACAAACCTGAGCTCTCTAATGGATGCAGCTCTCCAGAAGAGCAATTAAGCAAATGAAAATTATGAATTAAATCTATGAAACAAATGTAAATGAGAGAAAAATAATGAACAACTCTCCATAGTATATGAATGTAAATGGTTTCAACTCTCCAATTAAAAGACATACTGGGGGACTGAGGTTGTGACTCAGTGGTAGAGCATTCAGTTGGCATGTGTGAGGCACTGGATTTGATCCTCAGCATCACAAAAAAATAAAAAAATAAATGTACTGTGTCCATCTACAGCTAAGAAAATTTTTTCAAAAAAAAATTTTTTAAAACAGACATACTGGCAGAATGGATTTAAAAACAAGAATCAACCACAGACCATTTGCAAGAGACACATATTATAAGCATAAATATCCACAGATTGAAAGTAAAAAGATGGAAAAAGATATTCCATGCAAATGAATTTTGAAAACAAATACAAGTAACTATTCTCATATATGATAAAGCACATTTCAAGCAAAAATTGATTAGAAGAGACAAGGAAGGCCACACACTGTTAAAGGAAACAATCCAAATGAAGATATAACAACAGTAAATATCTATGCTCAAAATATCTGTGCACTTCATTACATAAAAGAAACATTTCTTGATTGTTTGAAGTTCCAAATAGACTCCAATACAATAACAGTTGGTACTTTTAACACACCTTCTAAACAAAAGCCAGGTCACTCATACATTATATCAATGAAGACACCTCTGACCTACATAATACTACAAAGCAAATGTGACCTAACAGACATCTACAGAATATTTCACCCAACAACAACTAAATATACTTTCTTCTCAGCAGCTCGTGGAACCTTTTCAAAATAGGCCATATTTAAGGCATAAAACAAGACTTACCATACAAAAATTGATATTATTCCATGCCTCTTCTCAGATCATAATGGATTGAAATTAGGAACCAATAGCAAGAAAACTTACACACACCACATAGACACAAGAGGTTTTACAAATGAGGAATGGATCATTGCAGAAATATTTAAATTCTTACAAATAAGAACAGTGATACAACTTACCAAAATCTCTGGGACACTATGAAGGTAAAACTAAGAAGAAAGTTTATAGTATTAAACACTCACATTAAAAAGGAAGATTTCAATCTAAAAATGTCTAATGCTATACCTCAAAGTCCTAGAAAAGCAGGAACTAATTCCAAAGCCAGGAGAGACAGGAAATAATTAAGAACAGAGCTGAAATTAATGAAGGATTGAATTAAAAACATACAAAAGATCAATGCAACAGAGCTGGTTCTTTGAAAAGATTAACAAGATTGATAAACCACTAGCCAAAGTAACCAAAAGAATGACAGAGAATACCCAAATCAACATTAGAGATGAAAAAGGAGATATTACCACAGACAATTCTGAAATCCAGAAGATTTTGGAGGGACTATTTTGAAAATGTATGTGCCAACAAATTGGAAACTCTGTAAGATACTGTCAAATTCCTAGACATACATGACCTACCCAAATTGAACCAAGAATATATAGAAGACATAAACAGAGCAGTATCAAGCAAGAGACTGAAGCAGTAACAAAGTCTTCCAACAAAGAAAAACCCAGGACCATCTGAATTCTCAGCTGAATTCTACCAGACCCTGAAAGAACACCAATCCTCTTCAAATTATCCATGAAACAGAAAGATAAGGAACACTCCCAAGCTCACTCTATGACATCCATATCACCCTGATAACAAAACCAAAGATACATAAAGGAAAGAAAATCAGACCAATATTCCTGATGAACATACATACAAAAGTACTTAAAAAATATTAGGAAGCCACATTCAAAAACACATTAAGAAGACTGCACACCATAAACAAGCGGGATTCATCTCAGAGATGCAAGGTTGATTCAACATACACAAATCAATAAATATAATTCACCACATTAAATAGAATCAAGGAAAAAATTACATGATCATTTCAATAGGTGCAGAAAAAACTATAAAAGAAATTCAGGATCCATTCATATTAAAAACAACATAGAAATTAGGAATAGAAGGAAATCACCTCAAAAGCATAAAGGTATATAGGACAAAGTCAAAGCCAACATAACATTGAACTGAGAAAAATTGAAAGAATTTCCTCTAAAATCAGGAACAAGACAAGGATGTCCACCCTCACCACCCCTATTCAATATACTTCTTGAAACCCTAGCCACAGTAATTAGTCAAGAGAAGGAAATTAAAGAGTAATGAATAGGAAAAGAAGAAGTCAAACTATCTTTTTGCTGATGACATAATTCTGTATCTAGAGGACTCAAAAAACTCAAACCCATAGGTCTGAGATATCCTCCAAATGCTCTTGTGTTATTGCAGAAATGTTCAGATATAAATGAATGGATTATTATAGTGTGACCTAGTCTAAATAGACTGGATGATAAATCTAGGCAGATGGGGCATGGCTGAAGGTATGCCCTGCAAGGGTGCATCTTCCCTGTGGTCCCTTCCCTGCTCTATTTCTGCTTTCTAACCACCATGAGATGAGCTGTATTACTCTACCCTACTCTTCGTTCATAATGTCCTTCCTTACTTTGGGCCCAGAGCAATAGACTTGGCTGTCTGTGGACTGACACCTCCAAAACTGTGAGCTCCAAATAAACTTTCCCTCCTCTAAATTATTTTTGTCAGGTATTTTGGTCAAAGCAATGCAGAAAAGACTAAAATAATATATCATCAGGAAAGTGAAAATTAAAATAACAATGGGATGCCACTACATACCTGTTAGAATGGCCAAAATCACAATACTAATACCACCAAATATTGGCAAGGATGTGAAGCAATGGGAACTGCCATTCATTGCTAGTGGGAATGCAAAATGGTATAGCCACTTTGATTGACAATTTGGTGGTTTCTTACAAAGCTGAACATATGTTTACCATATGATCTAGCAAATACATCCCTCAGTATTCAACCAAAGGAGTTAAACCTATACATACAAAAACATCCACTATTTACAGTAACTTTATTTCTATTTGCCAAAATTTGGAAGAAAGAAATATGTCCCCCAGTAGATAAAAATATAAACAATCTGTGGAACATTCAGACAATGGAATATTATTCAGCTCTAAAAAGAAATTGGTTACCAAGTCACAAAAAGACAGAGAAACCTTAAATGTATATTACTAAGTCAAAGCAGCTAAATTCAAAAGGCTACATACTAAAGCCAGACATGGTAGCATACATCTATAGTCCCAGATACTTAGGAGTCTGAGACTGCACAACAGTGAGTTCAAAGCCTGCTTGGGCAATATAGCATGACACCTATACCCTTGTCTCAAAAGAAAAAGAAAAAGAAATAGCTGAAAAGGCTACATACTGTTGATTCTCACTATTTAATAGTCTGTAAAAAGCAAAACTATGGAGAAAATAAAAAGATCAGTGGTTGCCAGGGATTTGGAGATGCAGGTAAAACACTTGGGCAGTGACACTATATGATACTCTAACGGTAGACACATGTCATGTCATTATACATTTGCCAAATCAACAGAATATACAATACTAAGAGGTAATCTTAAAGTAAACTACAAACCGTGGTTCATATTAATGCACCAGTATAGTCTAATCAACTGTAATAAATGTACTTTTCAGAGGTGAAAAGTCACTGATAATGGGGAAACTATGCATGAGTAGGGACAGGAAGTATATGGGAAATCTCTGATCCTTTCTCTCAATTTTGTGTGAACCTAAAATAACCTTAAAAAATACAAAATATTTTTTTAAAAAGCAATGCAGTAGAGAAAGAATACCCTTTTCAACAAATGTTGAAATGTATTGAAACAACTGCCTAAATGTTTTAAAAAGCAACTTTGAGGGGTCTGGGGTTGTGGCTCACTGGCAGAGTGCTCGCCTTGCACATGTGAGGTCCTGGGTTCAATCCTCAACACCACATAAAATAAATAAAATAAAAGTATTGTGTCCATCTACAACTAAAAATATATTTTAAAAAATAAAAAATAAATAAAAAGCAACTTTGATCCAAACCTCACACCATGTATAAAAACTAACTAAAGGAAACACAGACATGAATACAAAATCTAAAACTATAAGACCCATTGGGTTAGTTGGGTTTTCACAACTGTGATCAAATTACCTGACAAGAACTTAGAGAAGGAAAAGTTTATTTTGGCTCATGGTTTCGGTCCAGGGTGGGATGATTTCATCACCCTAGGGCTGAGGCAAGGTGGACCATCATGGCAGAGTATGACGCAGGAACACTAATCAGCTCATGGAGGATGGGAGGCAGAAAGAGGAAGGAGCCACAGGGAAGATGAACCCTTCCAGGACACATCCCCAGTGGCCCACCTCCTCCAGTCATGACCATACATTTACCACCCAGTCAGTCCATTCAAACTAGGATGGACTGACTGGGTTACAGCTCTCATAATCTAATCATTTCACCTCTGATTATTCCTGCATTAACACAGGAGCTTTGAGGGGACACTTCATGTCTAAACCATGACATTCTATATCTGGCCCCAAAAAGCTCATGTCCATCTCACAATGTAAAATGCATTCAGTCCATCTCCAAGAGTCCCCACAATCTTAAGAGTTCCAGCATCATTCAAAAGTCCAATTCCAAAGTCTCATCTGAGACTCAAGGCAAACTATTGGCTGTGAGTCCCTATAATGATCTCAATCAGGTTACATATATACAATGACAGAGTAAAAAGGAGGAACAGAGGCATAGAAAAAAAATGATGAGACAAAATCAAGACCAAAATCCAGCCAGGCAAACATTAGGTTTTGTAACTCCATATCCAGCATCCTGGTGACACATGAGCTCCACAGGGCTTGGGCAGTCTTGTCTCTTTGGTCTTGTTTCAGTACTCAGAATCTCTCTTAGACTATCTTTCTTCCCATGAAGCAGCTTTCCTCTGCAGACAGTCCACATTACTTGTATCTCTTAATTCCTGGGATCTCTATTCCACTTTTGGCTTCACCTTTACAGTTTTGCTCATCAGCCTATCTGACCCTGCTAGACTTTGTGTGGCCTCCCAGACCTTTCGATATCTCAATGGAAGCCTCCATGACTCCTAAATATAGCATACTGTATTCCTGCAAAACTAGCACCACATGGATGACACCAAGGTCTGCTACCAGCTCAAGTAGTAACTGCACCCCTAGGATCATGGATGCAGAGGATTTTGAGTGCCTACACAGCTGAGTACAATAAAACAACTTCCTAGGCCTCACTCCTAAGCACAGTGTTCTCATGGTGTCTTCTCAAAGGAGTTTTTACTTTTACACCCTTGAGTATACTATAGGTGTCATCTTGCCAATTCCTGAGATGCCTTCAAGGCATCTTTCCTGTCTCTGTGAAGTACTTGCCATCTCTTTAGTGGCTGCAATCTCTTCAATAACCACAACTTCCTCTGTCTCAGTTTTGCAAGCAGTTTTTATCAAATTGCAAGTCTTTAAACCCATTTTGCTTTGCTTTCTGCTCCCATTTCTCACATTAAATATGGCTAAAAGCTTTCAGCAATACACATGCCACTGTCCAAATGCTCTGCTGTCTTGAACTCTCCTCCACCAGATTAATTAGTCCATCACTAATTAATCTAAGCCTCACATGTCACCCTCTTAGGACATGGGCAAAATATAGACAAGTTCTTTGCCAGAATATAATATGAATGGCCTCCAGTTCAGTCCCCAACAGAGTCCTCATTTCCCTCCAAAACCTCATGTGTATGTTCTTTACTATCCACATTCATCTCAGCATTCTGTTCTCCTGAATTTCCATCAGAATGGCCCATTAATATTCACTTAAAATATTCCAAAGTTTTTGAAATTCTTCCCATAAAACTGTTTCAAAGGCTTCTGAATCATGTGGGGGAAGTCAATTATAGAAACAACCCCATTACTAAGTACCAGTCCCTGTGTTCATTGAGTTTTCATTGCTTTGTCCAAAATTTCTGACAAAAACAACTTAGAGGAAGAAAGTTTATTTTGGCTCATGGTTTCAGAGTTTCTGTTCATGGTAGGATGGCTTCACCATCTGGGCCTGAGGTGAGGTAGATGATCATGGCAGAAGGGTGCAACATAGGAGTGCTACTCAGTTCAAGGCAACAAGAAATAAAAAGGGGAAGGGGCCCAGGGAAAATGAACACTTTCAGGGCAAACAACCAGTGACCTACCCCCTCCAGGCCTGATTAATACACCTATAGTTATTACCCAGTTAGTCCATTAAAACTAGGATGGGATGATTAGGTTACAGCTCTCGTAATTATCATTTCACCTCCTGAATTAACCAGTAGTTTGCGGGGACACCTTCTATCAAAACCATGACACTTACAGAAGAAAATACAGGAGCAAGTTCTTTGTGTCACTGGGTTAGGCAGTTTTCTTAAACATGATACCAAAAGCACTTTTTATTTAAGGATAGACTGGATTTCATTGAAATTTTAAATGTCCTTTCTTTGAAAGATGATTTTTTTTACAGTTCTGGAAATCAAACCCAGGGCCTCATGTATGTTAGGCAAGCACTCTACCACTAAGCTACAATCCAGTACTTCAAAAGATAATTTTAAGCAAATGAGGACAAATCAAAATTTGAGAGAAAAAAAAATCTTAGCAATTCACAGACTTGATGATCTCTGCAATGTACAGATCTGTGTGCAGCATATGTGAAGAACTCTCAAATCTCAACAATTAGAAAAAAAATACTCACTCCCAACAAATGGGAAAAATATTTGAAAAATGAAGTTTTGCCTAAGAAGAAATACTGATGAAAAAAGCTACTGTTTTTTAAAAAAATCATTATTCAGTAGGAAAACACAAATCAATTAACACCACAAACCTATCACAATGCCAAATTTAAAAGACTGACCATGCCAAATGTCAGTGAGAATAGGGAGAAACTGAAACTCTGATGCACTGTTGATGGGAAATACATGGTACAACCACTATTGGAAACAGTTTGGCAGTTTTTTAAAAAGGTAAGTTTATATCTACCATATGATCTAAAAATGCAACTTCTAGGTACTATTCCCAAAGGATTGTACATCCATACAAAAATTTTTCATTTGTACATGAATGCTCACAGCAACTTTGCTACTAATAGCCAAAACACATACACAACAAAAAATGTCCAACAAATGAAAGGATATATTATGGTGTACTCATAAAATGGAATACTGCTAGGCAATAAAAGTAAATGAACTAACATATAGATTAACATAGGTGAATCTCAAAAGCACCATACTAAGTGAAAGAAGTCAAAAGACTTCACACCACATGACTCCATTTATACAGCAATATGTAAAGGCAAATCCACAGTAACAGAAATCTAGTGGCTACTCGTAGCTAATGGTAAGAGGAGGGACTGGACTACAAAGGAGAAGGGAACTTCATAGGGGTATGCATTCATTATGGTAGTGATTACATACATATATATATAACTGGACATGTCTGTCAAAACTTCAAACTCTAATCCAAATAAGGTGAATTTTACTGTCTGTAAATTATGTTTCAATGAACCTGAAGTTTACAATAAAACCCTTCAACTTGAAGAATCAGTGTTCTAAAGTCTCCTATAAGACAACAAATACTGCTCTTAGAAAAAAATCAGACACAGATTTAAATATCCTTATTTTTTTTTTAATATTTTTTTCGTTGTACATGGACACAATGTCTTTATTTTATTGCTTTGTATGTGGTGCTGAGGATCGAACCCAGGGCCTCACGCATGTGAGGCAAGTGCTCTACCACTGAGCTACAATCCCAGCCCCAAATATCCTTATTTTTTAAAGAACATTAGCCACTAGAAAATAATTTAAACAAAGGCCCCCAGGTTAAAAATTGTGACCACCACTAACATGAAAATTCCACTTTGTAACCAAAAAACCCAGAATATATGTCTTTTAAAAAAAAAAAATCCCACTGGCCCTGCCAGGTGCAATGGAGGCTGAGCTAGGAGGATTCCAAGTTTGAGGATAGCCTCAGCAACTTAGTGAAACCCTACCTCAAAAAAATAAATAAATAAAAAGGACAGGGGATGTTGCTCAGTGATAAAGTTCCCCTGGGTTTAATTCCCAGTACTTAAAAAGTCCCACTGGCTCTGCAATGCGGGTCCTTATCATTCTTTACCTGCATAATTACAGCAAAAACTGTCTAATGGATCTCCCTGATTCATGTCTTACTGTATTGCAAACCATCCTCCATACTGCTTTCCAGTTTCATTGTAAGTTTACACCAAATCTGCCCATGCAGGCTTCTATTCGAAACTCTGATGCTTCTCCATAGATTAAATAAAAAGCCCAAAGCAAGGTGAGGCCCTTCTCAAATTAATCTTACCAATCAATTTTACCCTCCTTTCTGCCTTCCCTAACACAAACTTTTAACTCAATGTACAATTTTGAGCCCCATATGATGGCACTTGCCTGTAATCCCAGTGGCCAGGAAGCTGAGGCAGGAGGGTCGAGAGTTCAAAGCCAGTCTCAGCAAAAATGAGGCGCTAAGCAACTCAGTGAGACGCTGTCTCTAAATAAAATACAAAACAGGGCTGGGATGTGGCTCAGTGGTTGAGTGTCCCTGAGTCCAATGCCCAGTAAGCACCCGCCTCAAAAAAGTATGCTTTGAGACTGTATCGTCCAAACCACCTGAAATTTCCATTTGCTATCTCCTCTGAGTCTCTGTATCATTTTTCTCATAAGATTTTGTTATGTGAACTTTCCTTTCTTGTTCTCCTTCTGCAAACATCTTAGGGAAAGTTTTTCCAGGGAGCTGCCTGGTTCTTCCCGGTGTTCCACAAGACAGGCTTCCTTTATAGCATTCAGTTCTCCCTAAAGGGAGATCTTCTCACGGACAGAAACCATGTCTTGATTTAGCTGTTTCTCCAAGGCCTGGAACTATTCTAAGTGAATGAATGTTTTTATAGACCAAAGAGACATGAAAATGCAGTTGTTACTGAAACTTCTTATGCACTAAAATTTTTTTTCATATTTCTAAAGCATAGTGGTAAGAATTACCAAGAATTTTATAAATACTTCATTTTTCGTATTTGTTAAAAGAGCATTCCACATTTGTAAGAATGCTATAAGGGGCAAAAAAATTGAGAAATGAAATTAGAAAGCCTACATGAACTACTTATTAACTTAACAATTATTAAGCTTTCTGAGAATATTTTTATACATGTATATGTGTGTGTATATACATAATACATATATAGGAGAGAGAGAGAGAAATATTAACAATATTTGGCTCCAAAAGTATCTACACCACAATGAGCTAACACATTGGGCATGTGCTTTTGTGAACTGTAAAAGGCTACATAAATTTTAATCGTAACAAAGAGCTCTTTTTCAGGCTCACAGATCCTATTCTGAGGCAAAAGTTTAATGCATAATATCAATAAATAATTTGGAAATATTTCCAAAGGTAGTGACCAGAATCACCTATAAAGCAGAAAGTTTTGCTATTTGGTGCATTTACTAATGCCTTTGAAAATATGTGATTTGCATTTGCTTAAGTAATATTATTTAATAGTCTAGGGCATTAAAAATAATCTGGGACAGGAGAATATAGTAAAAGGATTTTAAATAATTTTAAGTTTTTCTTTAATAAGGTTTTTTCAAATATGGTTGGAATGTTTAATAAAATCCACCTGCAAGTTGGCAAATGCTCAAGTCATAAGACTTCAAAGATTTACCTATAAGTTAAGGTAAATACTCTAATTACATCCTTCAGTAAGTCAAAGATACAAATTTATCGATAATATACTGAGTTTTCTGGCAGAGTGAGATATTTAAGTATAAGAGATTTTGTTCTGTCTAAATAACATGGGAATAAGGCACTGCAATAAATATGATCCTAAAAGGATTTTATTCTTCTACCAATGATGGATAGGTAGGAAGAGATCTATCCCAAGGAAAATCATTAATATCAACGATGTTCAACTTCTTGGAAGACAGCTGAAAAATCTCGATTATAATGAGGATCAACCAATAGCCAACTAACTACAACACTAAAATCCAATGAGAATAGTTTTAAGCACTCCATCTGTAAAGAAAAAGGAGGATGCCTGTACTATTTATCTTTCAAATCCTAAATTCTAGGATGTTAGCAGAGGCTCTTATGGTCAACAACAACAACAACACACACACACACACACACACACTCAAATCAAGCTAATATCACTAGAGTTTATTTGCACGTCAAAGCCAAGACCTACATTTGTGTTGCTCAGCCTAGCCTCAGAGAGTTTAGTACAGTGGTTAGCATGTTATCAGCAATATTTTTACATTAATGTTTGATGAGTACATCCATTACAGGAAACACTATGAAGCTTTCTCAAAATATTCAAGACAGAACCACTATAAGACCCAGCAGTCCCACTACCAGGTATATGCTCAAAGGAAACAAAATTAGTATCTCTAAGAGTCATGGCACTCCACTGCAGCAGTACTGACAAAAGCCAAGAATAAAAACAACCTTGGATGGATGAATGGATAAAGGAAATGTGGAATATACAATGGCATATTATGCAGCTATAAAAAAAGGAAGGAACTCCTCCCCATTTGTGACATCATATGAACTGTGAGGCCATTTTGCTAAATGAAATGAGAGACAGAGAAAGACAAATCCCACATGGCAACACTTACATGTAGAATCTACAAAAGTTAAAATCATAGAAATAGCAGGAATGGTGGTTGCTGAGGTTTGGGAGATGGAAGAAATAGGGAGGTGCTGTTCAAATTATACAAAGTTTTAATTACAATACAAGTTCTGGGGATCTAGTTATAATGGCTATAATACTACTCTTCATTTGTTATGAGTAAACCATAAATATTCTCACCTCAAAAAAGTAACTGGGCTGGGGTTGTAGCTCAGTGGTAGAGTGCTTACCTAGCACATGTGAGGCACTGGGTTTGACCCTCACCCCCACATAAAATAAATAAAATACAGGCATTGTGTCCATCTACAACTAAAAAAATATTTTTAAAAAAGTAACTGTTACTAAGTTAACTAACTTGACTATAGTAATCATTTCATAATATTCATTTCATTATACACATACACACACTGTACAACTTAAATACAAATTTATCAATTACCAAAGTTGCATTTTAAGACAAAAATTTTAACTAATTAATATTGGATGAAAACCACCATCTGAAATAATGACCTGTATACCCAAAATTCAAGAAAATTGTACCTACCTTATATACCTATGTATAAAAAGGTACAGTGGGATAACTTAAATTTTCCAAGCTCCATTCTTACATATTTCATGACAAAATAGTTTGATGACTTTAAATAAGCTCTCTAAGCTTCGGCCTCTCACTTATATACACAGTATGGCTTTTGGGGCTATCACAAAGAATAACTAAATTTATGTATGTGGCACACACATACATAAATACAACACCTGGCACACACAGCACGTACATCCCCTACCTGAACCCTTTAGCGCTGTCAGAAGAAACACACCAATAACCCAAAATGGTTCCCTTCTTCTACCGCACTTCCACCACGAAAGTCCAAACTGGCTTGGGCCTGCTCACCCCTCAACCAATCAGTGACAAAGAAGAGCTGAAATCTAATCTAGAGATAGAACGTTCTAGAGTTAGTGACAGTTCCTGCTCAAAACACTCAATAAATGAATATATACTGGTTGGCCAGCGGGATCTCAAAATGAACTAGGCAGTGTTCTTATCCAGGGAGCCTACAGTCGAGCACCCGGGGTGGGCTACGTGGACGGCTGTTAAGAGCTGTAAGGGGAAGGCCCAGGAGCTGAGGTCCCTGCCTCGCCAAAGTGAGAGCCCAAGGCACCTGGCCTTCTGCTTATCAGCGAGAAATCTTTTCTTTTCTTTTTTTTTTGGTACTGGAGATTGAACTCAGGGGCACTCGACCACTGAGCCACATCCTCAGCCCTATTTTGTGTTTTATGTAGAGACAGGGTCTCACTGAGTTGCTTAGCGCCTCGCCCTTGCTGAGGCTGGCTTTGAACTCGCGATTCTCCTGTCTCAGCCTCCCTAAGTGCTGGGATTCAGGCTTGCGCCACCGCACCTGGCTCAGCGAGAAATCTTAAAAGCTGGGCGCAAGTGCTAGAAATTCGTAACAAAAATAGCTTAAACAAATATAATTTTAAAAAAGAAAGAAAAGCTGTAATTCACATAATTGGACAGTTTTACCTGCAAGACTCCAAACCCGCTCCAGCAGCCCACCACCACACAAACTTGCCCCACCTTAGGGCCCTCCTTCAGGTTGCAAGATGGCTCGGGACACAAGCTTGGAGGAGGCAGAGAGGCGGGGCCTCCTCCCCCAGGGCTCGGGGCCCAGTACTCACCTCTCATTGGTTCAAACTGGCTTGGGTCTGCCCACCCCTCAACCAATCAGTGACAAGGAAGAGCTACAATTCTAATCTAGAGATGGGACGTGTTAAGAGTTAGTCACTGTTCCTGCTCAAAACACTCAATAAATAAATTCATACTGAAGGCATGGATGGAGGGATGAATGACTGCATCTAAAATTTAATGGAATCTGTGCTCTTAGAAGACTTGTTTGGTTTTGCCATGAGGCAAAAGAAGACCTGCTTTTGATATAATTAAGACCGAATCTGAGTATACCCACAAATGTTTCTTGAATAGCTTTCAGCAATTAAGCATAGACCACCAGTAATACTACTAAGCAAGTAGTATGCATCAAACACTATGTGGATTGTAACCTGCGGCTAGCAGGATTTAGAATGAAATAGGCCTGGGTACAAATGTCTTGAAGTCCTAGCTCTGCTATTTACTAGGTATGTAATCTTGGGTGAGTTGCCAGACCTCTCCAGGTCTCTGCCAAATAGGGAAACAATAGTTTTTACCTCACAATGTTCAGCACCCCAAGTCTTCAATAAATATTAACCATTACTATCATTCATAATAAATCCATACTGAATCGGCTTAGTTTCATGTATGCTGCCCATGAAACTAGAAATAGTAACTTTTCTGGCTCATATGGTACAATTAATGGACTGACAACCACTAAAACAGTCCTTTCATTAGCTGGTAGGATCCAAGTGATAAGTCCACTCTCACTTAAGATAGAGGCTACCCACTTTAGCCCCTGGTCCTATTCTGTGACAATACCATGGTGAACTTCCTGAATTTGTCCCATCCTAGACCCCCAACAAGGCAAGTTACCAATAGTTCTTTATGTTTATTCAAGAGAAATGAAAACATATGCCCTGGCAAAAACTTATACAAGAGCTGTTCATAGCTTCATTCACAGTAGTCAAAAATTGGAAACAAACAAATGCTCATTAAGGGAGAGGGCAAGAAAGATGGTGGAATGAGAGGGACATCGTTATCCTAGGTACATGTATGATGACATGAATGGGTGACTCTGCTTTGTGTACAAGCAGAGAAATGAAAAAATGTGCTCCATTTGTGTACTATGAATTGAAATACATTCTGCTGTCATGTATAACTAATTAGAAAAAATAAATTCAAAATACAGTGAATGGATAAGCAAACTGTAGTACATTCATATAGTGAAATATTACTCAGTGAAGAAATAGGATGAACTCTAATACATGGACGAATCTCAAGAACACATTGAATGAAAGAAACCAGACACAAGAGGGCAAATACTGTGATTCCATTTAATTCTGACTCTAGAAAAGGCAAACTAATCTATAATCACAGAAAGAACATCAGTGCTTGCCAGGCCCAGGGTTTGGGCATAGGTGGACACTGCCTGGCAGGAGGCAGGAAGAGCTTTGAGAAGTAACAGAAACACTTATGATGACAATAGACAAGAGTGCATTATTTTTTAAAATTTATTTCCCTATTCACTTAAAATCCATGCATCATATCATATACAAATTATACCTCACTAAAGGTGATTTTTTTAAAAAAAGCAATAAAAAACTAACCTATATATGACCATGGTGTGTGTGTGTGTGTGTATAACCTAATTTTTAAAATGCAGGTTTCTCCATATGTATTATATATAATAGCTAAAATGTATTGAAATTTATTATGTTCCAGAGACAATGTTAAGTGCTTTACATTTAATTTTCACAATAATCCTTGAAATAGATACATTTATTATACCCATTTTATGGATGAGGAAAACTATGCAAAAGTGAACTTTCCCAGAATCACAAAATGGGTAAGTGGCAAAGCTGTGATTCAAACCCAGACAGTCTGGATCCAGAGCCCATGATTCCAACCACTATGTAACACTGTCTTCATAATCACCCACACACATGCATATACATGTATATAGAAATGTCTAGAAGGAGCTAACCTAAAATGTTAATAGCGTTTATTTCTAAGTATTAAGAAATTTGGAGGCTGTAATTCTCTGCAATTTCCTAATGTTTTCACAATAATTGGGCATTATGCAAGTTTAAATCAGTAACCAAATATTTTATACAGGATCTCATAAAATTTTAGCAACACTAGTTTTTCTAATTCAGTAATTATATAATATTTTTAGTAGCAATGCTTTTTCAAGTCTTATATGAAACATATATATAATACAATTCAAAATTAATTTGAGTTGCATTGAATTAATATACATTAAGTTCAAGTTTATGTTTCATGGGCATAAGCATCTTAAATTATAAATTACGGGTGATCATTTCCATTCTATGTCAACTTTAGGATCCAGTTTATCAAAAACAATCCTGTTGTGCCTCAGGAGGCTGAGGCAGGAGGATTGCAAGTTCAAAGCCAATCTTAGCAAAAGCAAAGCATTAAGCAACTCAGTGAACCCTGTCTCTAAATAAAATACAAAATAGGGCTGAGGATGTGGCTCAGTGGCTGAGTGCCCCTGAGTCCAATCCCCATATCTAATCATCATCATCATCATCATCCTGATGTGCACAGATGAACAAGTGGTAATATTTATCCAACATTTTACTTGACAACCTCCATCTGCTCTCTATTAAATTGGCCCAGAAACTTGAGAGATAATAGAAAATGATTTAAATATCAATCCTAATGAAATTAAAGATTAAAGACTGAGTAATAAAAATACAAATAATTTAACAAATTAGAATGAATGAATATTTTACATTCCTTATCACAAGTATAAAAGGCAGAAACAAAGCATCTCAATTATAACCTAAGACCATAATAATAACATTACTACCATTGTTAAACATTCATTAGCCTCAATAACTTTACTGAATATCATTCCAAGATATCATGTTAAGAGAATATACTAAGCAGAGTATTTAACCTTGCCTAGACTTTAACTATCATTTGATTAAGTGAGGTATGTATGTACATAATATTCTTGCTTATAATTTTACATATACAAATATGCACAGACCTCAATTTTTTTAAACACCAAGAGAAAATTTCCCAATTTTCACAATGACAATGCAAATTTTAATCCAAATATCACATGAAAATGAGTTAGCCTGATAGCCAAGATAACATAGGGTACTTTCCCATATGTCAAAATTCAGTATACAACACAGGAAGAGATGCATATTATTCTTCAAAATAGTTGATACAATACATTTGAAAATAATAAGATTACATGGAGGGCTGGGGTTGTGGCGCAGTGGTAGCGTGCTCGCCTAGCATGCGTGAGGCACTGGGTTCGATCCTCAGCACCACGTAAAAATAAAAAAAAAAAAATAAAGATATTCTGTCTGCCTACAACTAAAAAATAAATACTTTAAAAAAAAAAAAAAGATTACATGGAAGGACTTGCTCTTCATATGTGTTATAATTATAAAAGACATAAATATGAAGTTATATGAATGGATCGATGGAAATCCCAGGAAAAAATTCAGACAATAAGAAAATGTACTTAGCCAGGCGCAGTGGCGCACATTGGTAATCCCAGCACTTTGGGAGGCTGAGACAGGAGAATCGCGAATTCAAACCCAGCCTCAGCAACGGCAAGGTGCTAAACAACTCAGTGAGACCCTGTCTCTACATAAAACACAAAATAGGGCTGGGGATGTGGCTCAGCGGTTGAGTGCCCCTGAGTTCAATCCCTGGCACCAAAATAAAATAAAAAAAAAAGGAAAGGGAAAGGGAAGGGAAGAAAGAAAATATACTTGTTTAAGATTAAAGGAAGAAACTCCAGACTTGTAGAGAAGAAAATGGTCCTTTGAATAAGGTAAACAACTTATCAGAATAATTGTATATTCTTGTAATCATCAGTTTCATGTGTCAACTGAGTTAGGTTATATAGTGCCCAGTTATTTAATCAAACACTGCTCTAGGAGTTGCTATGAAGGTATTTTATAGATGTAATTAATGTCAATAATCAGTTAGCTTTGTGTAATGAAAATTATCCTAAATAAGTTTATTGGGCCTGATTCAATAATTTGGAAGGTCTGAAGAGCAGTGTGTTAGCTTATTTTAAGAAGAAATTGCACCTGTGGTCTGCAGCTTTAGCTAACACCTGTGAGGTCTTGTCTGCCCCATATATTATAGACTTGCCCAGCCAGCAGGAAAAGCTTTGTGCACAAAATGTTAACTTGCAGCAAGAGGAAAAATGGTGAGTAAACCTTCTGTATACAGAATCATGTATGGATTAAATGTGTGTTTACAAAGTGCTTAACAAATAGAAAACATTTATGCTATAATTTGAAATAAACCAAGGAGCATAGAATGATCACAACAAAGTTTTTTAAAGTATTAATGTGGGAAAAGAGGCAAAGCTCATCTATGATATTAGAAATCTAGATGGTGGTTATGCTTAGGGAAAGGAAGTAATTAGAAAGAGCAGCAAGGAGTAGGAAGGCTTCAGGAATCTTAATAATGTTCCATTTCTCTTTGTTTAATTTTGTTCTGTTTTTGAGACAGGGCCTCACTATGTTGCCCATAGTTGTCTTGAACTCCTCAGATCCAGCAATCCCTCCTGCCTCAGCCTCCTCAGTGCTGAAACTATAAACACATGTCACAACACTCATCTCCTATTAATTCTGGATTCTGGTGACACCAGCGTGATCAGTTTGTGAAAATTCATTGTGTTAATATGTGTATATATATTATTGTGTTAATATGTGTATATATATATGTACACACATATACACTATATAAAGTATGTTATACTTCAATTTTAAAAATATGCATAGAAGAGGGCTGGGGTTGTGGCTCAGCGGTAGAGTGCTTGCCTCGTATGTGTGAGGCACTGGGTTCGATCCTCAGCACCACATAAAATAAATAAAGGTATTGGGTTCATCTATAACTAAATAAAATATTAAAAAAAAATATGCATAGAAGAAAACAGAACTAGTGATGATCATTACATGGTAGGACTACAAATAATATTTTTGTTTCTTTTTGTCCCTTCTCTGTTTTCCCCTAAAATATACATGTATTGCTTTTATTATTTTTTAAAATATTTTTTAGTTGTAGATGGACACAATACTTTTATTTTATTTATTTATTTTTCACGTGGTGCTGAGGATCAAACCCAGTGCCTCACACTTGCTAGACTAGCACTCTACCACCGAGCCACAACCCCAGCCCCTAAGTATTGCTTTTATAATGGGCAACAAATAAATAGTTAATTTAAGTTAATTATCAGAATGACAGGCATGCACAATTCTTTGGAGTTGAAAGGAAAAAAACTTAAGATGGGCTGCAGTGATATGGAAGTCTTTATAGGAGTAGGAGGTGGATCTTTAGCTCTGGAAGAAAGGGAAGGAGGTGGATCAGGAAGGGGATTCCAAGCCACAGGAATAGTATGAACCCATCTTTGGGGACAGGGATAGACAGACTACCATTATGTGGGGATTGAGCATCCATTCTTTTTTTCTAATAACACCACATAGATATGCCTTTGAAGAAATGGCCCCTCAACTGTTCTCAGTACTTGTTCTCAGTCCTTGCCCCTGAGCATTATAAAAGGGAGTGTCACCCAATTAGTCAGCATATTTCATCCCACTTAATCGAGGTGGTCATGTGACTCAGGGTAGGTCCTAGAATTTTTTCTGGAAATGTTTGATTAGAGAGGCAACTTAGCTGACTTGTGGCAGGCCTGAAACTGCCAGTGACAATGTGGTACACTGAGGGGAAAGTCTGCCTTAGAAGAAACAACAGTAAAGGCTGAAGTGAGAAATGGAGGAAGGCAGATCTCTGTGACCTCCTTGAGCACCTTGACATAGCCATGTCTCAGTGCAAGGGTATCTCCTGGTCTGTTCACTTAAGTGGGCCAATAAAATCTTTTAAATTTAAGTATTCCGAGTTGAGTCTCTATCAATAGCAACCAAAAGAGTCTCCTTAGGCTACATACCTAGAGATTGTTTAGAATTGCCAGCTCATATCCCTGATGAACATAGATGAAAAAACACTTAATATTAGCAAATCATGTTCAACAACATGTTAAGAAAATTGTACACCAGGACCAAGTTGGTTTTATTCCAGAGATGTAAGAATGGTTTAATATACACAAATTTAAAAATGTAATTTATTGCATTAACAGAATTGAGGACAAAAATCACTTAGTAATCTCAACAGATGCAAAGAAGGCCTTCACCATTTATGATAAAAACCCTGAAGAAACTAGAGATAGAAAGGATTTATCTCAACATTATAAAAGCTATATATGAAAACCACAGAATGGTCTCATAGTAAATGGGGAAAACTGAAAGCATTTCCTTTAAAATCTGGGACAAGGGCTAGGGTTCTGGCTTGGTGGTAGAGTGCTTATGTAGCATGTGTGAGGCATTGAGTTTGATTCTCAGCACCACATATAAAAAATGAATAAAATAAAGGTCCATCAACAACTTATATATATATATATATATATATATATATATATACATATATATACACACACATATATATAAATATAAAATTATTTTTTAAAAAAATCTGCGATAACAAGATGTCCATTCTCACTACTCCTGTTTAATATAGTGCTAGAAATTCTAGCCAGAGCAATTAGTCAAGAGAAGGAAATAAAAGAGATAAAAATAGGAAAAGAAGAAGTCAGATTATCACTGTTTGAAGATGATACGATCCTTTAACTAGAAGATCCAAAAAACTCCACCAAAATACTGCTAGAGCTAATATACAAAATAATATACAAAGTAGCAGGTTACAAAATCAACATATGAAAATTAATAGTTTTCCTATATGGTAACAAATCTGCTGAGGAAGTAATCAGAAAAAAAAAAATTCCATTCACAATAGCCTTAAATTTCTTTTAAAAAAAACCCTAGGAATAAGTCTAAACAAGGAGGTGAAAGACCACTAAAATGAAAACTATAGAACCTTGAAGAAAGAAATTGAAATCCTCAGAAGATGGAAAGACCTCCCATGTTCATGGATAGTCAGAATTAATATTGCTAAAATGGCCAAAAGTAATATACAGATTCAATGCAATTCCCATCAAAATACCAATGATATTTATTCTTCACAGAACTAGAAAAAAAAAAATCCTAAAATTCACTTGGAAGAATAAAAGGCCCAGAATAGCCAAAGCAATTTTAAGCCAAAAAAAAATTGCTGAAGGCATCACTATAGCTGACTTCAAATGATACTACAGAGCTATAGTAACAAAAATTGCATGGTACTGGCATAAAAACAGACACATAGACTATGGTCCAGAACAGAAGACACAGAGACAAACCCACACAGATGTAGTCATCTGATCCTTGACAAAGGTGCCAAAAACATACATTGGAGAAAAGAGTCTTTTTAACAAATGGTGCTGGGACAACTGATTATCCATATAGGAGAAAGAAACTAGACCCTCTACCTCTCACACCCTGCACCATTCAATCAAATCAAAATGGATCAAAGACCTCAGAATGAAAACAAAAATTATACAACTCTTTGAACAAAACAGAGGGTCAACACTCCAGCTTTTAGGCACAGGAAACAACTTTCTCAATAGGATCCCCAAAGCTCAGGAAATAATGCCAAGAGTTCATAAATGGGGCAGCATCAAATTAAAAAGCTTCTGCACAGCAAAGGGAACAATTAGGAATGTGAAGATAGAACCCACGGAATGGGAGGAAATCTTTGCTAGATACTCTTCTGACAGGATTAAAATCTAATATAAAGAGCTCAAAAAATTTTTACACCAAAATATCAAATAATCCAATTGATAAATAGACAAGTGAATTAAACAGACAATTCTCAAAATACAATGGCCAACAAAAAATATTCCACATCATTAGCAATTAGGGAAATGCAAATCAAAACTACACTGAGATTTCATCTCGTACCAGTCAGAATGGCAGCCATCAAGAATATAAATAATAATAAATTCTGGAGAAGATGTGGAGAAAAAGGAATATTTCTACACTGTTGGTAGGATTGTAAATTAGTACAACCACTTTTTTTTAACATGTATTTTTTTTTAATTGTAGATGGACACAATATCTTTATTTTATTGCTTTGTATGTGGTGCTGAGGATCGAACCCAGGGCCTCACGCATGCAAGGCAAGCGCTCTACTGCTGAGCTACAATCCCAGCCCCAGTACAACCACTTTTGAAGTCAGTATGGAGTTTCTTCAAAAGACTAAGCACACTCAATGTTTATAGCAGTACAATTCACAATTGCAAAACTATGGAAGCAACCCAGATGTCCTTCAATAGATGAATGGATAAAGAAACTGTGGTACATATACACAATGGAATATTATTCAGCAATAAAAGAAAATAAAATTATGGCATTTGCAGGCAAATGGATGGAATTGGAGAACATTATGCTTAGTGAAGTAAGCCAATCCCAAAAAACGAAATGCCGAATGTTCTCTCTGATTAGTGGATGAGGATACATAAGGGGGGTGGGAACGGGAAACATAGGAGAAATGCAGGAACTCTGGATGCGGCAGGGGGG
>PVHX01001697.1:48158-88851 GCA_004024805.1 Geosciurus inauris
AAAAGGGAATAGGTATAGTAATGATGGTTGATTGAGATGGTCACTACTACCCTTGGTGCATGTACGAAGACACAAATGGTGTGACTCTATCTGGTTTGCAACCAGAGAAATGGAAAAACTGAACTCTGTTTATGTACTATGACTTGAAACACATTTAAATAAAATAATTAAATTTAAAAAAAAAAGACTGTGCAGGTAATCACCAAAGGCTGTGCAAAAAAAAAAAAAAGAAAGAAAGAAAGAAAAGAAAAGAAAATCAATGGCAGAATATTTTCCATACTTTTCTCTAGTAATATTTTTAGACCACATCTCCACATTCACCTATGAGAAAAAAGTCACAGATATTCAGTGTAAGTCAAAGAATATTATTAAAAATAAAATTTGAGGTTACAATTTAAATTCATGTGTGGACCCAACCCATTTAAAAAAAAAAAAAAAGACTAAGCACAGAACTACACTATATGACCCAACTGTACCACTTCTCAGTATTTATCCTCAAAAATTAGTCATCTTACTATAGTAATACATGTATACCCATGTGTATAGCAGCATGATTCACAATAACCAAACTATGGAACCAGTCTAATTGTCCATCAATGAATGAATGGATAAAAATAACATGGTATGTATACACAATGGAGTTTTATTCAGCCATAAAGAAAAAATGAAATTATGGCATTTTCAGGAAAATGGATGGAACTAGAGACCATCATGTTAAGCAAAACAAGTCAAACTCAGAAGGTCAAGGGTTGTATGTTTTCTCTCATATGTAAAAGCTAAGGAGGAAAAAGGGAGGATCTCCTAAAAATCAAAGGGGGATCAGTGGAGGAAAAGGACCAAGGAATGGGAGGTACAGCAGAGAGGGAGCCAGTGCTGGAAAGTGCTATTGGTCAAACTGTATTGTTATGTTGTGTGCATATATAAATATGTAACAATAAATCCCATCAATATGTACAACTATAATGCACCAGTAAAAAATGTGAAAAAAAAGAATTGCCAGTTCATAATAAAAAGCACACCAGCTTTTAATTGGTTTTATTCTTGTTTCCATGCTCTAAAGAGAATGACCCTCCTCAGTGCCCTCACAGGGCTAATGGCTCCCCCTGCCTCCTCTCACCCCCACCCCCATCCTCACCTCTGCCTTAGATTGAAAAGGAATCTGAGATTTTGCACTTCATATGGTCTCAGAGAGACTCTTGTTTCATCACTTGATTTTATCAGCAAGAAACTGAGACTTGGAGAAGGTAACGCATTTGGCCAAGTTCTGGCCAGGGCCAGAGAGCAGTGAGAATGAGAAGCAGAGTGCTGGGTAAGCCATGAGACAGCCACCAAGACAGATGGAAACCCCACGGGGCCTGGGCATTTCTGTTTCTAATTCTAATGTGATCTCCTGAGTGTGATTTGGGTAGAGAACTTTTTCAGTCCATTGCTTTCATGCTCAGGGATTTGGCCACATCAACCCATCTCAAAGGACTGATCTATTTTTGTCCAGACAGTGATACGATGCCTGGACTAGGTCCTTGTCTTCAACACAACAGAGCTCTGGCAAAGAAGTGGGAACTTCACCAACTGCCTGGTGGCTCCTCACACTGGCACACACCATCTGAGGGTCAGGCCCCCCCAGAAGGGCTTTTGTGATGGAAAAGCTCCAGAAAGTGTTCCAAGACCCATGGGCCCACTAGCAGATACAGGTTCACATGTGTTAGTGAGGGAAGATTATAGACCTGGCCCTCCTTGATCACAAAGTTAGATGACTGATAAACAATAAAATCCCCACTGTATCTCATCCCCCCCACAAAATTATCTTTCCTCTTAGTCACCATTACTCTTGGTTAGTTGTAAAATAAACAGGCTGATCTCCCAATTTCTGCCTACACACTTAATTTTGTCTTTGTTGAGCAATGAACTGCTGAAACGTTACCCTGGACAAGAAGGAAGAGGGGGAGAGGGAAGAAAGTACTGTGTTAAAAAATCTATTTTGGGGGCTGGAGCGGTGGCTCAGTGGCAGAGCGCTTGCCTGGCATGTGCGAGGCACTGGGTTCGATTCTCAGCACCACATACAAATAAATAAAATAAAGGTTCATTAACAACTAAAAAAAAAATTTTTTTTAAAAATCTATTTTTGCTGGGTGCAATGGTGATCCCAGCAACTCGGAAGTCTAAGGCAGGAGGATGGCAAGTTCAAAGCCAGCCTCAGCAACTTAGCAAGGTCCTGTCTCTAAATAAAATATATTTTTTAAAAAGTGTGTGTGGTGGGGGGCGATTCTGGGGATGTGGCTCTATGGTTGAGTATCTCTGGGTTCAATCCCTGGTATCAAAAAGAAAAAAAAATTGTTTTTGTTGGGCCATGTGGCCTTAGACAACTGTTTATAAGCAAGGTCCAGTGTCTGAAAGATCTGGGTTCAAATCAGCTTTATCAGTTATAGGCCAAAAACTCTCTGTGCCATTATTTTCTCATCAGTAAACTGGAATCATCTTATCCACCAAGGATGGTGCTGAAATGAAATGAAGGTCAAGCTTTCTCCTGTGTTCACTGACCGCAGCTATCAGAAGACTAGATCATTCTTTACAAAGTCCCTTCCCACATTTTCCCGGTCGTTAGGTCCAGGAGCATAGGCCTAGGTGACACTCACTGGACCACTGACCTCATTGGTAGTAATGCTCAGACATCTTGGGTCCCAGGTCTGCACTAATGCCTTTAATAGCTCAGAGTTACAGTCAACTTTATCAGGAATATATCAACAGGTAGTTATGGCTGGCACAAAACAGTTTCAGAAAGGTCAGGCTCCAGTAGGAGCAGGCTCAAGAGTGTAGTAGAAGGCAAATAAAATAGCTTCTCCTGCCCTCGCTGGAACAGAGACCGATAGGTTTTCATTTTCCAGGGGCAGGCACTGACCTGGCCTAGGAGTTAGCAGTAGTTTTGCCTGAAGTTTTTGTTTTGTTTTGTTGCAGCATTGGGTATTGAACCCAGGGGTGCTGTATAACTGGGCTACATCCCCAGCCCTTAATTTTAATTTTTTATTTTGACACAGGTAAATTGCTAAGGCTAACCTCAAAGTAAATTGCTGAGGCTAGCCTCAAATTTGTGATTCTCCTGCCTCAGCCTCCTGAGGCACTGGGTTTACAGGTTTACAGTGAGAGGAACAGATTTGTTTCTACTTTGCCAGTCTGACAGGGGGACCAGGGGAAAAGGCAATGTCCTTTATGAGTGGAGGCTTCTTTGGGCTCCAGTGTAAGTGCTAGCTCCTCCTTGAAGCAATCTCTGATCCTTACACCCTCGTGGCACCGTGAATGTCTCCTTCACAGCTCTCACATCTCCAGTTTTTACCAATTAATTTACAATTTCTTTATTTGTGCACATTTTACAAATGCCCATAATTCCTTTCGTGGCTTAGGACATGGCTGTCCTCTATCAGACTGTAAGTGTTAAGAGAACAGGGAGAGGGCTTGTCTTAATTATTACTGTACCCCAGGCTTTAGCATACTGCCTGTCCCCCATAGATGCTCATAAGTATGTTGCACGAGTCACATGCATGTACACTCGGGTAGATGGATGCTTAGCCAGGCTCTGCTGTTCTCATCATGGGAACTCAGGTCAGTCACTTCCCCTCTTCGTGTTTCAGCTTCTCCATTTACCAAAGGCATGACTTCTGGATTCCCTTGCAATGCTAAAACTCCATGATTCAGTCAGTAGAGGGCTAGACAGGGTCGGAAACAAGTTATCTTCCATGTGTCAGACACCATAACTAGCAAAACCCGA
This sequence comes from Geosciurus inauris, assembly GCA_004024805.1. Classification (NCBI taxonomy): domain Eukaryota; kingdom Metazoa; phylum Chordata; class Mammalia; order Rodentia; family Sciuridae; genus Geosciurus; species Geosciurus inauris. The sequence continues at coordinate 51,919 of PVHX01001697.1, forward strand.
GGGAGGATTTCCCAGTCTCCAGCTGGTGGTTATGTTAGACAGCATACCTCCCTCATACCCTACAGACCTCTAAAACTGAACTGGAGGTAAGCACTGGACAAGCTGAGCGGGCATTCCCATAGAAAGCACACCAGGGGGATTCATAATGGCAATCACATCTACGCTAGATCTGGTCTTCAGGTGACACATCTTGTGTTTGTGGCTCTACCCTAACTCTCCAAGTTCCCTGCTTCTTCCCCTTCTCTCTGCTGGGCAGTGCTTCTCTGGACCCTGGGCTCCAGTCTCAGGAAGTTTCTGGAGTCTCTGGACCCAGCTCCAGGCTGTGGGCTCAGGTTGAAAATACAGTCTTACAGAAGACTTAGAGAAACACCTGTTGGTGGCACAGACTAAGAGGGTCATTTCAAATTGGAAACTAGTAGGTGGCAATTTTTAAAAGTCCTCCCACCTCCTTACATGGGCTCTTTCTAGCCCTATATTTTTAACCTGAAATGGATCCCTAATGGTAATTAGCTAATCTCAGAAACTCATCTTCTATGCCTTTTCTCTGAACAATTTAAGAGGAGTTTATGTGCACTTACCCTATGAATATGTAATGCTTCCTTTAAGAATGTATGTTACAGCTATACTCAAAGTGTGAAATGATATAGTCAAGGACATTCATTGAAACCTTGTAATAGCAATAGAGAGGAACTCAAATGGCCATCACCTGGAGACTAGTTAAGTAAACTATTTTATTCCCATGAGATGCAGCTGCAATTCAATGCAGCCATTAAAAAAAGATATGACAGGCAGGTCTCTATGTATGGAAACAAGAAAATCCCTAACAATGTTAACATGAAACAGCTAAGATATGGAATCAGCCTAGTTGTTCACCAACAGATGAATAGATGAAGAAAATGTGTACACAAACACACACAATGGAGTATTATTATTCAGCCATAGAGAAGACTAAAATCCTGTCTTTTGCAGCAAAATGGATGGAGCTGCAGCACACTATATTAAGTGAAATAAACCAGTCACAAAAAGACAAGTATTTCACTTTCTCATTTATATGTGGAAACTAAAAAGTCAAATTGAAAGTAGATAAGAAATTACTAGGGATTGGGAAGGGGTGGAGGATGGGTAGGGGAAAGAGTGGTTGGATGTGCTCAGTGCACACTGTAGGCATGTATGGACATACCACACTGAATCTCACTAATATGTACAAGTAGTATGTGCTAATAAAAAGAACACTAAAGCAAAAAAAAAAAAAAAAAGAGCAAGATGCAGAATAGTATTTAGAGTAGGCATAAGCTTTATGTAAAAATTAGCTTATACATACATGCCTGTGTTTTGTGGGTGGATTTGTCTCCCCCAAAATTTGAATGGCCAAGTCTTCACTCCCAGTCCTTCAGAATGTGAACTGATTTGAATATAGGGCCTGTATAGAAGTAATCAAGTTAAAATGAAGTCATTCATGTGAACCCTCATCTAATAGGGCTGGTGTCCTTCTGAAAGGGGGAATTTGGACACAGACACAGCACAAGGGAGAACTCCATATGAAAATGAAGGCAAACTGGGCTCAGTGGCGCAAGCCTATAATCCCAGCACTTAGGGAGGCTGAGACAGGAGAATTGCGAGTTCAAAGCCAGCCTCAGCAATGGCGAGGTGCTAAGCAACTCAGTAAGACCCTGTCTCTACATAAAACACAAAATAGGGCTGAGGATGTGGCTCAGTGGTCGAGTGCCCCTGAGTTCAATCTCCAGAACCAAAAAAAAAAGAAAAAAGAAAATGAAGGCAGAGGTCAAGGTGATGCCAAAGATTGCTAGCAACCACCAGAAGCCAGGGGAGAGGCAAGGGACAGATTTGCCCTCACAGCCTTCAGCCTTGATATCAGACTTCCAGTCTCCAGATCTGTGAGGCAAATTTCCATTGTTTAAGCCACCCAGTTTTTTGGCACTTTGTTACAGCAGCCCAAGCAAACTAATATAATCTCATGGAGAGGGAAAGAGAGAAGCAAGAAAGAGAGAGAGAAAGGAAAAATACAACAACAACAACACACACATACACACACACACACACACACACACATACACACACGTCTAGTGATACTGTTACCTCTAGGGACGGAAACTAGGAAACTGAGGTAGGAAAAAGAATTTCACTCTATATTTTTGCTTATTTTATACACTGTATTATCTTCCTGCTTCCCTTCACACTCCCAAAGCAAATAATTAGATAGAGAAGTGAATAAATGTAGTTTTCTGAAAATTACTGTCCTTACCCTGAAAACAGCCACATCTTCCCAGTCTAAGCTCAGCCTATCAACATGCTTTAATGTCAGGTGCCACGTCTGTACTGTGAAGGCCTGTGGGTAGAAGGGCTGTGTTGATCATGATTCTGAGTCTCCACTGGACAGCAACACAAGCTCCTCCACCAGTTGGAATGTCTGCAAGGTATGGGCAGAGCCAGGAGCTGGAAGCCTCCGTCAACCTTGACCTACCCATTTTTTGGCTCGGGGTAGAAGTTCTCGGTTCGTTATGGGGTTTAGAGGGCGGTATGCAGGTAATATTCACCTTCACTTAATAGGAAACCGACTATTACAGTGCTCTGCTGCAGTCTGTGAGTCAGGCAGGTGGCTCCAAAACATGTGATACAATGATTCACTGCGTGTGAAGAAGTGCTTTTTCCTTTCTGGAGTCAATGGGCAGATGGATAGCCACTGTGTGAGTCATAGGCCTGAGGCCCAAATGGCTGTGCAGATGGAGAAAAATGAAATCCCGTGCAGGAGGCTCCTAGCTTATCAAACGGTGGGGGTCAGCCCCCTGCCTGTGCCGCACCTGCCAGGACACACACACATTCCAAAGACTAAGTCCACTAAGACACATTCTAAGTCCCTGTAGCAAAGAAGGCACAGAGAGTCGGCATGACTCTGGCTACCACCAGGACCTTGGCCACCTGTCAAAGAAGAAATGATGAGAAACTTGGAACATAACTCAACATGGAAGAAATTAGAACGAAGGCTGTTGAGCGTCAGGGTCAGTCTAACCCTGGTTTTATTTTTTTGTCTTTTTTTTTCATATTTAATTTATTTATTTGTTCTATTTAGGTAACCCTGGTTTTAAATGTCACGAAAACACGACCGAATACGGCAACCGACACCTTAAAATAGTCGGTTTTAAGTTATTGACAGTAGTTTTTTCCTTCTGAGAATCCACTTTCTGAAGGATGGTAGCTAAAGCCTTTTACAAAGACCAGTTATCTCTCTGAATTCATAAGCAGCAAATTTCCCCAGCCAGAAAATCCAGAATAAGAATCTTTATGTCAGAGAGACAGCCCCTTGGAGATCTGCTGAGAAGGCAGCAAAAGCCAAAGAATACAAGTCAATCAGTGTGAGATAAAGGTGAATTCAGAGTCTTGAATTTGACCTTTCATGGAATCAGCCTTCTAGTACTCAGGCCAGTGATGAGGCAGTAGCAAAGAACAGGGCTACAGTGCAGTGACACTCCGTGCTACCATAGGTGAGCTACGCACACACCCTCCAACCACTCTCTCCTGAACACCCACCACGTCCACTCCTGAGAGTACAGAAGTCAACGGGTGGAATCCCTGATCTTGAAAAGCATACAGTGTAAATATGTAAACAACCAACCACAAGAAGGACTAACACATGATAAAAACAAAGGCATTGCAAATCTGCTCTGGGGGGACAGTGGAGGAAGAGAGGGAGGCCTCCATTCCAGAGAAGGTGACTTTTGAGGTGAATATGAAGGGTAAATAGGAACTTCCAGATTAAACAAGGAGTCCAGATAGTGCAGACCTTGTTCAAAGGCCACTAGCAAATGAGTAAGGAGAGGCTGAGGAACCAGTGAGCAGTCTGGTATGCTGCAGGGAGAGTGTTCAGGGCGTGATGAAGCTGGAGAGGTGGTGGGGCAGTGCATGGAACATAGGAGTCCACCCTCCGTCCCTGAGTCATTTGGGAGTCAATGCTGCTTTGTCACGGTGGGAGGGTAATCATGCTTTTCTTTTAACATAGAAAGTGAACCAGCAAGAGAGTTTGTGGCAGTAAGACTAGTTAGGAGGCTGCTGAAGTTGTCCAGATGAGGGATCATAGAGCCCTGAACATCAAGTAGTAAGAATCAGATCTGGTGGTGCACACCTGTAATACCAGTGATTCAGGAGGTCGAGGCAGGAGGATCCCAAGTTCAAAGTCAGCCTCAGCAACTTAGTGAGGCCCTAAGCAACTTAGCAAGACCCCGTCTCAAAATTAAAAAAATTAAAAGGTCTGAGGATGTGGCTCACTGGTTAAGCACCTCTGGGTTCAATCCCTGGTACCAAAAACAAAAGTCAGATCTGGGCAATTTGGAATTTGCCATGGATAGGAACTCCTAATAGTAGAGGTGGGGGTGGGAGAGGCAGGTTTTGAGGTTTCCAACTACCCAAGACAGGAGGACTTGGGTAGTTCTCCTGGACTTGTCACTTGGTTTAGGACATGGCTGTGGGTCATCTAACTGGACATGGCTGTGGGTCATCCACTAGACAGGCAGGAATGTGGGTGTGGAACTTGGGAGAGAGGGTTCTGATGGCATGTTTTTCTTCTGACACATTCCTGTTATGCTTCCATTCCTGGGGTTTGGCTAAGTTCACCATGGATGAATTGGTGGGGGAAGTTCCATCCTGAAATCCTGGGAGGAGTCTTACAGTCCCAATAGCAAGTCTGCTTTCTTGCCCTGCTTCTATGTGGGGACCAGTGGTGCCTGGCAAGAAGACAAACTGAAAACACATTCCATGGCTCTGGGATCTAACACTGAAGTTGCATCTTCAGCCACATATTTTCCAGGTGAGCCTTCCAGGCAGGATGAATTCCTGCAGAATCACAGAAGTCTCCTGGAGCCCCAGGGTGCAGCTGGCAAATGGGAAACTTAAGGAAGGAAAGGAAGGAAGAGGAGTCACTTCCCTTCCCCAGGAGCCCAGCAGGAACTGGCTCCAGGAGACAATTGACACTAAATGTAGTCGGTGATTTGCATCATCAGAAGATAGATTCCGCTGTGTACAGTGGTGCATGCCTGTAAGCCCAGCACTTTGGGAGGCTGAGGCAGGAGAACCACGAGTTCAAAGCCAGCCTCAACAATGGCGAGGCGCTAAGCAACTCAGTGAGACCCTGTCTCTACATAAAACATGAAATAGGGCTGGGGATGAGGCTCAGTGGTTGAGTGCTCCTGAGTTCAATCCCTGGTACCAAAAAAAAAAAAAAAAAAGAGAGAGAGAGAGAGAGAGAGATAGGCTGGCCAGGGCAGCTAAGAGAAAGTGAGAGGGGTTACAGCATATCCTAGTAGGTTTGTTCTGATTCTAGATAATGTCACAATAATATTACAGTAACATAATTTTATACCTGAAGATTCTTTAGGATGTATGGACATCAAACTGTCATTTGTACTATCTCATCCACTGGACACCATTCCTATGAGTTTGCTGCACTATTACAGTTATTATCCCCATATTATGGATGAGGAAAGCAGAGAGCAGAGAGGTTAAAGAATCTACCCAAAGTGGCCTACCAGCTAAGTGGATATTCTGAGATTTGGAAGCAGTCTGGTGGACTCCAGAGATTGCCCACTTAACCACAAAGCTACAGGCTCCACCAGCACATGTGTGTGGCTGATATATTTATTTGGCAGTTTGTACTACTAAAAGCACTATCTTATATTTATGTCCTCAAAACTGACAGAAACAGGGCCAAGATTAAACCTTTAACCTGAAATGGTTTTTTATGGTATTCTCTGGACTGGAAGAAAGACCCGATATCTAGTACACTGAAGCCCCTTCCAGGCATATGAGCCTAAGAGAAAGCACCAGAGGGGACCCAGAATGCACCTCATACAGCCAACATTTCCTACAAGATCACATGTTCCACCTTAGAACCCATCCCTGGGACCACAGCCGTGAAGAGGAACTAAATCAAGATGAATGATAGGAGACCGGTAGAGACTTATATTTTGTTACTATAAAACCAAAAACTCGGACTGGGGTTGTGGCTCAGTGGTAGAGCACTCACCTAGCTCAGGCGAGGCACTGGGTTCGATCCTCAGCACCATGTAAAAATAAAAATAAAGGTATTGTGTCTACCTACAACTAAAAAAAAATTTCAAACAAACAAACAAACCCAAAACCCTATGGTGGTTTGGTACTCATTTTCGAAATGCCTTCTAAACTCTTTAGAATAAACTCAGGGGCTGGGATTGTGGCTCAGCGGTAGAGCGCCTGCCTTGCGTGCGTGAGGTCCTGGGTTCGCACCTCGGCACCACATACAAAGCAATGAAATAAAGACATTGTTTTCATTGACAACTAAAAAAATTAAAAAAAAAAAAAGAATAAACTCAGTGTTCTATTATTATCCTTAATTAATATAACAACAGCAGCTCTCAGGCATTCAGTAGGGAAGTTGCTAGCTTAGTGACTTCCTGGACACCCCTTAACCAGACACTCCAAATGTTAGCAGTAGATTACATTTGTTTCCTCTATCATCTATCTCTAACTTTTCTTTATATTACAATGTAAGAGTAAGTTATAGACCTGATGCCTCTTACCCTTAAATTGCTAAGTATATTTCCTAAACACTTGCCCCAAAATCCTGCTCCTCAAAACCACAATACAATTATCCAAAACATGATGTTAATGCTGATGTAATAGTTATCTACTCTATAAGCCTTACTCAGATTTTTGCCAATTGTCCTATGATAATTATCCTTTCTAGCTAACGAAAATCCAAGATTATGCATTGCTTTTTTGTTTTTTGGTACTGAGGATTGAACTCAGGGGCACTTGACCACTGAGCCACATCCCCAGCCCCATTTTGTGTTTTATGTAGAGACAGGGTCTCACTGAGTTGCTTAGCGCCTTGCTGTTGCTGAGGCTGGCTTTGAACTTGCGATTCTCCTGTCTCAGCCTCCCTAAGTGCTGGGATTACAGGCTTGCGCCACCGCGCCCGTCTTGCATTGCATTTTTTGTCATATGTCTGGATATCCAGAACAGTTTCCAAATCTTTGTTTGTTCCATAATATTGACATCTTTGACATGAACAGCTGTTATTTTATAGAAATTTGTCTTTCTCATGGTAAGATTCAGGTTCTACAGTTTTTTCAGGACTTTTTTCCATTTTTCTCCATGCCTCATGGGAGGGGCATGCTATTAATTAGTCCCATTAAAAGTTAATGTTTAGCTGGGCATGTTGGTGCACACCCGTAATCCCAGCAACTCAGAAGGCTGAGGCAGGAGGATCGCAAGTTCGAGGAAAGTGCAGCAATAGTGAGACACTATCTCAAAAATAAAAAATAAAACATAAAAATATACCTAAGTAGAATTAACTAATTAATTTTAAAAAATAATTAAAAATAAAAAATAAAAACGCTGGGGATGTAATTCAGTGGTAAAGCACCCCTGGTTCAATCCTCAGGACCTAAATAAATAGATAAATAAATAGTGTCTAGCTGGATATGGTGGTGTGTACCTATAGTCCCAGCTAATAGGGAGGCTAAGGCAAGAGGAATGCTTGATCCCAGGAGTTCAAGGATAGAGTGGGCAACATATAGAGACTTTGTCTCGAAAAACAAACAGCCAGGTACAGTGGCGCATGCCTATAATCCCAGTAGCTCCAGAGGCTGAGACAGAAGGATCGAGTTCAAAACCAGCCTCAGCAACAGCGAGGCACTGAGCAACTCTGTCTCTAAATAAAATGCAAAATAGGGCCAGAGATGTAGCTCAGTGGTTGAGTACCCCTGAGCTCAATCCCCAGTACCAAAACAAACAAAGAGTGTCCACTTTGTTTCATCACTGTAAATTTACTGTTTTATCTTTTGTGATTAATAAGTAATAAGTATCTTGTGAGGAGATATTTTGAGACCATACAAATATCCCATTGATAATTCTTGACTGACTCAACACTTGTATGTTTGCTGATGGTGATTTCAAATTGTCATTCCTTCTGCGGTTATTAGTTGGCATGCAACTATTGTGTAAGGAAGAACTGTCTTATGTCTTATTTACTTATTTATATTGGCATGGACTCATAAATTCTTTAATCAGTTTGCTAAATTCTTCACTATTTTTATTTATTTTGGTATCCAATTATTTTGAATGTTTTTCAGGTGCTTTATGTAAATTAATTCATTTAATTCTCAGAACAATTCTGTGGTGGGGAATTGCAATTATTCCTGTTTTGCAGGCAAGGAATCTCTCTCAAGCTCAGAGAGATAAATTTTTGTAGTATTTAATTTGGTCTCCAAACTTCTTGTGCCAAGTGCTTGACATATATGTGTATATATATATTCTTTTCTTCCTAATCCTTCTGATGTCCCTGTCATATAGCAGTTACCTCCTGTCCATCTCTGCCCCCATTATTTTAAAAGAAGAAAATAGGCTCAGGGAGGTTAAGTAGCCTGTCAACAAAACTGATCAAAACGAGAAGGCCCACTTGAAATCCTGGGATACTTTCCAGCCAAGCATGTTGCCCCTTTAGACATTTTTTATTTTGCAAATGGGAAGAGGGGATACTTAGCATTTTTTTTCACTTAGTTCTATCCAAGAAAAAGGAGGTGATAGGAGAAATAGTGGCTTTTTTACTGACAGCCTGTATTTGTAATGATTTCTGCTTTGGCCAAAAGCTCCCCTGACCCTAATCAACACCAAAGCTAGGAAGCTGTGGCAACTTAGTTCCTGCCAGAATCCTCATGTTGTTGGAATAGTATATGGCAAATGAGTTACTGAAAAATTAATCTCTTAAAGGGAGTGAGTTAATTTCAGTATTTAGAGGAAAATTTTGGTGTGGTCTCTGATCATATAGTCACCCTCTAATTTTTCATCTAGGTCAACATGGACTTTTCCATTGTTATGCATGTATTAATCATGGTACCATGAAGAAACTTCTCGTTCATAAATCTATGAGCCAAGGAAAGTTGCTAGTACCAGTGTAAAGATAATCAGAATATTTTGATATTTAATCAAAAAGGAAATGAATGTGTGTTAGGCTTTAACTCCCCAATGTCCTTAAAAGGAGTTTTGAGGCCCACCAACCTAAGAGTCATCCAGGTATCCACAGAATCAGGGGCATCATCTCACACCCACCAGATCCAAATCCTTTGGTTTTAACTAGCTTTCCAGAGAACAGTAAAGCTCAGTACAGTGATTCTGGGCATGCTGGGGCCTCTGACCCAGCTCAGTTCCTGTGGGCGCATGAGGATGTGGGCTTTACACCAGCAACGTCATCCTGTAGGCCTCTTGCCCTTTGCCTGGCCTCTTGCTCACAGCAGTCACCAAGGGAAAGAGCAATTCCTAGGTCCCCAAGTGAAGCAGCCAGACCTGGAATGGTAAGCCATAGTTGCAATGGCCTTCAGGAGGAGCCTCTGGTGGCTTCTGTCTCCTGGTACTCCAGCCTCCCTCCCACAGGAAACAGCAGCAGAGGGAACAAATGCATCATTGCTCAAGTATTCTGATGTACAGGATCTGTACATATAGTTCTTGGAAGCTCTGAGCAAATTTCTGAGAAGTTTCTTTGATGGAGGAAGGGAACCAAACTTCTTTCTGTAGGTCTAGTTAAGACCAGTGCAAATAAACAAAAACCAGCTGTTGATTCACAGGGAAAAGCACGGCCTGCTTGAGAAAGTTTACTTCATCCCCAAACCAGGTCTGTTGTTGACTTACTGACTTAGCTCCAAATTGGGTATTCATAGCCTCTTTCTACTTCTGCCCCCTGCCCACCCTTTCTCTGGTTGAAATCCCCAGGACTGGAAATGGAAACAAGGTCAGATGCCACCTATCATGTTAGCTCCCAAGTTGACCAAGCAGTGGTGTCCTGGTAAAGGTTAACAATAGGCTCTCTTGGGGAAGGGCTGATTTGTAGCATTTGATGATTTCAGGTTGTGTAAATAACTCCCACCCTAGATAATTTCAAGCTACCGACAGTTGAACAAGCAGCTCATGAGATCCCTGCATATTTAAGAGCTGGCTCCAGGATGAGCTGGCTCTGGTCCACTGTGGACTGAAAGAATAGTTGTCATCAGTTTTAGCTTGTGCAGGGCCGGGGGAGGCAGGTCCAGAACTTAACGCTGCAGTAAAATAAGGAAGGGGGCAGTGCTGGACGGTCAGCCAGGTCTCTGAGGAAATACCTGTCCCCACTGCTGCAGATTTTCTGCCTTTGTCCCTAGCGTCTGAGAGCAGCAACATGGTAAAGTGCTTGAGATTTTTTCATGGTGCTCAGTGGCCCCAGGTTTGCCCTTCATAGACACCATTCCAGGTATTACCAAAGGAAAGAATGTCAAGTGGGCAAAGAAAGAAAAAAGTAGTCATTTTCGCTTGGCTGTCTGTGCAACACCACTGCTGTTCGTGTGTGTTCAAACAGTAACGTGCAGCAGGGCACGATGACACACACCTATAATCTCAGCTACTTGGGAGGCCAGAAAGGCAGAAAGATCATTAGTTCAAGGTCAGCCTGGACAAAACTCTATCTCAAAACAAAATAAAAAGGGCTGGGGATGCAGCTCAGTGGTAGAGCACTTTGCCTAACACGTGTGAAGCCCTCAATTCAATCCCCAATATTGTGAGGGGGAGAAAAGAGCAACAATAATGTTAATAACAAAAACAGATTGTTAGTATGTAGGAATTAGTGCTCCAACTCATGCAAGTTTCTAAATCCATCCTTCCCAGTGCTGGCTGGAGAGGGAGGTAGGCACGAGATCTACTCAGCACACTTTCTTCCGATCTGACGCCTCACCATGGATGCCCTAGTCTTGGAACTCTACAGGGTAAAAGACCCAGAAGCTACACACCCTGTGTCCCAAAATGATCTTGGACCAATCATTTAGTTGCCAGAACCTCTGGTTTCCCCCACTGCTGTTGGGACCCATCATGCTTCAAGGAAGGGCTTTCCTGTTTGTAAGCAACAAAAGTCACTCATTCACTCAGTTACAAGGAGGTGTTAATTATAAGGACATATGGATCATTTGGAGTTCTAAAGCAGGACAAAAAGTATAACTGGCCTTGTCCCCCAATTTTTTTTTTACAGTGCTGTGGATTGAACCCAAGGCCACATACATGCTAGGCAAATGATCTACTATTGAGCTATGTCCCCAGACCTAAACTGATCATTCTAGGAAAATTAGAAGCTGTCTAAGATTGAGGCAGCTTTTGTTTCTTCAGTGATTCCATTTGGTCTTTTATTTCTGCATCAGTCTCCTGTCTCTGCAGATAGGGCTCCTTATATCGTGTCTTTAAACTTGTACCAAGCACAACATGGTCACTGTTCTTCACTCCACATTAAGAAAGCTCCTGCCCCCATCTCTGTGGGCAGCTTCCCTATGAGGTCAAATTTATAGGAGCAGAACATCTGATTGATCTGTGACATGTGTTTAAGCAGGCCACATGAGTTTTGGAATATTTTGACTGTGATCTTGACATCTTTTGGCTTAGGTATCTGTCCATATCTAGTCCTTTTGACTGTGATCAGGGATACAAGTAGGGAGAAATAAATTATGTCTAGGGTTGTCCTTTAATGGGCGATAGACAGAGCTCATACAGCCCCAAACACCTAACAGCCTGGTTGGCTGAGCACAGCAATGTCTATGAAACCATTTAACAAAAACATCTAGATACTGTCAACTCTTTGCAAGATGGTGAAGAATTTCATATTGCAATACTATATTATTGATTTTTGAGGATGGTGAACTTCATAAAGGTCATTAATAAATGTCATTTTGTTTAACCCAAGCAATCTTAAAAGGTAAACATTTTTATGTCCCTTTCAAAAATTAGGAAAATGATACTCAGAGAAGACAGGGATTGAGGCCCCGCAGTTGGGAGAGAGAAGAACCCTACATAATGTCAGGTTTTCAGACTCCAAGATCAGTGTTCTGTCTTCCTCTTAGAGGAGCAGACAATCCAGTGGGAAGAAAACCATAGGAACCATAAACCAAAGCTTTATTTATAATTTTTGTTCTGAGTGAAAGACCCCACAAAATAAGGATTTATTGGTCAATGTATTGGAAAAGTTCAAGTGCATCTAGACCAATAACCAATGCTATTGTTTCTTTTAACATCCACTCACAGGCTGCCCCATTCTCAAGCAGGTGCCCCCATCACTTGGTTGTGGACACAGCTGGTGTCTAATAAATACTGAGCAAATGAAAAAATGAATATTGGTTCAGATCATGGTAGAATGGTAAGGAGTTGGTGCCTCTAAGACTAGGGCCATATTATTGGTAAGAAGCCTGAGTCCCTGAATACTATGCTAAAGGGCTCATAATTCCTTCCTTCCATCTTCTCTCTTTCCCTCCTCTTACAGGGGGTTTCTAAAAGTTTGTTATCAGGTGCCAACATCAAAATTAGGAGCAGGAAAAAAAAAAACCTTGAAAGTATTAAAGTGCTGTGCTTCAGTGAAGCACAGTCTTGTGTGGGCCAGGAGCACCCTTCCCGCCTGTAGGTTTTCCTGTGAGGTCTGGAATCCCTTTCTTTATCTGGTGGTCCTTGAAACAATACAGCTATGAGCATATCCTGGGGACAGAGCAGCAGGGGGTATCTAGGCTGATTAGGTATACCTACCCCCTTCCAGGGCCTCTTACTATGCTGCCCCACCTAAGCTAAGGTGAAGGCCTGAACTGGGTGCCCCTGGAGTTTCTCAGATTCACATTCGTGGGATGGTTGAACAGGTTTGGGTGCGGTCCCTGGGGTGTGTGAACATCTTTCTGAGTTGAGGAGCACTTTATGCCACCCCATTCCATATCATGATTAGGCATGATTTATTGCCATTCTTTGTTATGACTGCCGCTGGGGTGGGGGGTGTCCTTCATGAGAGTTCCAGTCTCAACACTAATGCACCAGTGGAGGGGCCAAGTCATCAAGTGATGGCTTGACTCAACTGGGGTTGGGGAAGTATTTGCAGAAGGCTCTGACTGACACAATTCTTCCCCATGTTTAGGAGATTCAGTCATGGTTTCTTCTGGTTCAGAATGGAGAACAAATGTCAGAATTTTAGGAATAAGCTTTGCTTACTGAGTGGAGAAAGGTATCAGGGCTTTTCTTTTGGTAAACTAATTCCAGTATTGATCAAACCAGGACAAATGTTTTCCCTTTTATATTGCAAAAAATATTTTAAAAATTTTGCTTTCTATCTGAAGTGACTTTTCTAACAGTCACTATTAAATTCTCAAAAACTAGTCCATATAAAGTAGGGGACCCTCACACTGGACCTTCAAATAAAGACAAATGACAGTCAGAGTTCAGGCTAAAAAGTCATTTGAGGGTGGGGGCAATAGCACTTATTGTTCATTGCTGATATTAGGAATTCCCTTGCTGTGTCCTGTACACCTTGTCCCAGGACAAAGCCCCAGCTCTGTGAACTTAATGAGGCTCTGGAGTTGGTGAATCTCCATTCTGAATCAACCAATCACTGTGGCTGGGAGATTTTGATAATCTCGTAGGCCAGACCAGGGCCACATGAACACCATTGGATCAGAGTTTTATGCCAGGTCACATAAACCCTTGAGACCTTAAGATAGACAGAGATGGCTCCCCAAAGGAAAATGTTACCAGAAGGGGCACCAAATACCAGGCAGATAGAAACAATAGCTATCTTATTCCTTGGAGTGGGAGAAGTAAAGGAGGGTATTCAAAGGGTATAACTTCTGAGCCCATCCCCAGAATTAGAAGAGTATGAGAGTTAACAGTATATGTTCTGGGTTTAGCTGGGGTCGAATTTCTGCTGTTGTTTATTAACTTGGTGACTTTGAACAAATTTCCCAATCTAATACTTGGCTTCCTCATCTGCAAAACAGAGTAACAACAGTATCTATCTCATAGGGTTGATTTGAGAATTATATGAGTTGATGGATATAAAGAAATTAATATGGTGCCTATAAAATGGAAGTGCTCCATAACTGAGACCTACTGTATCCCCTCATCTTAACATGCAGCATTTTTTTTTTTAATATTTATTTTTTAGTTGTAGGTGGACACAATATCTTTATTTTATTTTTATGTGGTGCTGAGGATCGAACCCAGTGCCTCCCGCGTGCTAGGCGAGCACGCTACCACTGCGCCATAATCCCAGCCCCAACATGCAGCAGTTTGATTCCCCAGGGCCTGCAGCAGCCTAGGTGAAGTCTCCTAGTCTTCAGTCTCTGGGAGCCCACTTCGGTGGACATCAGATACTCCCTGTGCCCTACACAATGTGCCCTATCATCTATTTTGAGTTCCCCGTTCTGTCCTCTAGCTCTAACTTTTTCCATATTTCATTATCCTCAAGACAGAGTTAAAATGCCATGAAAATGATCTATTTTTGAGCATGAACAGATAGGGCTAGAAACACTGGTTCTCCCACAAGAAGATACATGCTCATGGGATTTCCCTGGCAATGCTGTAGAGCCTGAAGCTCTGTCCTGGGCAGCTGGAGCAGGGTGGGGAAAAGAACTGTGTTCAAATTGTTAAACTCAAAAAAAAAAAAAAAAAAAATCACATTCCATGTTTCTGGCCAAACATGGCTGGGCCCTCTGCAGGGGCTGTCTCTATGCCATGCGCTCAAGGATGCTGGGACTGGCTGGTCATTGCTTGCCTCTGGAGTGTCCCTGGAGCTGCCCAGATTATCAGGAGCTTACACTGAGCTCAAGAAATAAGAACTACTCACCCAAGATGAGCAAGCAAAGGGATCCAAGGAGGAAAGAAAGTTTTTAATAAAATAGATCCAGTTCTTTTTTTTTTTAATTTTTTTTAGTTGTAAATGGACACAATATCTTTATTTTGTTTATTTTTATGTGGTGCTGAGGATCGAACCCAGTGCCTCACACATGCGAAGCAAGCGCTCTACCACTGAACCACAATCCCAGCCCTAGATCCAGTTCTTATTCCTGCCTCTGCAAAACCAAAGCTGAGTGTTTGCCAGAGGCTGTTTTGAAGGACTCTCTGCTAAGAAGGGCAAAGTATGGCTATTGGCATTGGTTACAGAGAAGGAGAAGTCAAATTAAAAAGGGAAGGGAAAACTTCTACAGTTACAAAGAATCATGTGTGATGTGACTATAAGTATGCACTGATGTAAAATTATGTGTGTATATCTATAAAGAAAAATGTAAATAAGTTTTAGAGGGACATGTGGACTTTAGAAGCAGATAGATTCATGTGGGAATTTTTGATTCTCCTCTTCCTAGTTAGCGTGATCTCCCTGATCCTCAGGTTTCTCATCTATTCAATGGCAGTAATTACAGCACTTCATTCATAATGTCATGAGGATTCAGTGAGTGAATCCTAGGTACTGGTTACCTCATGAGAAAGCTAATACTGTCACAGAGAGAAAACAGACGCTCAAAGGCCAAGGTAGGGGTGAGTGAGGATAAATAGCTTTTAATTTCCAGAAAGCCCTATCTTCTCATGTTCTGGTCACAGTGACACCATGTTTCCCCTCCTTGCTTCATGCTTCAGTCTTTGCTGTCCTCCTACTTGGGACACTTCTCCATTTGCCCAGGTGACAAGCTCCTCTCTTTCAAGGTCCATCTTGAATGCACCTCTTCTGAGATGCTTTCTCTGGTTCTTTCCTCCTGGGTAGAAAGGCTGAGTCTTCCATGGTACTTCTGGCCCTCCCCCTGCCACCACATCTTAGTGGTATGGCAACATCACATGACAAACACCTCTCCTTGTATGCCAAGTTCCACAAGGACAGAGGTTGTGTCTCACTCTTCTTGGTGTTAGCAGCTCCTGGTACACCAAGGGTTGGTCAAGGAGCCCCTGCTGAATAGAAGCAGGCTCTAGAAGGACGATGGCCACTTGTTCTCCAATTGGAGAAATGAGAACAGAAATGGACTTCAGCTGCAACACAGGAAACTTCAGTCAGACACAGAGAATTCTTAGCAAGAGTGCTAGATCCCAGACCATGTTCCCATGGGACAGCATGGAATTTCCTTGATGGGTCCTTCTAAAGGAGTACTTTCAGTGTTTGGGATGATTCTGATGTGGTTTTGCTTGAAGGCTGGCTTCCAGCTTAGTATGAGGTTCATAAAACAACCCGTAAGTAACCCGGATGACAGTGAAGGGTCTTTTGGCTCTGGGTCAGCCTGTTCTCCAGATGACTTCCTGTGCAGAGCACTAGCCAAGGAAGCTGAGAAAGAATGTGGTTGTTGTGCCTGAGTGGAGGGTGGGGAGTCTTGCTCCAACAGGCCTCAGTCCCAGCCCATGAGCACATGGTGTTTTGCCAAGGGTCACAGTTACATTGTGCTCAAGTACCCAAGTCTAATGATACTCAGTTTCTTTCTTTCAACCATAACTGTAGAGTGAGACAGGAAGGAGGGCCTATAGTCTAGACCAGTGCTTTTCCACTTGACTTTTTTTACTTGTTTAGCATACCCAGGTGCTACATGGCACCTGTGTACCAGGCCTTGCCTGGGTCTGGGTAGAGATGGATGAACAAGACCAGGTCTCTGTCCTTGCTAAGGAAGGACAGGTCTCAAACATTTTCTTACAAGTAGAAAATATTACAAAGGAAGCCAGGTACGGTGGTGCATGTCTGTAATCCCTGTGACTCAGGAGGCTGAGGCAGGAGGATTGCAAATAGAGGCCAGCCTAAGCAATTTAGCATGACACCACTGCTAAATAAATAAATAAATAAAATGAAAAGGTCTGAGGATGTAGCTCTGTGGTTAAGCACCCACAGGTTCAATCCCCAGTGTCAAAAACAAAACAAAACAAAAGTATTATGAAGGAGAAAAGTGGTGTGACAGGAAAAAAGATGGGAAAAGAAAGAGCCATTCCTTCATCTCACATCACAAAGGTGAGGTATTGTGGCCCCATTTCTTTTTCACAGAGGGAGCACACACACACACACACACACACACACAAAGCAGAAAACCAGTTAATATTGACAAAAAAATCTTTCCAATAACTTATCCCCACAAAATGCAAGAAGGATGTATGGCCACAGTGTCAGAACACATCTGAGAACTTTAGGGTGGGCACAAGGCACAAGACCTGGAGGGTAAAATGGGATTTGGTACCTGAGGAGTGGACGTGGGAATTCAAGGTGATACTTGAATGTTTGCCAAAGCCTTGGGAGGTACAGGAGCTATCTGGCTTTGAGCTGACAGGTCACGGTCATCCTCCAGAGTCAATCACACAAGAAACTGGATAGATAACCAGTGTGGTAGGAGTTACCAAGTGCTGTGGGATTTGGTGGGTCTTGGTTTTGATCACTTCAATTGAAAGCCTTCTTGCTTTGGTCTGCACCATTGGATGCTGGCTGGGTAGCGTGGTTGGATGGTCTGGGGACACACCCTAGTGTGCGCATGCCCCTCCTGAGCACAGCTGTTGGAAGCTGCCCATATGAGGAGTCTTGGGGCCCCGAGCAGTGAGCACAGCGTCAGAACCTCCCTTGGCTGCTGTGCAGGGGGAGGCAGTCGATACTGACTAGCTCAGCACAGTTAATTAGTTGCAGCTTAGCTTAGTGCTATTAAAAGGAGGGCAAGCCAATGACATTGACACATCGGGGTAGGAGAGATGTGTGGTATCTGTGTGGAGGTTGAGAAAGAACTGAGAAAAGAAGAAATTAGAGCCATGACATAATTCTCAAGAGAAGGTAGGTTTGGGGTCTGAGAAAATCTTTCTTCACACCCACTGTCTAACATTTACCTAATTTCAAGTGTCAATCAAGGCCATTTCTAACCAGTGTGCTCTTATAAATAATCATGCAGCCAGAACTAACAAGTGAAAAATACCAAGTAAACCACAGGACGTGACAGCTTGATCTCTGCTCGGAGTGGCTGCTAAAAGCAAAACGAAAATGAAAATCTTTCATGTTAGGAAGATGTGAGAATTGAAGTGACTGGGGAGTCTGTCTGGAAGGCCAAAGCCATAGATAAAATTCGCTTACCGTATTTCCTCTTCTTCACAACCGTGTCAGATACATATGTGTGCCATACTCAGAGGGCCTCAGCTAGGTCCTCAAGGCCCCTACCCAGGCAGAAAGCTTCAGGTGCTGGGAGTTTTCCAGAGGAGGTTGCAACCAGGGAGGGCAGCAGATGCTGTTCACAGAGGCAAAGCAGCACCTGAAGTATTAGCCAAGGAGAGCATTGCAGGCAGCTCAAGTGCAACCACACAAATAGTCACCTCCCTAGACTCGAGCACCAAGGCAGCCTCACATCTCTTCCTCCTCCCCCAGGCAAGCAGCTGAAGTCAGAAGGCTCACCTCAGTCTCCACAGCTACAGCTTCCCCAAACGCCCTCCTTTAGAGATGTCAGTGAAGCCACTGAGCTTGCAGCAGAAGCTGGGAGCTCATCATAAACCCGGTCCCAGGCTGCAGCGCAGGATGTACCTGGAAGGTGTATGAGGACTAAGACGATTCAGGACTATGGGCTGGCTTGCTTGTGTTCTGGCTTTTTGCCTAGTCCATACTGTATTCATGAAGTTCTGGAGAAGAGTAGTTCATCAGAACATTGAAGAAAAATAAAACAATGTGCCCTCTGGGAGACAAAGTCAGAAATGTAATGTGCGATATGACTTTTGGGGGCTTCATCGTGTAAAATGCCTGATTAGTCCATCTTCAAAGTGTAGTAGTGCTTGACCTCTTCCTATATGGAAATAAAGCTCCTCAGAGCTTATTAAAAAATCAGCCCTCTGGTTGTCACCAGGAGGCTTGGGGATGTGGCTCAGTGGTAGAGCTCTTGCTGGCCATGTCTGAGGCCCTGGGTTCAATCCCCAGCACTGTAAAAACAAACACACAAAAATAACTGCAGGAGCTTCAACTTATGATCTTTGATCACAGTCTACATGTTTATTTGAAGAAATGTTTTGAGCCAAAACTACCAGAAACTCAAGAAACAAACATACCACCAAATGGAAAAGTCATTTAATTCAAAAGTCATACTTCCACTCATTTCATAGGGACTGTCACATGACCAAGCAAATTTAAGAATGCCGCGTTTCAGAGGCTGCTTGACCGAAATTGTGTGTTCTTTATAGCTACACATATGACACCAAAGCACATTTTGAAAAAGCCTGAATACAGTTAAGTGTTTTTCCAATAATAGGGGAAAAGTTCTATCCTATTCACAATTACTTTTTAATTATGGAAACTGATTCTATGCACCAGTCAATATTCAATACTGAAGTTTAAAACAGTGCATTCTTTGTTTTTTTTTTTAAAGAAAACATTAAAGTGCCATTTTATAAGTACTTTATTGATATTATATCACACAACATTTTACAGTATATTCAGAGGTAATCTAAATTATGGATTAAACATGCAAATAGTCTCTTTCCCAAAATATGGACACAATGTCTTTTAGAGTGTTTTTGAACACTAGCCTAGCCTTAGCTACTAAGTGTTTATGGAACTGATCTTTTTTTCAACATGACTTTTAATAAATTAAGAAGGAACATAGCTGCAGATAATACTACCTGATAAATATGAACACGGTTTTTAAATGGCACTTAATTTACATCTTTGATCTTTTGCTAGGCAATCAATAGCCTCCTCATGTGGGTCTTTGTATGAGTCTGTATCTTTACATATGTAGATATGCACTACACACACACACACACACGTACACACACACAAGCACACACATATATAGCTTAGAATTATCAGATATATCTGTTTCAGATACAAGGTTGATCCTGGCATCTGGATAACCAAGAAAGCTGCTTTTAAGTGTCTACTTGGACAACTCTGTATAAATGAATGATGTAGAATGACAGACTATCATAGCCTCAACAGGGCTGCTCCAGGGAACTCAGACATTTTGGTTATCAATACTGTGGTTCTCACTGACTACACTAATGTGAAGTTTGACACAAATGGTTAACTGTTATCCTTCCATGGGTCTAGGACTGTGATGTCTTTGCTCTCTAAAGCATTCCACATTGAAAGATATTTTCACTTTATAATGTCCCGCCATGCTTTTGTAAAAATATTAGTTATGACATTTTTCTGTAGTTTATTTCCTCCCCATTAAAAACAATATTTTATCCCTCTAAAATAATCCAGAGTTTCTCAGTATGGTTCACCACTCTCCCAGGTCCTGGCATTACTTTACATCTAATACTTTTTCAATCAGGAACAGAGGTGCTGCCGTGAGAGACCACATTTCAGCAAGGGCTTCTCTGAATTACACCAGGATTCTCTATGTGGCCTCTCTGTCTGCTCTGGGAAGCTCTTCAGTTAGACAAGTTCTGTAGGCAGCAAAAGGAAGAAGTCTAATGATTACTTGCTGGAGCATCTCAGGCACGCTGCAGGACTGTGCAAGGCTCCCAGCTCTGCATGTTGTCATTTTGATGCTACAATTACGCAGAAGTAGTTCAGCACCCAGAAGATCAGTGTGACTGCCAAACACATTTGAGCACAAGAGACATTTTTTAAACACCAGCACAGGGTGTGTGAGAGGGCACCTGGCTGACTTTAAAGGGCTGTGGGGCAGAACTGTCAGCATAATTGATTATTGTCAACTTTGTCAAAGATGATAGATAACTCCCTAGACAGAACACCTAGGACATTCTTTTGAAAGTCAGGCAGCTATGAGGCTTTGGTTCCTTCAGTGCTGGCTACCTACCTGGGGAATATGGTTGCTTGTAAAACATTCAATAGCAGAACAAACAATGGGCGCCAGGGTGAAGTACCTGAGAGTGCCATTAATATAAAACTCTGATCCAATCTTGCTTTTGGAAACAGAAGTCAGAGGACAAAAGGCACCAATAACTGGTCATGAACCAACAATCTGCAATGTCCCCTGCAGCGTTCTTTCTGTTTCGCCACCCCTCAATCATCAATGCTTTTGGAGCCTCTGTAGTCGAGAGAGCTTTTAGTGTTACAGGGATTATCATTTTGGGGGACAAACTCAGTTGACAGAAGGATTTTCCTTTGAGTTACAAGTATGGCACAGAGTCCGTCCTTATGTTTATTTTGAAAAACTGGAGAGAATTTCATCAGTTTTGTGCAAGTCAGGATTTTGCCTGGGGGTAGGGATTTGATACAAGTTATTGTCTCCTGGCATGCGATTGTTTAGCTGTGGGCTTCTGGGAGTGCCTGAAAGAGGAGTGAAAGGCAGAGCTTGATACCCTCCAAAGATTCAGGCTATAACTGATCCCTGCATCTACAAAGGAAACTCAAGGCTCCTAGGAAAGCTTTGGGATCCTTGTCAATGATCTTCTACTATGATACCAATTCATTTCCCTAATTTGCCTTAGAGTTCCCTTTCAAGCAGAAAGTGTTAGAGGTGGGAGGTCTGGATAATGGAGAGTAAAATTTGTTTTGTTTTGTTTGTACCAGGGGTTGAACCCAGGGGCATTTACACAAACTGAGCCACATCCCTATCCCTATTTATGTTTATTTACTTATTTTTGTTTTGATATAGAGTCTAAGTTGATTAGGGTCTAACTAAGTTGCTGAGGCTGGCCTTGAATTTGAGATCCTCCTGCCTTGGCCTCCCAAGCCACTGGGATTATAGGCATGTGCCACCGTCCCCGGCTTAAAATTCATTTTTAATCTTCAAGTTCCTTCCTATACTTGTTGGTTCATATTCTGCACAGTTTCTCTAGTTCTTTAGCTGATAGGGAGGGAAGTCTGGCTAGATGAAGGGAAACAGAACAGCTGTCACAGGCCCAGCATGGCTTCAGGAAAGCTGAGAAGTGTCTGCCTAAAAGATTCCATTGGTAGAAGCTTCAAATCAGGGTCAACTCAGGGGGGGAAGGACATGCTTCCAAGTACTCAAGCTGGGGCCAAGTGGCTATACAGTGTGCTCTACCAAGAAACTCCCTAAGGATGGGCCTCGGCCTTCTGTGCCTCCACATTAACTCCAGGTATGACGGGTCAGGTGACAATTTGAAACATCAAAATGTATCAAAAGCATTACCCTGGGCTCTTTCAATCTGGAAAGCACAATGATGTGTAAGTCAGTGTGCATGCTCCTCAGGTCCCATCCCCCACCTTGTTCCCAAGTCCATAGGGAATAGGTTGGGCACCTATTGGTATATTTTTCTCCTTGGGTTTTCAACAGTAGCTTTCTTGAGTCCTGTCTGGGTCTTGTCCATGCTTAATTCTTGTTCTCTGATTCAAGGGCGAAGTCTTACTTGCTTCTGGGTGAGTTCCTAGATATCAACTGGATAATCCTTGAGCTGATAAACTGAATAGTGAATCACAAACTCCATTAGCTTTAAAGCTATCTTGAAAACTGTAATGGCACAATCTACATCCCTTTTGGGTTTTTTCTTTTTCTTATTTGGGGATCACAGGGAATCTAGAGGTAAAAGAGAGCGGGAGGAAAGGGGGAGCAGCAGCACATCAAGAACTACAGATCCTGAGCAGCTGGTTCTTTTGTTTTAACCTTATAGACACACAAGTTACAAACTAGAGTGGCCTCACGTATAAAGCCTTAGAAGATGCAGAGAAAAGCAAGGAGTAAATCAAGTGTCCCATCTCCTTCTGTCCTAATACCTTGGGTTACCAAGAGATACATCTGAAAATGAAAAAACAAGACAAATCAAAACAAAAACAAAAACAAAAAACAAAAAAATAAAAAATCTTGCCCCTGGATTCACTTATTTAAATCCAGAGCGTCAGCTTACTGCTAAGTGGGCATTCTTGGAAAATCTCATTGCCTAAAGATGCTCTATCTGCAAATTCTGGAATGCTCAAAACCATACATAGAATAAAGAATACTGAACCACTTTGATCTGTTGGACCCACCAACAGGAGAAGACAGAGAGCAGACACATGGGGATATCTTCTGCTGCCAGGCCAGAAGGGACAATGACCTTGACTCTTCTACCTTGCCTCCTTTTTCTCACTCTGAAACACACTTGTTCAGCAATCACAGCCTAAATGTGTGAAGCAACTAGCTTAAAGAATATCAAATATAAAACTTTGCCATATAGTATTTCAAATCACTCTATTTACAAGTTTATCTTAAAAAAAAAAAAAAGAAAAGATACAGTAATTCAACACAATTCAAGTTTTTCTTTTCTTCTTCATTACAGGTCCCTAACGGAATTCCAGAAACAGGACACTCTGGAGCAATGCTGCTATCTGAGGGGCTCCTGGGGAGCTTGACAGTTTATAGTTGTCTTTCCAAGGTCCTTCTTGCAGGGATATTCACATGTGGAAGATATGGTGACTCTGTTCTTTGGAGGCCAAGTGAATTTAAAATGTCCAGGTGGAACTTCCCCATCTAAGACAGTCTTCCACAAGACCCAGCCCTTTGAGTAGGAAATTCCCTTTCTTAGGAGGCATCCATTCCAGCATCCATGCCCCCAAATTTGGTGTCTTCCTGAATCCCAGTGGCCTATAATATTCATCTCATGTCTTGAAAGCTTGAGAAATGATTCCCCTTTTCTGGGTGGCAGTGAATGTAGTAGATGTCCTTTTCAATTGCAGACCATAGAGTCAGCCTGGGAAGCATCCCTGAAAACCACAGGGCACCAGTGTTCAGCAGCCCAAAACACTACAACAGGGCCAGAAGTGGGCATCACCAAAGGCAGGAGTGGG
This sequence comes from Geosciurus inauris, assembly GCA_004024805.1. NCBI lineage: Eukaryota > Metazoa > Chordata > Mammalia > Rodentia > Sciuridae > Geosciurus > Geosciurus inauris. The sequence continues at coordinate 75,398 of PVHX01001697.1, forward strand.
GACTAGTGACTAAGAGGGACCAAGTGGGTAGGAGGACACGAGCAAACCAGTCAGACGGTCACCCACAGGGAAGGAGGCATCTTACCCTCTAGAAAGCAAATTCCAGTTCTATGAAGAACAGAAATATTAAGCCTATGTATAATCTAAAGACATTACTAGAGTTTGCTCCATATATATCCTGATGCCTCTGAAATTCATCAGAAAGGCAATAGTTCCTAGCTGCCATCCTGTCCGCCCCAAGTAGATGACCCTAATTCCTTGATCTCTGCTCCAGGTTATTGGAAGACCATTCAAAAAACCCAAAATGGGGAGGGAGGTTGAGTTATAAAAAGAAGTGTGTGTGTTTGGTTTTTTTTTGGTTTGGTTTTAGAGTAGGTTGGGTTGCCATGGTTACTAGGTGATGGCAGCCCTCAATGGCAGAGAAGTTTCGAGCTCAGGAAGAAGTGTGCGGGCTCCTTTGCATAAGAGGAATGGACTCAATTTTGCTGATGATGGGCCAACGGCTGCTTTGGAGATGGTGAGAGATTGGAGTTTATATAAACAGAGCTGTCACCCCTCTCCATCCCGCATGCAAACAGACAGACCCAGCTGTCTGCAGCACTGTGGGTCTTCAGAATTAGGGACATGACAAAAAGAGCAACTGTTGTAAACAAAAGCAAGGGACCCAGGCCAGACTTTGGTGCCAGTTTCTTTGATCTGCTCTATCAAACGTAGCTATGCTGTGTGCCCTTGGGGACTGCATATATCTTACTTCCTCTTTTAAAGGGTTGGGGGTTTGAATGACTGTTGAAACATAATCAGTGCTCCCTATTTAGGGCACAGCTTTGCAAGCCTTTCTCTTAAGTTATCAAAATCAAATGGCCTCCTCTATTGATTGATTGCCTTCTGCTTCTTCCAGTATTGCCTCTTGTCAGCTGAGATGATTGTGGAGATGTGTGACGCAAGTTCCCAGAAACATTCATGTTGACAGGTAGCATTGGAGTCAGTCTTCCTGCTTTTCTCAGTGGCAATGAGAACTGGCCTACAACACTGGAATCAGCGGTTGTCATGGATACCATGTAAAGCTCAGCAGTTCTGCTGGGGCCCATGGTTAGAGAAACTCCACGTAGTTCTCAGGGATGAGGCCAGTCTTTCCATTCAGAGTCCCCTCCAACCAGCCAGGCTCCTGAGATGGATGAACTATATGGGAAGGGGAGAAGAGGACGAGAAGAAATGACATTACACACAGAGCAGGCACAGGATGTGTGCTGTGTGCATGTGTGAAGAAGTTTGGGGAACGAGTGCAACCACTTGTTACGTTACATAATTCTGGGGCTCGTTTAAACCAGAGGTTCTTAATCTTTTGTGGGATATCAGCCTTCTGATGAAGGCTATTCTGAACTTTTTCCACAACAAAAAAGGAAAACTAACACAAGCATTAAAATTTTTGCATGCAATTTTAGGGGTTTGAAGGGCTTTGTGAAGATCCTGGTTTCAACTCGAAGTGACAGATTTGTACATTTTAGGTTACAGGTTAACAGTTGGGTGCTCCATCCATGTATATATCCATCTATCCATGCACCCACCAAGCTACTCAGTATCAACTGCACACCAAGTAGAGTGCCCATAAGGACTGCTAAGAACTGCTAAGAACTAGTCTTTACTGATGTCTAGCTTTTAATCATATATTTTATTTTCCTTCAAATCCTTACCCTCTGCTTCCAACTTCCTTGCAAATTGTTTTATTGTTTTTCTTCATTTTGCAGCTTTTGAGTGCATTCCATCTTTTTTTGTACTCTACAAAATTTCCCCCCTCCTATATACAAGTCCGAAAGCTGTCCTCTTCTTCCCTTCCTTCTACTGCAACTTTCCAAGTTACTACCCCTTTGATTTTTCACTATCCGAAGAACACAGATCCATTTCTGTGACATCACAATTCATTTCCATGGAAACCACTGTGATATTATAAAGATTATAGAAAAACTCAGCTGAGTCTGCAAAGTAGTCAATAGCAGGAAGGAAGAAAGAAGAAGTTGTGGGGCTAGGAGGTAGGAGGTGTGTGTATTTGTGAACTGGGGACATGCAGATCTCTGGGGTGTGGTAGGGCATTTACTCTTAATGTATTAGGAAAACTCCAATTACATGAGATTGTTTGGAAAAAATGAATTTCCCCCGTTCCCTTCCTGGGCTAATTAAGTAACTTCCTGAGCTTGTTTTAGAAAAGCATTTCTGCCCCAACACTACTATATAATTCTACTTTCGGTTTGTAGGAAGAGAAGCAAAAACAGAAACCAAAGAAAGCAAATGAGGAGGGAGCAAAGGACAGGCCCCGAGGCTTAGAGAAGATCAATGTCAAACGTGTACACACTTCAGATGCTTCCTTAGGAAAACACAAGGTCACAGTCTATTCCTTGGCCTCCAAAATCCTGCACAGTTTCTTCTTACTAGGTTTCGAGAATAAAGCTGAAGTAAGCAACGATACTTTAGATCCATGACAACTCACACAAGGAAGAGTCCGGAGAGAAGTCCCATGAGAGAACTATTATTACATTATTAAAAGCCACCTGGCCTCTCCAGTCACCAAACTCCCAGGCCACCCCTGAACAGCACCCAAATACTCCTGCCCTCTGCCCACCTGCCCAGATGGAGCTGCCAATATCACTTCCGGTTCTGCATCTACAAAGTGGTGAAAATAAAATCTTTCCCCATCTTGTGTCAATTAAAGGAGACAATATGGGTGAAGCACTCTGCCCAGAGCCAGGCACATCATAAATGCTTGGTACGGTTAGCTGGGTAGGGCTGGGTGGGGGACATGCATCATTTGGCTACTCATGTGGACTAGCTGACCAGACAGCCTCCTAGCAAAACCTGGATGAGGGCCTGCTCTCCACACCCACCAAGGCATCAAGAAACCTCAGAGGTTTAGAATTAAAATTAGTAAGTCAAACCCACTCCCCCAATAAAAGTCCTAGAAAGAAAAAAAAATTCAACCAACTGAACAGAATAAAAAAACCAAAAGACCCCTCCAGCTTCACAGCACAGCTCCTGGCTGAGTTGTTAGTACATTGGGCACATGAAGTTCGCCTCCCGTAGACATGTCTCCCTTCCTGGCCAGCTGTTCAAACAGCATAGGTACTGAGGTAGGAACATCTGCAAACACTAGAAACAGAATTTGCAGATTAAGGGAAGAATCAGAGGGGACAAGGGAGGCCCTTCAAACTGGAGGCCAAGAGATCTGTCAGACGGCATGGCAGGGAATGCAACAGGCTTTGGGTCAGTCTGCTGATGCACTGGCCTTCAAGTCAGGGCTTATGAGAGAGTGGATCATGTGCATCATCACGTGCTTGCTTACCAAAGCTACAGATTCTTGGGCCCCACCAAATGGATTAAAGAAGGATCTCTGGAAATGGGGCCCAGGAACCTGTATTTTAATTGGTGCACAGAAGAGCTATGACTTTCTGTGCAAAAATGCCTGTGTAATCAAGATGGAAATAAAAATTAAAATGCAAGTTTTCATTAACTGATAGAGGAGGGAGACAGCCCCAAATGCCCTTTCTTTCAGATGTCTTTAGTCTCCTATCATCACTTTAAGGCTTAGCTGAAGCTCCTGTTCATTAGAATCATGGAATCACTTCCACCTGCTCACCCCCTCCTCCTGACTCCTAGAAGACTTATGGTACATCCTGTGTAGTGTTTTGGGGTCCTATTAATAAACTGCTCCAATGTGAAGCTTTGCTTCTCTCTCAAGTTTTTTAGTGCATTTTGGTTTGTGTTATAGCACTCCCTAGCTTGACAATCTTCTACAACTCTCTGTTCCTGGTAGAACACTTGGAAATGCTCACTATTAAGCATCCATGTGCTCAAAATTTTAGATATATTGATTATCTGACCTTCACTCTCCTGGCTTACATTATTATTATCATCTCTATTTTACCAATGAGAAAATAAGGCCCAGAGAGGTGAATTATTTTATACATGTATAAATGTATAATGGTAGAAACAGAATTTGAACACAACGTGTCTGATTCCAGAGACCAAGCCCTTTATCCTATATCCTGCCTCTATTCAACCAAAGAATGTGCTCCTTAAAGATCAGAATGATGGCACCATGTGTTGAGTACATGCCAAGTGGTAGACCCTTTGCTGATAAGTGCTTCCGCATTACCTCCTTTCATCTTCAGAGTGATTGTGGAGATGGTTCCGCTAGGATCCTCATTTTACAGATGAGAAACTAAGGCTCAGAAAGGCTAAGTACTTTGTCCAATATTACACAGCTGGTAGATGATGGAGGTACATCAGAGAGCCCAGGTCACCTGACCCGAGAGTCTGTGGTCCTAACCTCTACTGCTTTGGCATAGCTCAGTGCTCTGAATGTTGAGGACGCTCAGTAAGTGTTTGGTGGGCTGAACTGCACCAATGCCCAGCACTCTGAATTGCACCAGTGTCCAATGTGCCATAGAAACACTGGAGGTGTTGATGCAGGCTGCCTGGGCGGCTCTCCAGCTCACCAAGCATATAATAAATATAAGGTGCTGCTGACATGGGTGTGCTTCCTGCCACCCACTCTCCATCAGCTATGTCCTTGGCTATGCCCTACAACCCTGCACATACACCTCAAGCTACCTCCCCTCCTAAGCTCACTGTGGACTGGGGGCAAGTGTGTGACTAAGGTCACTAATGTCCCTGGGGGGAGAAGTCTTAACTGGAAGAGATGTGGACCTCTGTGTGATGGAAACACATTTACTCATTTAACAATTAAGCAACTACTGTGCGCCAGCCACTGTCCTTGTCTGTAGTACAGAACAAGCAGACAAGAGTCTACTCTCAAGGAGAGATAATCAATCAACAAACAAGCATATTGTTTCAGGTAGTGCTAAGAGGAGAGAGAGACTGGGATAGAGATCTGGGTAGGGAGAGAGGAGCTCAAAAAGCTAAAACCTGAATGATCCAAAAGAAGTCAGCTAGGTGGTGGTAATGCAAGTACCAAGGTCCTGAGTTGTGCAAGAGTTTGGGGTCATGTGAGAACAGTGGTCTGCACATTTTTTATAAAGAGCCTGATAATCAATGTGCCTCTGGTCAACTCTGCCACTGTAGTGCCACAGACAATATGTCAATAAAAAAAACCATGGATGGCTGTGTTCCAATAAAGCTTTATTTCTAAAAACAGGTGGCAGGCTGGATTTGACTGACAGGTGATAGTTTGCCAACCCTATTTCAGAACATAAAGGTGATCTGTAAGGCTACAGCGTATCAAGTGAGGGAGAGAGGAGGTCAGAAGGGCAGGGGCTGGGCCACAGAAGGCCTCGTAAATAATTCCTAGAGCAGGGGGAGGCTGCTGGGGTACTGTAAGCAGGAGAATAACATGACGTGAGTTGCATGTTTTGAAGACCACAGGCTGCTTCATAGAGAATGGGTTAAGGGGGAAAGAGTGAAAGTGACCAGACCTGTTAGGTGGCTGGTGGATATGCCCAGGTGAGAAGTGGAGATGGCCCAGGCTTGGGTGTGGCAGTGGAGATGGGAGGGAGGCTGAAAGACCCTCTAAGCAGCCCTCCCAGAAGCCCACTTCCTGGGCAGCTAGCTGGGCTCCGTGGTGAGGATGCTGTCCATCAGCAATTGGCACCTGGGACAACCCTGCCCAGTGATTGGCACCTGGGACAGCCCCGCCCACACCGGTGCTGCACCGTGTGCACGGCCTCCAAGGCGCTAGCTCCTCTCAGGTCTCCCAAGAACCCGATTTTAGCGAGACTACCATGTGAATTTTCCAGGTATTGCTAATCACACTGCTTCCAGATGACTAATTTTCTTGAGAACACGAGGTATTTCTCTTTCCAGTTACTGTCAGTGGTGCTCCGGGTGAAGTGCACAGTTTCCTAGTAGATTGGCAAGGGCTGACACTGGAGTTGTTTCCCAGTACTGCACGTCCATCCCCCCACTGACCAAAGTCCAAGAGCTGACAAAGCAGCTGGAGTCAGAGCACGGGCTTGGAGTCCAAGGCTGAGAGATGAATCCTTATGAAACAACAGCCTTTTGCCTCTGTGTGCCCCTCCCTCTCCCTTCTCCTTATTCCTGAAAATAAAAATACAAGAAGCACAATATACACACCACACAGAAGAGCCCACGTGCCTTCTAAACCTGTCATTAGGAAACTCTCTTCTGGATTTCATTTGACAGCTACAGAGCATCCAAGTTAAATAGCCTTACTTAATACCTCCAGCAGTAAACCAACGAGAGACAGGACCGGGCAAAAGACCCCTCTGTTTAAACAATCAATAGTTTTTTTCTCCTGTAATGCCTGATTTTTCCTATAGAGGTGAAGGAACCTAATAAAAATAGTCCCTAATAAAATATTATCAGCCAAACCAATCTAAAAAGTGGATTAACATTTCGTCAGTTCCATCTTTGACTCAGCTCAGTTAACACCAAGAGGTGTTTTCTTTCGGGTTTAATTTGGCACTGCTCTTTAGGGAATTGGAAAGGTCACTGGCATTGCTGGTTAAAAACAAACTAGGGTCAGTGAACTTTGCCATGACTCCTGGAGATCACAGAAAGGCTTGGGTAAGGCCCCAGACTTGTTCAACCAAACCTCTCTTCTGCTCTCATTTACCACTATGAGATTTATGATGATTACCAAGTTTGGGGGTGAGTGTAGTCACAGAACCTTCTAGGCAGAGCATCCTGCTAGGAAGAAATAGAATTGGCAGTTAAGAATCATGTAAGTATCTTTTCTTGTCTTATTTTTTGGCTATTTAAACTTCTTCAGAAGCAGACTTCTCAAGGAAAGGAGGCAGGAATATAAAATGGTGCAAGCTCCTTCTAAAACAATTTGGAACTTCCTCAGTTAAACACAGCTAGTGTGTGACCCAGGTGTTCCACTCTTTGGTATATCCCCAAGACCAGTGAAAATGTACGTCCTCAAAAAAACTTGTAACGTGGACAGGAGTATAACAGTCAAAAGTGGGAGCAAATGACATGTCCATCCACTGATAAATGTTTAAATAAAATGTGGTATATCCATATAGTGAAACATTATTCAGCCACAAAAGGATTTCTGACATAGGCTACACAGATCAACCTTGAAAATATACAAAGTGGGGCTGGGATTGTAGCTCAGCGGTAGAGCACTTGCCTCGCATGCGTGAGGCCCTGGGTTCAATCCTCAGCACCACATACAAAGCAATAAAATAAAGACAATGTGTCCATCTACAATTAAAACAAAAAAATTAAAAAAAAAAAGAAAGAAAATATACAAAGTGAAGAGAGTCAGTTAAAAAGACCACATACTGTAAAATTCTATGTGTATGAAATATCCAGAGCAGGCAAATCTATAGGGACAGAAAGTAGATCAGTGGTTCCCTTAGGCTGGCTGGAGGAGGGCTGGGGTAAATGTGGCATGATTGCTAGGGGTGTGGAGATTTATTGGGGGAGGGTGATGAAAATATCCTGCAATTAGATGATGGTTGTACAACTGTGAATATACTAAAAACCACTGAAAAGTACATTTTAAATGGGGAAATCATAATGGTATATGGATATCTCAATAAATGTATTTTTAAAAATGGAAAAAGAAGCCAGGGACAGTGGCACACACCTGTAATCCCAGCAGCTTGGGATGCTAAGGCAGGAGGATCACAAGTTCAAAGCTAGCCTCAGGAACTTAGCAAGGCCCTAAGCAACTCAGTACCAAAAAACCCCTGGTACCAAAAAAAAAAAAAAAAAAAAAAAGGAAAAAGACCTCACTCAATAAAATAAGTCACAACTGAGACATGCAAGCATATTTTGGTCCTCTGTGTGCTCAGGGTGAATAGCTGATAGGAATAAGATGGTCCCTGTGCACTTGAGTAGGGAACTGGAACCCAGAGGATGGATATTCAATTCCTGGTTCACTTACAAATGTGAGGTTCTCTCTACTTTGCTTACCTTTGGGCAAAAGCCCCTCCCCTGCCAAGAGCAGGGGACAGAAATCTGAGCAATACAGCCCATTCTGGTTTATTGCAGAAATGTTCATGTTACAGCTGGGTCTATTAAGGGGATGCTCACCAATGCCATGCTCAGGGACTGCTTTCAGCAGACCCGCTGTGACCTGTCAGTCTGCTGGGACCTGAAAGCATCAGCTGCTGACATCAGAAGTGGCTGGGCTGGTTCATGTACTCTGATTTGTAAAGCACCCAAGTGAAAGTAACAGAATAGAATCAGTGGATTAGAGTTCTGCGTCAGAGTTCCTGCCCACAGGCAGGAGCGCAGGCCAAGGCCCAGGACCACCTTCAGGGACCAACGGAGGAGCCCAGCCAAGGTCAGACCCGAAACTGCTAGCCTCCAGTCACAGGGGAACCCAGACCCAGGGAGGATGGCCTCTGGGGACCCCTGTGGGAGACCTGGCCTAAGTGAGGCCTGGGACTGCCCCCAGTTCCACGCCAGAGTTCCTGCCAATTGGCAGGAGCACAGGCAAAGGCCCAGGACCACCTTCAGGGACCACTGTGGGAGCCCAGCCAAGGCAACTCCCACTGCCATCTTGAGCTACCTCCACTACCATTGCCATCATCTTTAATGGCAGTAATGTCCATCTGGGGACACCTGCTGGGGACTGGAAATGAACTCTAAGGTGAGATACAGGTAATCTGTAGTGTCACTACAAGATTATAGGATAGAAACTATAATACCTAAGATCAGCACTGCAAGAAAGGAAGATACATAATCAATATGAAAAAACAAGGGAAGAAAGTGCCCCAAATAAACCAAGATACTACAATAATGGAATCCACTGCAGCACAGCTGATGAAATGTCAGAGAAAGAATTCAGAATGTACATAATTAAAATGATCTGCGAATTAAAGAATGACTTAAGTGAGCAAATACAGGCAAAAATTGATCATTCCAACAAAGAAATCAGAGAGCAAATAAAGGCAACCATTGATCACTCCAACAAAGAGATAAGAGAGCAAATAAAGGCAATCATCAATCACACCAACAAAGAGATAAGGGAGCAAATACAGGTAGCAAAAGATTACTTTAAGAAGGAGCTAAAAGCCGGGCATGGTGACTCAAGCCTATAATCCCAGCACTTTGGGAGGCTGAGACAGGAGAATCGTGAGTTCAAAGATAGCCTCAGCAACTGCAAGGCGCTAAGCAACTCAGTGAGGCCCTGTCTCTACATAAAACACAAAATAGGGCTGGGACTGTGGTTCAATGGTCAAGTACCCTGAATTCAATCCTCAGTACCACAAAAAAAAAAAAAAAAAAAGAAAAGAAAAAAGAAAAGAAAGAGCTAGGGGTTGTGAAAAAAACAATTAGAAATTCTTGAGATGAAGGAAACAATAAACCAAATAAAAAACTTGATAGAAAGCATCACTAACAGACTAGATCACTTGGAAGAAAGAACCTTGGATAATGAAGGCAAAATATACAATCTTGAAAATAGTGTGGACCATATAGTAAAGATGGTAAGAAATCATGAACAGAACATACAAGAATTATGGGATAGCATTAAAAGACCAACTCTAAGATTTATTGGGATAGAAGAAGGCACAGAATTTCAAACCAAAGGAACGGACAATCTCTTCAATGAAATAATATCAGAAAATTTCCCAAATATGAAAGATGAATTGGAAAATCAAATACAAGAGGCTTACAGGACACCAAATGTACAAAATTACAACAGACCTACACCAAGGCACATTAAAATGAAAATGCCAGCATAGAGAATAAGGATAGAATTTTAAAGGCTGCAAGAGAGACGAATCAGATTACATATAGGCAGAGACCAATTCGGATCACAGCAGATTTTTTCAACCCAGACCCTAAAAGCCAGGAGATCATGGAACAACATATACCAAGCTCTGAAAGAAAATGGATGCCAACCAAGAATCTTATATCCAGCAAAACTGAGCTTCAGATTTGATGATGAAATAAAAACCTTCCATGATAAACAAAAGTTAAAAGAATTGACAGCAAGAAAGCCTGCACTACACAGCATTCTTGGCAAAATATTCCATGAAGAGGAAATGATAACCATCAATTAAAATATACAAAGAAAGGAACTACACTTAAAAAAAAAAAAGGCCTATCAAAGGAGAAACCAAGTCAAGGTAAAAACTAAAAATAAACCAAAATGACTGGGATTACCAATCATATTTCAATAATAACCCTGAATGTGAATGGCCTAAACTCATCAATTAAAAGACACAGACTGACAGAATGGATAACAAAAAAAGACCCAAAAACATGCTGCCTTCAAGAGACTCATCTCACAGGAAAATACATCCACAGAATGAAAGTGAAGGGTGGATAAAACCTATCACTCACATGGATCATGTAAACAAGCAGGAATTTCTATCCTCATATCAGATAAAGTGGACTTCAAACCAAAGTTAGTGAAAAGGGATAAAGAACATCATTTCATACTTCTTAAGGGAATCATACATGAACAAGACATAACAATCCTAAATACCTATGCCTCAAACAATGGGGCATCTACGTATATCAAACAAATCCTTCTCCCCTACAAGAATCAAATACATCACAACACAATAATACTGGGTGACTTTAACACAGCTCTCTCACCACTGGATAGATCTTCCAAACAAAAACTAAACAAAGAAACCACAGAACTCAATAAAACAATCAATAATTTAGACTTAACAGACATATATAGAGTATTCCATCCATCAATGAGCAAATACACTTTTTTCTTACCAGCACAAGGATCCTTCTCCAAAAAAGGTCATATGTTATGTCACAAAGCAAGTCTTAGCAAATACAAAAAAATAGAGATACTACCCTGTATCCTATCTGACCATAATGGAATAAAATTAGAAATCAATGACAGATTAAAAATAGAAACTACTCCAACACCTGGAAACTAAATAATAAGCTATTGAATGATGCATGGATAACAGAAGACATCAGGGGAGAGATTAAAAAATTCTTAGAGGTAAATGAAAACTCCGATACAACATATCAAAATCTCTGGGACACCATGAAGGCAGTGCTAAGAGGAAAGTTCATTGCATTAAGCTCATTCATTAAAAGAAATAAAAGTCAACAAATAAATGACTTGATTCTACATCTCAAAGCCCTAGAAAAAGAGGAACAAACCAACACCAAAAGAGGTAGAAGACAGGAAATAATTAAAGCCAGAGCTGAAATCAACAAAACTGAAACAAAGCAAACAATTCAAAAAATTGACAAAACAAAAAGCTGGTTCTTTGCAAAAATAAATAAAACTGACAAACCCTTAGTAACCCTAACAGAAAGTAGGAGAAGAGAAAACCCAAACTACTAAAATTTGTGATAAAAAAGGAAATATAATGACAGACACTACTGAAATACAGGGTAATTAGAAACTACTTTGAAAATTTATACTCCAGTAAAATAGAAAACCCTGAAGACACTGACAAATTTCTAGAGGCATATGATCTACCCAAACTGAACCACAAGGTCATACACAACTTAAACAGATCAATTTCAAGCAAGGAAGTAGAAGATGCCATCAAAAGCCTGCCAACCAAGAAAAGCCCAGGACCAGATGGATTCTCAGCTGAGTTCTACAAGACCTACAAAAGAAGAATTAATACCAATACTCCTCAAACTATTTCATGAAATAGAAAAGGAGGGAACCCTTCCAAACTCATTCTATGAGGTGAGTATCACCCTGATACCAAAACCAGATGGAGACACATCAAAAAAAGAAAATTTCAGACCAATATCCCTGATGAACATAGATGCAAAAATTCTCAATAAAATTTTGGCAAATCACATACAAAAACATATTAAAAAATAGTGCACCATGATCGAGTGGGGTTCACTCCAGGGATGCAAGGTTGGTTCAACATATGTAAATCAATAAATGTAATCCATCACATCAATAGACTTAAAGACAAGAATCATGTGATTATCTCAATAGATGCAGAAAAAGCATTTGACAAAATACAGCACCTTTTTATGTTCAAAACACCAGAAAAACTAGGGATAGTAGGAACATACCTCAACTTTGTAAAAGCTATCTATGCTAAACCCAAGGCCAACATCATCCTACATGGAGAAAAATTGGAAGCATTCCTTCTAAAAATGGGAACAAGACAGGGATGCCCTCTTTCATCACTGGTATTCAACATAGTCCTTGAAACACTAGCCAGAGCAATTAGATGAAAGAAATTAAAGGGATATGAATAGAAAAAGAACTCAAACTATCATTATTTGCCGATGACACGATTCTATACTTAGCAGATCCAAAAACTTCCACCAGAAAACTTCTAGAATTAATAAACGAATTCTGCAAAATATCAGGATATAAAATCAATACCCATAAATCAATTGCATTTCTATACATCAGTGATAAATCCTCTGAAAGTGAAATTAGGAAAACTACCCCATTCACAATAGCCTCAAAAAAAAACAAAAAAAAAAACTTGGGAATCAATTTAACAAGAGGTGAAAGACCTCTACAATGAAAACTATAGGAAACTACAGAAAGAAATTATACAAGGCCTTAAAAGAGAAAAATCTTCCATGCTCTTGGATAGGCAGTATCAATATTGTCAAAATGGCCATACTACCCAAAACACTATATAAATTCAATGTGACTCCAATTAAAGTCCCAATGTCATTCCTTATAGAAATAGAAAAGGCAATCATGAAATTCATTTGGAAAAATAAGAGACCCAGAATAGCCAAAGCAATCCTGAGCAAGAAGAGTGAAGCAGGAGGCATCACAATACCAGACCTTAAACTATACTACAAAGCTATAGTAACAAAAATGGCATGGTACTAGCACCAAAATAGACATGTACCAATGGTACAGAATAGATGATACAAAGACGAACCCACTTAAATACAGTTATCTTATACTAGACAAAGGTGCCAAACACATACATTGGAAAAAAGATAGCCTTTTCAACAAATGGTGCTGAGAAAACTAGAAATCCACATGCAGCAAAATGAAACCACACCCCTATCTCTCACCATGCACAAAATTCAACTCAAGTAGATCAAGGACCTGGGAATTAGACCAGAGACCCTATGCCTAATAGAAGGAAAATACAGGCCCAACTCTTCATCATGTTGGACCTTACTTCCTTAAAAAGACTCCTATAGCACAAGAAGTAAAATCAAGAATCAATAAATGGGATTGATTCAAACTAAAAAGCTTCTTCTCAGCAAAAGAAACAATCAATGAAGTGAACAGAGGGCCTACATTCTGGGAACAAAGTTTTGCCACATGCACATCTGATAGAGCACTAATCTCCAGGATATATAAAGAACTCAAAAAAACAAACAACCCAATCAATAAATGGGATAAGGAGCTGAACAGACACTTCTCAGAAGAAGATATACAATCGATCAATAGACATATGAAAAAATGTTCAACATCTCTAGCAATTAGAGAAATGCAAATCAAAACTGCTCTAAGATTTCTTCTCACTCCAGTCAGAATGGCAATTATCAAGAATAGAAACAAAAGCTGGGCATGGTGGCTTAAG
>PVHX01001697.1:88951-195343 GCA_004024805.1 Geosciurus inauris
AAAAAAAAAAAAAAAAAAAAGAACAGAAACAACAACAAATATTGGCAAGGATGTGGGGAAAAAGGCATGTTCATACATTGCTGATGGGACTGCAAATAGGTGCACCCAATCTGGAAAGCAGTATGGAGATTCCTTAGAAAACTTGGAATGGAACCATCATTTGACCCAGCTATCCCACTGCTCGGTCTGTACCCAAAAGACTTTAAAAAAGCATACTACAGTGATGCAGTCACCTCAATGTTTATAGCAGCTCAATTCACAACAGCTAAACTGTGAAACCAACCTAGATGCCCTTCAATAGATGAATGGATAAAGAAACCATGGTATATATACACAATGGAATATTACTCAGTAATAAAAGAGAATAAAATTGTGGCATTTGCAGGTAAATGGATGGAGCTGGAGAATATCATGCTAAGTGAAGTAAGCCAATCCCAAAAAACCAAATGCCAAATGTTCTCTCTGATAAGTGGATGCTGATCCATAATTGAGGAGAGGGCACGGGAAGAATGGAGGAACTTTGGTCAAAGAAGGGGAGGGGCAGTAAAGGGGACAGTAAAGATTGTGGAATGAGATGGACATCATAGCCCTAGCTTCATGTATGACTGCATATATGATGTGATTCTACATCATGTACAGCCAGAGAAATGAAAAGTTGTGCTCCATCTGTGTACAATGAATCAAAATGTATTCTGCTATCATGTATACTTAAGTAGAATAAATAAATAAAAAAAAAATCAGTGGATTAGTCCACTGATATGGATTAACTGGGTGGTAACTATAGACAGGTAAATTGTATCTGGAGGAGGTATGTCACTGGGGGAGTTCCTTTGGAGTTTACATCTTGTTGCTGCTGAGTAGAGTTCTCTCTCGTTTCTGATTGCCCTGTCCTGAGCTGCTTTCCTCCTCCACATCCTTTCACCATGATGTTCTGCCTCACCTTGGACCCAAAATGGACTTAGCCATCTATGGACTGAGACCTCTGACACTTTGAGCACCAAATAAACTTTTCTCCCTCTAAAAAAAGAAAGTTAACAGAATAAAGGTTTAAGGACAGTGCTTTGAGGTTTGAGAACCATAAAGGGGAACACAGGCTCAGCAAGCCAACATGCAGTCTGGGCTTACTCTTGCTCCTGCTGGCCCAGGCAGCCCAACGTTGAGTGTGACCTGGGAATCACCCACTCCCCAAGTCTGTGTTGCTTCCTATTCTGTCTACCCAAGACTGATTAATGTCTCCACTATGCAGAATACATGGGCTGAGCACACAGGTGGCGGCCCCTGTGGATGTGGGTGAAGTCAAGGGTTGGACCCCAGGAACTCATCGTTGTTCCCGCTTGGAATGTGAGGTCCTTCCAGGTATAGCTAGGACCCCATAGAGTTGAGGTGCAGCACCTACTGCCCAGACAAAAGCCACTCTTGGGCCATACTAGCTAAAAAGGAAACAGTCCTTGTGATCTATGAGAAGATCGGGGCCTTTTTGTAAAACAAAGAGAATGATGATGATGATGATGCTCTCAATAAGATATTAAATGCTTAATGTGTGTTAAGTTCTATTTTGGTTGGAATCTTCAGTGTCTCCCAAAGGCATGTGTTAAAGTCTTGGGCCCTAGTTGATGAAACTACTGGGAGGTAATGGAAATATTAGGTGGGTCCTAGTTAGAGGAAGTAGGTTTGTATGGGAGAGAAAGGTTTATTTTGTCCCCTTTCCTTCCCCCCAGCCTCTCTCTCTCCTTCTGCTTCCTGGCTGCCATGAAGTGAGCAACTTTGCTCCACCATAACCCTTCTACCATGATATTGTGCTTCACCACAGGTTCAGAACAATGGAGGCTCAAACCATGAGCCAAAATTAATCTTTCACCCTTTAAGTTGTTTTCCTCAGGTATTTTGTCATAGCGAAGGGCAGCTGACTAATACAAGTACCATTTTAAATATATGATGTGTATTATCTCAATTTCCTCTCACAATGCCCTGTAAGGTAGGCAGTGTCATCTTTCTATGACAGAAGAAAACTGGGGCATAGAGAGGTTAAGTCACTGCTTGACTCACACAAGAGAAAGTGGTCAAGTTGGGACCTGTAGTATGGCCTGGCTTTTGAGTTCAGTTTCTCCAAGGCTACATGGTCACCTTGGCTGCCCTGTATTGCTGGCTTTCAGTCAGGCGGGAGGAGGTGGGGTATGGACCAATGGAAGCCACTTGTGCAGATGAGAGTATTGGGCAACAAAAATACCTGTACCCAAACCTTTGCCCCCACCCCACCTGAGGCCAGGGAGGCAGTCAAAGAAAAATATCCATTTTCTGAAACGAGGCAGCTGCCTTTGCTTCTTCCTTTGAGGGAAACAGAACAAACCCCTTTACCCAGAGATCCAGGAGGATGAATCCCAAAGGAGAGCTTCACCTGGGAAAAATTGGGCTGTCACAGAAACATGGGCTTTTTAAAAAATAGAATCCAGATTTTCCTCTTTGCAAATGATAAGCCTCTATGGAATCAGTTCTCACTTTAAAAAAAAAAAATATATATATATATATATATATAATATATATATATATTTGGGGAGGAAGAGGGGAGAAAAACAAAATGAAAAGGTACAAGAAAATGGTGGGTAAAGCCAAGTATCAGATCCCAGTTTTATGGGGGGGGGGACTGTGAATCCATCTTCACAGCAGGATTCTGGAGCAGGACAGCTGGAAACTTCCAGGGTGACATAATTGTCAGGTAGTTTATGTTCCCAAAAGTTAAGCAGAGGATGAGCAGGAACCCAGTGAGCCTTACTGCCCAGAGCTTGCCACATGCCCTGCCATCTGGGAAATATGTCTTGCCTGCTGGGGAGGGCAAACATGAGAGGAAGAGGGCACAGAGCAGGTGGTCTCAACCTTCACCTGACCTTCTGACCAACTGCAGCCCATTTCTGTTCCTCAGCCTGTGTCTTGCCCTCTGTCCATCCCTCAGAATTTTCTTTTCCTTGTTTCTTTCTGGTACTAGGAATTGAACTCAGGCACATTCTACCACTGAGTTACATACCTAGTCCTTTTTATTATATTTTGAGACAAGGTCTGGCTATGTTGCCCAGGCTGGCCTTAAATTTGCAGTCCCCCTGCCTCAGTCTTTTGAGTAGCTGGAATTAAAGGTGTGCATCAACACTTCCAGATTCACCCCCACCTAGAATCTAGAAGTTACTGCCAGGTACTGGGTTGAGTCCTTTGCAGGCAAAAAAAAAAATCTCATTTACGTTCATAACACTCAATGAACTGTGATTACTTGTCTATTCTTGATCATGTCTTCAGAGTCTTGTTTCTGTTCTCTTATTTTGGTTTGGTTTTAACCACTGTATTGAGATTTTCCCTAGGTAGGAATGCCAGTCAGTTATTCACATGCTTCACTCATACTTTTCCAAAGGGCTGAGAAACTCACCATTATCAAAGACTGTGCCTGCTATGAATGAGAGCTCCGAGTCGTGTTCAGCTTTGCAGGCATACAAAGCCTTCGCCTTCCGGAACGGTGTGCTGTGTGAAGACGAGAATTTATTTAACATTTTTTTTTTCAAACCTCAGAAAGCCCCAGATATTTTCTTTCTCTTCTTCCCTTTCCCTGAAGGCCACCTAGCTCTCACTCGTGGGAAGAGCCTGACAAGGCAGCCAGATGGCAAAACATGAGGTGGGACAGTTGCAAAGGTCACAGTAGAAAAATGAGAAACATTATGAGTGAAGCCATAAGCTCCAAGAAACCACACTCCATGAGGGGTCACCTTGTGCCAGGTTAAAACTTTACCTGGGAGTTTAAAGGTAAATGTGGGAGGCCAGGCCAGGCCCCATGATTGCTGAATGTGGGAGGCCAGGCCAGGCCCCATTTCTGGAGCAGGAGTACCTTGTGGGGAGGCAGGGAGGGACAGGAAGGAACTTCCAAGCTGCTCTGAGAACACTCCCAAGACTCTTGAAAGCTGGCAACACTCAGTGAGTGAAGGAGAAATTCCAGCAAAGCCAGGTCTCGGCTTCTGGCCATGGGCTGACATTACTTCTCCCAGATGTTCCTTATTTTCACTAGGCTAGGTCTTGCTTGTGGGGCAGGATTCCAGAACAGGAATCCTCAGGGTGGGCAGGCAATGGAGAAGGTGTATGTGAGCAGTTACACATATGTGTGCATGAATGCACATGTGCAACAATGTGGGGAGTAGCAAGAAGGGTGAGGGGACGAGAGGCTATTTTTTGTCCTCATGTCCAGTAAGTGTTGGCACATACTCTCATTGTGCATCAGAAACACTTGGGGAGCATTTAAAAATTGCAGATGTCTGGATTCTACTGACTTTCAGATTCAAACATGGCCATCAGAATTTAAAAAACAAAACTTGGTGAGTGTCACTCTCCCAATGATTCTCATGCAATCAGGGCTGAGAACCATGATATCAGATCAGAGATTGGCAAACTTTTTCTGCAAGGAGCCACACATTTTCTAGGCTTTTTGGTCCTATGGTTCCTATTGCAACTATTCAACGCTGCACTGCCATAAAAAAGCAGCCACAGATAACATGCAAATGAATCAGTGTGTATGTGTTCCAATAAAACTTTATTTACAAAAAACAGGCAGGGGGCCGATTTGACCCACGACAGGCCACAATGTGTTAACCCAATGTGTTCTAGAGAGTAGTTTGTAAGAGTTGGTAAATTCTATTATCCTCTGCCAATTTTGGCTTTGATGTCCAACAAGTTTCAAACAATCTATATAGCCTTCTAAAGGATCAGAATGACAATTTGTCAAAAGTTGGCTCTTTATTTGCCACAAATGATCCTCTTCCACCATGTCATCTGAGAAGGTGCTCTTAAAGGCTCAGAGGCAGGAAAAAAAGAAGAAGAAGAAGAAAAAAAAAAAAGCAAGGAAGTCTTCTGAATCAGAAAATTATTCAAGGGATGTTTGTTATTTGCTTTATCTCTAGTTGACTAATGGAGAGCCTCCAGGAGCCAGAGTGCTGGTGCTCCCAGTGGGTAACAATTTCTGGTGGCAGAGTGAAACTCAGCTAAGGGTCTGGTCTCCGGTAAGGTCAGATAGAATCAGATGGGGCCAGGTGTCCTGGTCAATCTGGAACTATTATTTTTTGGCATCACCAAGTTCAACTTTCCTCTGTGAAATGAGAGCCATTAGATGGATGGAAACCTTAACTAGAGCCAAACATCTAGGCCTTCCAGTCTTGGTTCCATGAAAACTGAAGGAAAAAATCACTTAAAAAGTCTGTGTACACTAGGGCGATCAGGGTAAACAATTATCCAGAATTTGTTGCCAGGGCAACAACAATTTACTGCTACTCTCTCTGGTTTTCTAGTAGCTAAGAGATGATGGCCAGATGGGAAAAAATTGGGAAAGTGGGACAAAATGAAGTGGGGCCATTGGAAGCAAAGGAGAGAGCCTTTTGTATTCACCAACTCCAACTGGAAAACAGCTCTTCCTGTCTAATTATCATTAAAGAATAAAGTTCAGGACAAGGGGCACATTCTTTGATTTAACTAAGCCAAGTCTGTGTGTTGGCTGGCTGGGGTTGAACATTCATGTGCAACTTTCCAGAGGCAGGAGGAAAAAAGCCTGTTTTTTTTTGAGGGGGTGGGTAGCAGAGAAGAGGAGTCACCTGGCTGTGACTGCTAAAACAGCCACAAAACCATACTGACAGGTAAGTGGAGCCTGTCATGACATGAAAGGTAGAAGGAGAATCCAGGCCACAGGAGCCAAGGTCTTAGAGACCAGGTTTGGAGTCAGGATTACTGCCTCATGAGGACAGGGCAGAGCCGGTGTGCAAAGTTCAGGGAGATGGGGAAGGCAAGGTCTCTCTGACTGGATTTTTGCAGAGGTTACTTATTAACCTCATTAAATAAAGGCAATAAGACAAAATGGGGGCAAGCCAGGGAGACCAGCTGAGGTATTTGGCAGGTGGAAAGAACAGGGAATGGTCTCAGGTGCCTAAGGTTATCATTTAAAAGGAATAACATTTTTTTTGCGGCCATTTTTGGAATTGAATAATGAAAAGACAAGAAAATAGCACATTAAAAATAAAAACAAAGAACAGGAAAGACCCTTGTTTTTCTCTCAAGTCTTTGGGAGAGTCCTTTCCTCTGAGTACTTCTCTATCACCTTAGGATGTGCAAAAGGAAAAAAGCAGGGGGAGGGATGCTAGAAGGGATGCCTTTTTTATTGTTTTTTTTTTTTTTTTTTTTGCAGTGCTGGGGATAGAAGCCAGGGCTTTGTGTGCACTAGGCAAGTACTCTACTACTGAGCTACAACCCTAGAAGGGGTGCTTTAAAAAGGAGTAATGCTTGTTCCCCAAGGGTAGGGTTGCCAGAAAAAATATAGGATATCTAGTTAAATTTGAATTTCAGGTAAACAATGAATACTTTTTTATATATGTGGGATATACATATACTAAAATATTATTTGCTTTTTTTCTATAATTCAAATTTAACCAAGTATGCCATATTTTTATCTTATTTGCTAAATCTGGCAACCCTACCCAGGTTCAAGTCTTCTTTTTAAAAGTTTGTCAACCCAACAAGTTCGGGGTCCCACAACTCCCTCTCAAAAGCCTTTAGGAGTTTGCTTTTCATAGGGCATGTACTAAAACAGATCCTCTTGGCAGAAAGGTTGTGTCTGTAGGCTTTGGCTGTGATTAAAAAAAAAAAGGTCTCTACTGTCGGCAGAGCACCTCAACGCTGGACACAAGACAGCCTGGGGTGGTTTCAGCTGCTCTTGGCACAGCACTGTTGAGTCCTCCGCTGGGCCTTCAAGGACATGAACAGGTTTAGATCCTTCTGCTAGTTTACTTTTAATTTTTGCCTCTGAGCATGGCACGAGGCCAGGAAAGCACTCAGAGGAGTTTCCCTCAAATGCCCTTGCAAGCTTGCAGAAATGACAGCCCACTCTCTATTGTACACACAGTTGGGAGGTGGGGCCAGCTAAGCTGGCAGGTTGCAATGCCTTGATCATTAAGGCACAATTTCCAGGGGCCCATGTACAAATGCAAGTCATGGGTATGGGGCTGGAGGGTCATCAGAGAGCAGGTGGGTGAGTGAAAGAAAAGGGGAATGTGAAGGGAATGCTCCTCCAGCACCCTTATGTCTTCATTCCCAGCTTGAACCAACAAACTCTAAAAATGCTTTGAAGAGGAGAGAAGAGCCATTTCTAGAGGAGACATTATGTAGAAATTTATGGGGCTATTAATTCAGTATTTTTTTTTTAAAGCTCTGCCCAGAGAAGGAAATCTGAAGCTTCATGTTTTGTAAGCAGATCTTGGGGAGGCCCCACTGAATCTGATTAATGGGTTTATGCCCCACCTCTTGGCTATATAATACAATAGCAATTAGGGGACTGTAGCCCTCTGTTCCTCCGGTGGGCTCTCTCTCCTGCAGTGTCCCCCTCTGTGCTCACTTTGGCACACACATGTAGCTCAGTGATGGCCAATTCCAAGCCCTTCTCAGCCTTGCCTATTTCAAAATGGCAGCTTCCTGAAGGGCTGTGGAAGATCATCCAAATGGTGCTATTCTAACAATGAACAGAGGGGGCAGTACTAAGTAACCACGATGCCTCTGTCCTCTGCCAATCTGGAAACTCCCTGGGAGGTGGAGAGGAGTAAAGGCAAAAAAATAAAATAAAAACAAAAGAAACCCTGGAAATATTTGGGGAGATGAAAAGGAGTGGAGAGGTAGAGATACCTGACAAGCAACAGGGCCCCAAAGCTCAGAGACGCAAAAAAGTAAATACCATCAAAGCAGAGAGTACTTTTCTTTCTTTTTTTTTTTTTTTTTTTTTTTAACTGAATGATCCCATTGTCTGAGGCCCTTCACTCATTCAAGGGGACAATATGTTATTTACTCCCTTTTGATGAAAATGAATAAGCCACATTTTCCTAATGTTCAAGTCTCTCTAAAGAATAAGGGAGCATATTTTGGAAAGTATCGGTGTCTGGTCACTTCAATGTAGTCCAGGTCCCCACGAGGCAATGAGTGATCTCACCTGCACAATCCATACCACCTCTGGGCTGTAAATGTCTGGGATGTAAATGTCTCCCAAGTGTCCTGAAGTTATAGGATCTGAAGTTTTACCTTATTTATTAGGGCGAGGAAAAAAGAATATACTGAAAAATCTAGCTTTCCCATCATTCAGGACAAGGCTAGGTAGAAAACTGTGCCACATCTATAGCAAGCCAGGCTCTAGGGCTGGCAGCTACATGGAAACATGAAGTTGGGGCTACCCATGTGTTTGAAAAGAAGAGGGCTGGGCTCAGGGGCCACACTCCTGAATTCTGCATTGGCTCCATTTAGTCAAGTGACTGTGTCTAAGGCACCCCTCTCTACCTAAGTTTGCTTTTTTTATAATAGGGTCCGGCCATGTCTTGTCTCATTCTCACATGAGAACAGACTGAAATGATAGATGTGAAAATGCCCGGAGCGGAATAAAGTAATGTATGTAGCTCTCTATAAATAGCATGGGGTTTTCCTTTTTTAAAAAAGTTGAGAGTCAGCTTTATAAATTACTTAAGCCTCTCTGCTGAACACACCCCTTGGGAGAAAAAGATGGATGAGAAAATATGGCCAAAGCTAGAATGCTCAAGATGTTTATAATTTGGCCCTATATTTCAGTTATCTGAAAGCACAGACTAAATTCAACAAATACCCATCCTCAGGAACTACACAGCAGAGGGCTCTGCATGATCTTCATTACTTCTTTTCTTGAATTTGAAGAGCTGCTTTTCTACAAAGAGCTCAGGAGAAAAGAACAGTGGCACTTAAGTGTGGAAGTCACCAAGGCAAGAAAAACTATAGGACAGCCCTTGGGGAGGGGAATTAGGTCAAGCCGCTCACCCTCAAAAAGAGGAGGTGCCTGTTCCCGCGAGTGCTCAGGTTCATGACACAGAGACAGAAGGCCGGGAGCCCAAATGGTTCCTGGAGTATATGGAGGGCAAGGAGGCATAAGCCTTGAGCAATTTAAAGAGAAATTGCTTCCTGTTTGTCTTTTATTCTGTTATATTATCTCTTGCCCAATGGATCTGGTCTCAGTGATGAGGTGTCAGTGCTCATGGCCAGTGGCCCAACCCCACAAATAAATGTTGCCTGAGGCTACCTGATAAAAATGAGAGAAGGTCAGCATGCGCCTCAGCACTGTCCCCTCATATGCTATCTTACTTCAAAGCAGAGAGCCCAAATGATTCAGAGCCATCAAAAGACGAGCTTATTCAGGAGGCACCCTTTCCCCAAACTCCAGGCACCAGAGATTAATTCAACATGACTTAGGGTTGGAAAGGCTGTGAAACATGTCATGCTGTTCATGCAAGTGATCCCTTCTGGCTTTGGTCTCTTAGAGGGAACCACAGGAGAGTAGAGGAGGCCCCCATTGTCCCTGGCCAGCTTTGGATAAACGGGAACAGATTAGTCATCATCCGTGGTTTTACCTGGAGTCTTCATGGACCGCTTCTTCTGGCCTGTCAAAAAGCAAGTGCAGGTTTGGATGGCAGGGAACAAAGTTGACGAGGAGGCTGAACACTGCATGAAGAGAGGACCAAGCCAATGAGAGAACAACGGCAGCAACAGAAAACCAAACAAACCCTGCAACAGACCTGACGGGGGATGAGTCGCTGGACGTGGATGAGGTGGGCATAGGGCTGGATGGCGCCGAGAACATGGGCCAAGATGGCGAGAGGGGTGAAGTTGGGCTTGGATTCGGGGGGCTGCAAGACAGAACAACCAGAAAACTCATCAGCACACACAGGGAAACCACAATGGGAGCATGGGAGGTTCATGGGAGGCCAAATGATGGGGCACTGGAGCAGAACACAGGAACGCTGAAACCCAGGGATATGTGGTCAAGGCCAAGTCACATTTCTCCAGACCAGACCTTTGCATCTTCTAAGGAATTCCTGTTCTGTAATTCCTCGAAGCACAAACATGTCTCTGCCCAGCAGAACAAACTGCTTTCTAGGTGACAGGCGCTTCTCCAATCATGTTCACGTACCTCTGGCCATTGGTGGACAGTGCCTGAACCCACATACCTGTGTTCCACATTCTGTTACCAGCCTTGTTCCCACACAGGACTGGCTTAGCACCAACCTCAGCTCCCACTCTTCTGTGAGTGTTTTAAACTTATGTCTCAGCAGAAGTGACCATCTTTTTCTGGGCCACAAGGGCTATTCAGCCAGAAAAAAAAATTTTCCTGTTTACATTTTTAACTGAATGGGCTGTGTGCCATTAGAAACCCGAAGCGCTGCATCAGAAACACAACAGTGGGTATGGACACACACCTCCTAGGAGGTGGTGTGCAAGCACGGCTGTGTGTAGTTCCTTGGAGGTTTGCTCTCTAGGCCTGCCGTTTCTCCTTTCATGGATTTTTGGCTTAAAGAAAAAGCCCTAGTGGTAAGGGAATTTGAAAAAAAATGCACTCAAACCTTAAATTTGTCCATTTTGTTCTTTGATGGGTGGCTGATCAATTTGAAGAGGATGAAATTACTTACTAAAATATGGTTTGTGGATTTTAATTGACCATGCTAGCCCTTTGACTTATTTCCACAAATTATACAAACACTTGAAATCACCTTAAGTCACAGATACTACAAACACGAAGGGCTGAGAAGACATGGAAACCAGCTGGTTAGAACGCTGCCTGCAGCCCGAACCTCAGCTGATTGCTGGGCTGTTCAGACCAAGTACTTTATGGAGGTGAAAAATGACACAAGTCCAATTCAAGGGGAGGAGACTTTCTAAGCAAGAACACACATATATTTTACTGAATGGGACTTCTCTAGGGTACACCAATTCAGATGTGAGATTCAATAATGGCCCTAATTACCTATTGTCATAATATAAACACCTTTGGAAACCTACAGTCAAAACCTATTATGTAAGTTCATCAGATATCCTCAGATGAATCCAATGAAACATTTATTGAATGCCATCATGTGTATTATATTTCTAGAATACAAATTCCATAATGGCAGGGATTTTTTTCCCTTTTGGTTATTATTGTATCTCCAGTGTCTAAAATAGCACATGTAGGTATTCAATAAATAACTAGTGAGTAAATTAGTGAATCTCATTTAATATGACTCCACAAGCCTGCAAACAGGCACTATTAAAATGGCCATTTCACAGATGTGAAAACTTGGGCTGACATGAGGCTTGCCTCAGGTCAGCCAATCTGTAAGTGACGGGGCTGAGGTTCAAATCCCAATCTCCAAGCTCAGGGCTCTTTTGCCAGGGTACTGTCTCTGGGACAACCAGTCTTGCTAGGTTCCTCACAGCTGTGCTGAACCTCTTTGTAGACCCTGTAATAGCAGTGACAACCTTTTTACCACTGATTTCTGAATTTCCTCTACATGCTACCACATCTGCAAGGGAGCACGGGAATGCAGCCACAGGCAGATTCAATAAGACTCCACACACTGCAAATTCCAACAAACTCCAGGAACCTGCCTCCAGTGTTCCGTCTTGTAGATTCATATAGCAAATGGAATTCATATAAGAGAATACATTCAGTTCAGAGTATGATTCTTTAACTTTTTTTTCTCAATCTAGCAAAAATTTATCCTTGAGTCCCTAGAATGATCAAGACAATAGGTGGAATTTGCCAAAGTCCTTGACTTCAAAGAGCTGAAAATATACCTGACAAGATGGGGCAGATTAAAAAAACAACTGTAATATAAGACAGTGAGATCCATGAGCTGAGGGATAAGTCACTCTATTATTAGTTAATACCTGTTCCTACTCGACTCAGTCTAGTTCTAGGAGAAGTGTTGCCTCACTTCTACTGGGTAGCCCTCAGCACTATGTTGGCAAGAGAGGACTCGCTTTCTCCGTCTCCTCACATGACCCTGCCCCACTAGATAATGTCCTAGGAGGCCCAGCCCGGCAATGACTTCCAGACTATAGCCCAGCCACCCAAGTCTGACCAGGGACAATTTGGAGGTTTGAGAGAATAGCTCAGTCCTAGAGGCCTAGAGGCCTGGACTAATCTGATCCTTTGGCCAGTGGTTGCCACAAGACAACTAACAAGTCTTTGTATCTTTTTTTTTTTTTAATGATTTTTATATGTAGGAAACATCTTCAGCTTCCTATCCCATCTGTACCAAGAATTACACTTTTGGCTAAAGGCAGAAGTGGGAACCTAGTCAAGAACACAAATGTGGGTCCTGAGTGTTTTCTCATATCCTCGTCTATCTAAGTGGTTCTTGGCCAGTAGAACATGGCTGAAAGCATGGGGGCTGTGGCTGGAATGCAGGGTATGCGTAACTACTCTAAGTCAGTCTTCAATCCTCATGTCAATTGCCATAGTATCGACTGCTATTTTTAACTATCAGAATTTCATTTGTTTGTGTTTTAGCCAGGCAATAACGCTTATTTGCTATGCAATGAACAAAATTTAAAAATCCATTACTGCTATGTTTGAGTTCGTGTAAACAATAAAATGCATACTCCCTAGAACTTCTACTTTTAAAACTACTAAAAGAATTATAACTTTTGTTTATTTGTACTTCAGAGACATGTCAGAAATGCCCCTATCAACAATACCAGCGCACATTTTATATACTATAATGATGCTCATACCAACAGAAGGCCTATATACATAAAAATACTCCCCCAAGAGACATAGAACATATTACATTTCAGTTTTGATGTTATTCAAATAACATATAAATGGAATAAAAGAGGTACAGGGATGAGACTGTATAATCTTAAGTTCTCCCTTCACTACAGCAGTGTCCGCCCATAGGTTACTTAAAAATGACAATTGACAACTCACTCACTCGATAAAAATCCCAAGCAAAATAGGCCAATAAAAAAATGGTCAGTTTCACTCTTGGCTCAATATGGAATTTTCAACTTCTTTTCCCCTTAATGAAGCCAAAGATAACAAACTATTAAGGTGAAGATAGGAGAAATAACTTTGTAACTACAATTTTAGCAGATGACCTCTAAAGGCCTCTCTACAATCCTCAGTTCAGCTGGGTGTTTCTGAGCTCAACACTCCAGCACCCTAAGTTCTCCTGAGGTCCTGCCAGGCCCCCTCATCAGAGCCCAACTATAGCAACAATGACAACAGCTTTAACTTGAGCATGAAAGGAACATTTGCTGGTCTGGTTTGCATCCAACTGGAAGGTTTGCATCAGCTCCAGTTTGCTGGCCCACAGAGTCCCCAGAAGGAGTCAGGCAGTCCCAGTCAGTTCCTGACATTCACTGGACAGTGAAAGAATAACGGTTAGGAAGATAACGCTAAAAGCCTTGGCAGCATGTGGGGCTGTGGCCGATGTTAAAGTACAGTGTGTAGCAATATCATCAGCTTGACACTGTTCTGTGGTGACTCACTTGAATGATGGTGCACCAGCCAGGGCATGCCTGCCATGCTGTGGACGGCGCTGCCCAGGCAAGCTCCCAATTTGAGATATGGCAGACCCTCTCTAGTCTCCACACCACAGTCATGGAGCTGGTACAAGAAGTGCTCTTACTGGAGAGGTACGCTGACTATTAAGAAGAAAGATAAGTTCTCTACATTCTGATAATGGAAATTACAGACAGCTTGGTAGGAACTGGAAAATACAAAAAGGCAAGAAGAAAAGCAAAAAGTTAATAGTGATAATAGTGTCCCCCTCACTTTCTGGGGGGCATAATGCTACATATATAGTTAATAGCCTGTTTTATTTAAGTTACTTACTATAATAAAAATTTCCCACATTATTAAGTAGCATTCGATATCGTATTTTTAAATGGCTACAGGCTATTGTACGGTGTACTCTGATTTATGTAACCATTCTCTCATTGTGTACATTCAGATCACTATCCTCCCTTGGCTATTATAAATAATGCTGCAATCAGATCCTTGTAGAGGATCACTGTCTGTATCACCAATTGTTTCCTTAGCATAAATTCCTGGAAGTAAAATTAGTGGGTCAAAGGCTAGGAGCTGCTCTTAAGGATCTTGATATATCCTGCAAACAGCTCTTCAAAAAGATCCTATCAAACTGCACTCCTACCACCCTGGGAATTCCTTCTCACTATGACCCCACCCGTGCTGAGCATTATCATTAAAATAAATAAATAAAAAATAAAGAAAAGAAAAGGAAAAAAACCTAGACCAACTTTTTCCCCCTTAGTTTATAAAAGTTACCTTGGATTCTTCGCTTTCCTAACATTTCCAGTGATGTACAAATGAATACAATTCCCTTCCTGTGTTCTGTTTTTACCTGGAAGCAGTGTTTAATTTCCCAAAGGGCATTCTGCCAAGACAGTAGTTTGGGAAGGAGAGAAGTAGATGGACAGAGAAACAGACAAACACAACCTGGGTTGTCAGACTTCTGGCCTGATGGTGTGGCTGCTCCCAGAGAAACAGGGAGTGGTGGGTATGTAGCTCTGTGGAGGACTCTCAAAGAGAGGGCTAAGTAAGAGAAATG
Organism: Geosciurus inauris; assembly: GCA_004024805.1. Taxonomy (NCBI): domain Eukaryota; kingdom Metazoa; phylum Chordata; class Mammalia; order Rodentia; family Sciuridae; genus Geosciurus; species Geosciurus inauris. The sequence continues at coordinate 103,357 of PVHX01001697.1, forward strand.
GGGTACACAAGGAGAGGAGAGTCTTGTGCCAGCATCATACTATGGAGAAGACATAAAACCAGCATTTACACCCCTTTGGGCAGGCAGTGGCCCACCATCTGCATAAGGTTCCTGGTCACTTATTTCAGGCCTGGGCTGCAGATCCTATCAGATCACTGGGCCAAGGCTGACCTTAATGATCTGTCTACCTTCCTTCCTGATTAAACTTGGAATTAAGGATGATGCTATTAAATCCAAGGGGAGCTGCTTTCAACTTCTCCCCCTGCCACCATAATGAGAGAGAATAAAACATTTTATGAACAATCTTTAGGCTTTTATCTGGTCTAATCCTAGATCAGTGAATTTTTCCTTGAAAAATATCCCTTTATGTCTTAAGGTATACATAAAAAGAAAAGGGAAGTCAAAACTTCAGCCATCAAAAAAGGGTCAACCCAAATCTATATCATGTTGGATTAGTCCCCGATTTCCTTAACAAGACTCCTATAGTGCAAGAAATAAAATCAAGAATCAATACATGGGATTGATTCAAACTGAAAAGCTTCTTCTCAGCAAAAGAAACGATCAGTGAGGTGAAGAGAGAGCCTACATTTTGAGAGCAAATTTTTACCACACGCACATCAGATAGAGCACTAATCTCTAGGATATATAAAGAACTCAAAAAACTTATATCAAAAACACCCAAATAACCCAATCAATAAATGGGCTAAGGAAATGAACAGACACTTCTCAGAAGATCAATCGATCAACAAATATATGAACAAACGTTCAACATCTCTAGTAATTAGAGAAATGCAAATCAAAACTAAGATTTCATCTCACTCCAGTCAGAATGGCAGTTATCAAGAATACAAACAACAACAAATGTTGGCAAGGATGTGGGGAAAAAGGCACACTCATACATTGCTGGTGGGACTGCAAATAAGTGCACCCAATCTGGAAAGCAGTATGGAGATTCCTTAGAAAACTTGGAATGGAACCACCATTTGAACCAGCTATCTCACTCTTTGGTTTATACCCAAAGGGCTTAAAAACAGTAAACTACAGTGACACAGCCACATCAATGTTTATAGCAGCACAATTCACAATAGCTAAACTGTGGAACCAACCTAGATTCCCTTCAATAGATGAATGGATAAAGAAATTGTAGAAGATACACACAATGGAATATTACTCAGTGTTAAAAGCAAATAAAATCATGGCATTTTCAGGTAAATGAATGGAACTGGAGAATATCATGCTAAGTAAAGTAAGCCAATCCCCAAAAACCAAATGCCAAATATTGTTTCTGATTAGTGGTTGCTGATCCATAATGGGGTTGGGGGGCGACCATGGGAGAAATGGAAGAACTTTGGATAGGGCAAAGGGGAGGGAGGGAAAGGGAGAAGGTATGGGGGTAGGAAAGATGGTGGAATGAGATGGACATCATTACCCTAGGTACATGTATGAAGACACAAATGGTGTGACTCTACTTTGTGTACAACCAGAGAAATGAAAAATTGTGCTCCATTATGAATTAAAATGCATTCTTGGGTCATGTATAACAAATTAGAATGAATAAATAAGTAAGTAAATAAATAAATAAATAGATAATTTTAAAAAATGATCAAATGGAACACTGATAAATGGGGTAGTGGTTAGGTCAGAGCAAATGATATCATAACTAATTTTTACCTGTTGGGAATTTAAAACCATATCTTCCTTAATGTATGTCCACTGAAGCTTCTATAACAGAGAAATCATATATACATACCAAACTTTAGTATGTGCTTTTCAATTTTACAAGTGGAAAAAAATCCATGTGCCTCAAGCTTCATTGTTCTGTGTTCTTTTCTAACAATTGCTAAGTGTGCACATGTGTTTATACAGATTCTTTCCCCTCATCTAATACAATTTAATATGAATTTTTATTCATACAAAGGCAGTTCTGTTTCTTATTTTAATGATATTAACTGGTGAAGTCCCCTTAGGACTTTAACAATTATAGGCAGTTGCTTTTTAAAATACTTTAAAAATAATCTGCATTAAAAATAGTTTTGCCAAGGCAGGGGATGTAGCTCAGTAGTAAAGCACTTGCCTAGCATGTGTGGGGCCCTGGGTTTGATGCCCAGCATGGCCAATAAAACAAAAACAAAAACAAAGTTTGACTAATCTGTAATGTAGTAGTTATATCTTCCAGCTTTTTAAAATAATTCTGAAGTAAAACTTTCAAATTAATTTTAAACTCAGATGGTATGGATGGGAATAGTGAATAATTCCATAATCTGAACAAAATTTGCAATCTTATAATGGGGCATCTGCTGTCCTTAGGTTTCCCCCAGTTGCTAATTTGAACCTTTTCACAGAGAAGAATACAGAAATATGAGGTAGAGAGAAAAGTTCTGGATTTGAAATGAAGATGTCTGTAGAATAGTTCTGGTTCAATTGCTCAATGCCTAGGACAAACACCTCAAGGGAAGGGTTAAATTGGCCCAAATGCCTCTATTTGTGTGTGGCACACAAACTTATTGAGTTTAGTATCATTTTCTATTGAACTAGGTTTAGCCACTCAATGTTTTTCAATAACACACTCAGGTACATCAGAATTGGTTCCTAACAGGAAATGTATTTATTCTCTTGCAACTAAACAATTTCACAAGTTATGAAGTTATTTGAAAAGAAATGCTAAAGCACTTTTGGGGCACTACAAAATGTCCATATGATAGCATTTGCAGTCTCCCAAGATTTGAATGGTTGCTAAGAAATCCTAATACCTCCTTAGTAGGCACATTACTATCTTAAATTGAATGCAGTTACAATTGTCATTCTCTATAAAATGAAGGTACTGTGCTTGCAAAACCAAATTCACTCGCTGTGACATAAAAATAAAAGGAAAGCTACAGTGCTAGAGGATTGGATTGGATCTTTCACTGTTCTAAGGCATAACTTAACAGCCACCATTCTAATGCCAGGGATGGTTAAATATGATTCCTACATAAAACCTGGAAGCATGAAGCTGTATCTACTCTAGGGGACTGAAAATGGAGAATGGGGGACACAGGTATTCACTGTGCATTTTATATTTGTTTACACTATTTGAAACTTTTTTCATAGACCTATTCTATTTAATAAGGATAGTAGAAAGTGCTTTTCTAAAAATAGAGCTAGAATAATTAAATATCTATATGAAAAAAAAATGACCCATGACTCCCTACCTCATACCACACAAATCAAATCACTTCCAGATAGATTACAGATCTAAATACCAGAGGCAAACAATAAAAATGGTAGAAGAAAACAATCAGGCACACAGGGTTGGGATTTATACAGCAGGGCACAAAGAGGGCTAACTGTAAGGGAAAATACTGATATATTTGACTATATTAAAATGTTAATATTTATCAAAGGAGGGTATTAAAAGAGTAAAAAAGTTAGTCTGTAACATGTAAATGAACAAAGGGCTTATAGCTAGACTATATAAAGAACTACTACTGAAGCCGGGCGCGGTGGCTCATGCTTGTAATCCCAGCACTTTGGGAGGCTGAGGCAGGAGAATCCTGAGTTCAAAGCCAGCCTCAGCAAAGGCGAGGAGCTAAGCAACTCAGCGAGACCCTGTCTTTACATAAAACACAAAACAGGGCTGGGGATGTGGCTCAGTGGTTGAGTGCCCCTAAGTTCAATTCCTGGTACCAAAAAAAAAAAAAAAGAACTACTACTGATCAGTAAGAATATGACAAGCAAGTGGGAAATGGGCAAGAAACTTGAACAGGGGTATTAAAAGAGAAAACTTAGAAGGAACGGTGCTCAATGTTTCTATAATGCAGGAAATGCAGATTAACAGCACAATAAGATAATACTGTGCACCCACTAGAACAACTAAATAACATCCATATAGTGACAGTGCCGGGTGATTAGGAGGAGGTGGAACATCTGAAACTCCTCTTTTGCTGGAGGAGGAGTAGACATGGCTACAACCATTTTGAAGAACAGAGTGGCATAATCTTGCGAAGGTGAGGATACCTTTCTCTATGACCCAGCAGCTCTGTGCTCAGGTCCACACATGTACTGTGGAAGATGCACAAGGATGTGTGGAGCGCATCATTTGGAGAAGTAAAAATGGAAACCCAAATGTCAGCCAAAGTACCACGAAAAAATAATTTTAGTACATTGCTACAACAGTGCCCTCCGTCACAAGGAAAATGAAAGAACTCTAGGTACATGAATGATTCTTAAAAGGGTTGAGCAAAAGAAGTCAGACTCAAAAAATAATAACATATTACTTTTAAGGGTACATACAGTCTGTCCTTATGATTTTCAGATTCCTTACTTACAAATTCAATAACTCTTTAAAATGTATCTGTACCCTTCCCCCTAGACAAACACTTGGGTGCTTTCAAAGTCATTTGAGGACATGCAAAGAGCAGTGAAAAATTTGAGTCACCCAATATGCGTGACTGAGGTCAAGTGCGGAGAGGCTCTGCCTTCTGGTTTCAGTGTCCTTTTGAGGTCTATTTAGTGCCACATTTTTGTGCTCTTTATTGAAGATTTTGTTGTTTGAAATGCGCACCCCGCCCTCCCCGGCCCACAGCTGAAGCCTATCTGGTGTTCTTTAGTCTAGGAAGGCTGTCATGTGCCTTGCAGAGAAAATACATGTCAGATAAGCTTCATTCAGGCAGCAGTGATAGCACTGCTGGTCTTGAGTACAATGTTAATAAACCAACAAAAGCATTAAATAAGGTGTCTTTAAACAGAAATATATGTACAACTAGGTTCTGTATCATTTAGTTGATGATGACGACGTAGGGATAAGAGGGAACCTTACCCTGTATTTCCTCCAGGAGCCAAGATTGAGTATTTGCTAATTCAGAGTTTGCAGTGACTTTACAGAACATAACTATTGTGAATAGCAAGAATCAACTATATTTAGAGGTCACAATATAAGTAAACATAAGAAATCGATTACTGCAGACATCAGATTAGTAGTTACTGTGGGGAGGGAGAGGAGTGTGATAGGAGAGGAGAAAGCAAGAGATGAGACACTGGCGAGGTTGTACTTCTCACCTGGGTGGTGGTCACAGGGGTGTTTGCTAAATAATAATTAGTTAAGCATTATGTTTAGAGCTCATGTACTTTTCTATATAAAATATATTAAAAACTCATATTTACGGACAGTACAGAATTCAACATATTAATAGCATTCATTCTCCCAGTAATGAGAATAAAGGTAACTTGTATTCTTTATGCTTTTTTTCTTTTAAATAGGCTTTATTGTTTAGAGTAGTTTTTTAAGAATATTATTTAGTTGTAGATGGAAATAATACCTTTATTTTATTTATTTATTTTTATATGGCTCTGAGGATGGAACTCAGTGCTTCATATGTGCGAGGCGAGCAGTCTACCACTGAACCACAACCCCAGCCCTAGGGAGGTTTTTAGGTTTATAGCAAAATGAAGCAGAAACCATGGAGTGCCTACATATTTCCTGCCCCTACACATGCACAAACTTTGTACTTTAAAATATTTTCTGAGCCAGGCACAGTGGCGCAAGCCTGTAATCCCAGCACTTAGGGAGGCTGAGACAGGAGAATCTCGAGTTCAAAGCCAGCCTCAGCAACGGCGAGGCGCTAAGCAACTCAGTGAGACCCTGTCTCTACATAAAACACAAAATAGGGCTGGGGATGTGGCTCAGTGGTTGAGTACCCCTGAGTTCAATCCCCAGTACCAAAAAAAATATTTTCTGCAATTAATATGTTTGTGACCAAAAATTAATAAATGTCATTACAAAAATAATCTCCCAGCCCACTGAAAGTACTAATTGTACTCTCTACAAGAAGAGTGTTTATTAGGGACAAAAGATACTTTAGACTTTGTTGCACAAATCCATGGTTTAGGTTGCACAAGACAGCAGCTCCCAACTGATTCTGTTTCTCTGCTTTTTCAGTCATATGCAATCAACAAATATTTATTGAGCACCTTTTATGGGCAACAACTAATTCCTCTTTTCTGCTTTTCTCACTAAGGAATTATGTTAACTATTTCAGAGAATTTTTTTTTTTACTTTGGTAAAGTTATTATACTAAATCAATGGTGCCCATCTCTCCCAATCCCTTTCACTGAGGTATAAGGAAGTCAAGGAGGACATCTTTTTTTTTTAAAAATATCAATTTTTTAGTTGTTGATGGACCTTTATTTCATTTATTTTCTTACATGTGGTGCTGAGAATCGAACCCAGTGTCTCACACATGCTAGGCAAGCACTCTACCACTGAGCCACAACCCCAACCCCAAGGAGGACATCTTTGATATCCCACTTTGAGAAGGCTGGACAACTTGTTAACTACACTGTCTGTGAGCCCTTGGCCATCTGGCATACTTTTCTATACAGTCTACTTTCAGGGAATATTTCCTGTTTGGACAAGGGGGAGGAAAAGGAGGGAAAAGGATTTCATAAGAATTTAAATGTCTGCTGCTGAAAACAAAAGAGATTCTAAAATTAGCATTGGTGGCCCAAGACACCTCAGCTTAGCAGTAACCCTGGGAAGAGGGGATTCCTCGAATAAGGAGCCTAAAATATTTCACTGTGTTCAGAAGTCAGAGCAAATAGAAAAAGCACTTCTGCTAAGGACAACATCTAGGAGGATTAAGTTAAATTCCTGCCAGCACACAAACCTTGGTCTGGATACCATAAAAGGCTTATGAGGCAGAGATAAGAAGAGATGAACTCTGGTGGAAAGGCCAATAGTCTCCGACCCCCTTTTTTCACCCGTAAGTGAATAGCCAACTTCCCTCTAATTCTGTTGTTTATTCAATAGTCTAAACATGTGGAAAATTGTTTCTGATCTGATTTCAACCTCCTCAAGACTTCTTCTGCACCCCATATGTATCTTCTGTGTCTGGCTCCTCCAGTGTGACTGTGCCCCAAACTTACTTTCTCCCGACCATCTTGCTTGGCCTCCACAGTGGCTGGCACAGGCTGCCAGGAAGGAACGCAATCTCACCAGGCTTCATGGCGATTTTTTACCCCTTATTCCTTTGGTTCTGAAGTGCTTATTGACTTGACTGGAAAACACTTTAAATGATTTTCCAGCAAAATCATCCTTCCCACTGGAAAAAAGAGTTTTAACATCTGTGAATAAAAACAAACTGAACGAAAATGATTTTTATATTCCCCTCTAGTTCTTGTACTTCAAAACCAAAGTCCACTGAGAAGTCAACAAATGTAAAGACAGCAAAACACCATTAGTTCTCATCTCACAAAATTAGAATTTCTATTTTTTTCTAAACTTGAGGTAGACCCAAATTTACTCTAGAACCTTTTGAGTTACTAAGCAAATTTACAGGGGAAACAATATTTTTAATGTAAATGCTTAACAGAATCATTCCTGTGGAGCATTTCAAATTGCAAATCTAATGATGTCATCGTCTAGTTAAAACACTTGGAAGCACCCCTGTTGCTCACAGGATTCTTACACAGTAGTCCAGGTGAGAACGCAGCCTTCTCATTTGGATGACTCCAAGAATCTCAAGCCTGGTTTCTTTACCTTTTACCATTCTGACCATTCTACCATATACTCTAAGAATATGAACCGCCCAATCACATAGCTCAATAAATATTTGTTAAATGCTGTTGAATGAATAGCATTTTCCTGCTCACAAATGTCCCATTACCTACTAAATGTAGAATAAACTCTAAGCTGGGTAGAATTGAATATGTAGGTATAGTTTATTTTTTCTTTTCTTTTCTTTTTTTTTAAATATTTTTTAGTTGTCAATAGACATTTGTTTTATTTATTTATTTATTTATTTATTTATTTATTTATTTATTTATACGTGGTGCTGAGGATCGAACCCAGGGTCTCACGCATGCGAGGCAAGTGCTCTACCGCTGAGCTACAATCCCAGCCCAGTTTATTTTTTCTTATCAGCTTTCCTACTCCTCTCCCTCTGGTTCATTTGGATAAGTTCTTGTCCACCCCAGACACTGGTGGGTTGAGTCTCCCATTGATGTCACAGCAGGGACAGGCATGTGATCCAGGCTAACCACAGTAACTGGTTCAAGGATGGACATGTAACTTATCATCATTCATTCATGGAGTCTAATATATAAATAATATTCTTTCTTGATCTTGCACCTAAATGCCTTGGCTTAGGGTGATCAGAGATCTTTTTTCATATTACATAGCAAACATATATTTGCAAATGAAGTTTTTAAAAAAGGGAAGATGACCCAAGCAAAAATAATAATTTGGGCTCCTAGATCCAATTGTGCTCAAAGTTAGACCTATCTTGAGACCTTCTAAAATGTATGTTCATGACTACCATTTTTCCCCTAAGGAAAAAGCTAGCTAGGTTTCCCTCATTTGAAGGTCTCTCATAAGAAGCCCAATGCTCCTCTCAGTAGTAATCACTTGTCTTTATTTCCCCAGGTTTCTCTAGGTGGGCAAACTTTATCTGAAAGGACCATAAAGTAAATAGTTTGGACTATAAGCCAAGAGGCAAAATTGAGGATAGTAAGTAGGTACTTTGTATAACCATTTAAAATGTTAACTGCCTAACAGTGGAAAAACATTCTTATCTCACAAACCATAAATCAAATAAATAAATAGACACCTGCCCAGATCTGGCACCCAGGCCTTAGTCTACCATCTCCATTCTTGTCCAACTGGCACCAGCTAACATGTGCCATGGGCAGGCTTCAAGCTTTCCCATCTCCACGGTCCTCTGTGCTGCTGTTTATACCTGCAGTGTCTTCTCCCCGCCTCTAACCACAGCCCAGCCACCATCCAAAGCCTCTATCAAATGCCACCTCCTTCCTGAGTCATCTTTGATATCATGAGTTACATCTTTCTCCTTTGAAGCCTCAAGGACTATGTTTTTCTTCTGGTCTTGACCCTACCGTGTACTGTCATTATTTTAGCCTTTTCCATCTCTTACACACTGCGAATACTTAATAAGCCTCCTTGGAACTGACAATATTTAGAGTCTGCATTTTTTAAAAAAGAAAAAGACTCCACAGGATCAAAGTAAAAAGCTGAGGAATAGGAACTACGGGTCTACCAGAAACCAAGGGTAAGACTGCTGGCAACCAGGGAAGCCAGACTTCTGCATCAGAATCATCTGACATAAATTAGAACTGTTCTCACGCGGCCTCCTTAGGACAGCTGCATAGACGGCCACTGGTTTGTGCACTGAAGATGATTATGCTCAACAAATAAGGCTCATGGGGAGTTTTGGACATGCTGTTTCTGTGGTAGGGAGGGAGACAGGAGTGCTAGATGAATTCCTGTGTTTCAGCACTCAATTTCAGTCACTCATTGGATTCCTTTTTCTTGATTACTGGGCAGCGTCGCCCACTCTCAGTCACACACATCCCAGTCTCGTGACTTCTGCCTTATTTGTGAATCACCTATGTTGTTAAAATACAATTTTTTCTTAATATTTGTCTGTAAATTGATCACCTCGACAAAATGTAAACATCTACTTTAGTCCGTTCTAAATAGTAAAAACTTATTAAGATAAGGAAAAACGTTCTTCTATGCATATTTAAAATTATTATGGGTATCTCAGTGCCACAAGATTCATATTTTGAAAATTTTTATTCTTGGCCATCAATCCTATTTTTTTAAGCTCTTGAAAAGTGTGACATATATTTATTTTCCCAAGGTCTGTTTAAGTAAATTAACTAATAAAAATGTATCTCTTCATTCAGGCACAGTATTTAGTCATTTCATGTTTTTCCATTTTAACTTTGATATCATTTGTCTCTATTACTCATGAATAAGAACAACAAAATTCAACCTTGATGAAACTGGGCACAGTGGTGCACACTTATAAATCCATGACTTGGGAGGCTGAGGGAGGAAAATCTCAAGTTTGCAGTCAGACTCAGCGATTTACTGAGCCCTGTCTCAAAATAAAAAATAAGAAGGGCTTGGCAGTGTAGCTCAGTAGTAAAGGGCCCCTGGGTTCAATTCCCAGTACCAAAAAATAAAATAAAATAAAATTTAAAAATTATGGAATACTTAGTATTCCTAGGAGAGTTTAAAATAGGTTTACCCAGGAATAATTTACATACCATGAAATTAACCCATGTGTACAACTTTTAGTGCACTGATAGAGTTCTACAACCATCACCCATATCTAGTTTTATAATGTTTCTATAATCCTATAAAGTCCCTATTGAGGAAAAAAAAAAAGTCCCTTTGCCATTTGCAGTTATCTCTTCCCTTTTTTCCCAGCCATGGGCAGCCACTGATCTACAGTTTAGCTCTGTAGATTTTTCCCTTTCTGGATATTTAAAAAAAATGGAATCGCATATTATGTTTTTTTGTGTCTAGTTTCTTTCATTTAGGACAATAGTTTTGAGGTTCAGCTGTGGTGTAGCATGTATGGTGGTCAATTTATATTTATTACTAAATTATATTCCATTCTATGGACATCTGTTGTCTTCTAGGTAGTAAGACTTCCACATAGATTTTGGATCCAAGTCCTTAATTAGTGATAATATTTGTGAATATACTTCTTTAGTGTGCAGCTTGTCTTTTCATTTCCTTAATGGTATCTTTTGAAGAGCTAAAGTTTTTAATTTTGGTCAAGTTCAATTCATTAATTTTTTTTCTTTTATAAAGTGTGTTTTCATTGTCATACATAAGAAATCTTGGCTTTACCTGAAGATTTTCTTCTAGAAATTGTCTGGAAATGTTTTTATTTCACCTTCATTTTTGAAATATAGATTTGTTGAACAGAGAATTCTCAACTGTCAGGTTTTCTTAAAGGACTTTGAAAACCAGATGCCTGTCCTGCCTCCCTCTGTTCCTGACATCCCACACCTGCGGTTCACACAAACCTGAAGTGCCTCCCCCTTGCAGCATTCTTGATAATACCTACTCTTACCTCAATTCACTGGAGCCTCCTCATTTTATTGAGGAAGCATGTGTTGGGAGACATAAAAAAGGCAGTTTTTGAGTAAATTTCCTCAAAAAGCCTCAGAAGCGGGTCCACCGGTGCCATCTGTTACAAGGGAAACGAGAAACCACCCGTCTGCCTGCCTGAACTCTGCTCTTGTCAGGTGTAATTACCTCCCTGGTGAAGGATTTGAATCATTACAGTAAATCCCTTATGCAGCACACATTGTATTAGAAAGGCATTCTGACCCAAAAGACCAGGGTTTTGCTCCTTCTGTCCTCCAAAGATGTAGGAAAACCTCAGCTTTGCAGAGCTGGAAGAATGAACTGGGTCTTAGCCTTGTTTGCTGCTGAACAATAAATATTCCCTTGGCTCCTTCACACTGCTGCAGACTCTTGGATCTCAGCAGGAAAGGAGCCCTGTGAGGCCACTGTCCTCAGGCAGCTCACATTCAGTGACAGGGAACTCTGAGGTGCAGCTTGGGAGAGCCCATCACGAATGTGGTGAAACAAGTTTAGGAAACATAGTGTGTGTGCCTGAGTGTAAAACAGACAATAACCAAGTAAATAACCAAATATGATCATTTTAGATGGTATTAAGTACTAAGAAAAAAATTAAAATCCGTTGGTGTGAAAGGAGGTGCCTGGGTGGGAAGGGAGCGTGGTGGGGAGATTTGGATTCCTTGATAGGGTGACTTCTTTCTGGAATAACATCTGGACTGAGATCACAACAAAGTTATCAATGAGGGCTCGCTTTCTTAAATGCCTGGGTACCTTTTTATTTTAACTATTTGGGATTAAAACAAAACTAACCTCCATTTCCTTCTAAGCAGTCTCTTTGTTTAATCATAGAGCCTTTTCCCAGAACAGTGTGCAAACTTAATGGAAAGGGTCCCATTTCGAAAGAAAGACCTATCAAAAGGAGATCAGTAATAAATGTTGGGTGTAGCAGAATTCCCAGGAATAGCTGGTAAGAGCAAAACATATTTTTCTTACAAGCAATTGTTTCTTGGTAAAGCTAAAAAGTCATTCTGTTTGGGGAAACAAATGTTTACCTTTTCAACAATAGCTCTGTATTCACTAAAAAAAAAAAATTAACACATACAAACATATATACATACACACTACTTGTTCCTTCTTGAAAAAGAGAAATTACATAAGCCACAAACAAACAAAAACAAACAGCCTAGAGACTGCTCTTTCTCTGGGTGAACTGCCACATCTCCAATTCTCTAGGGGACCCATCACATGGGTGGATCTACAGTTATCACACTTCCTCATTTTAGGGCACCCTGACGTCACTACCTGAAGTATACCATTTCCCAAGTTCTATTCACTTTTTTCAGTATATTTATGTCAATTCACTTAACAAAGGTTTTCCTGGCAAGAGAATTGCAAGCCCAGTCAGTTCCCTTCAGAAATAATCAGGCTACATTTCTAAATATCTCCCCCTGAAATGTGGGCGAGGACGAGCTTTCTGTAGTGCCACCCTCCACTGTACGTCTCCATCAGTCCTTCCTTCTTACTCCTGCCCAGGCTTATTGTGACTAAATGGTAATTTGAAAATACTCAATATCCTGTCATTCTCCCAGGAAACTATGGGAAGGAAAGGAGAATCCTTCCAAGGTAAGAACATTACAAATCACAATTCAGCCAATTACAAAAATGAACGATAATGTTTTGTCCTTTTCAAAAAGGCCTCAAACTAGCAGGTAACTGAGTGAGTCCAACAGGGCTGGGGCCTAAGGATCTATGTTTTAAAAATGTGCTTCCTTCCAGGCCTCGTGGTTCTGATGAGTACAAATAGGAACCATTGGTCCTTGGTTTCTACTGTTCCGAGTTAGCTTTGGACATGACTGGAGTATTCACTGCACCAGGTACTTCATATGGTAGCAAAACATCTTTTTGGTTATTTTGTTCCTCTAAAAATTTTGGTTTGTTTGCACGGATTTTACTATTGTTTTTGGTTCTTCAGAGATACAGAAGTTTCTTGTGCATGGAATTAATAAACATTCAATGCTAATCTGTGATTTGATCGAAAGAACTAAAGGAGTTCTGAGAAGGGAGGGACCTGGGCTGGGGTAGTTTGGCAAATTTTCCTATAAAATGAGGTGCTCCTATCTTCCTTTTAGGGGTTTAAAATTAAGAGGGCTGCAGTCTCCTTGCAGAATCAAAGTCAAGTGCAAAGTGGGATCAAAGTCAAGTGCAAAGTGGGTCCCTGCTGAGACAAGACAGGTCAGGGCTGGTTGTTTCTTCTTGTCACTGACCTGGTCTAACAATCTGGTAAAGGCTGCCCTGATTTTGCAGAGGGGTAAGCTGAAGGTTAGAAAGTTTAAGTGATTTTCTAAGAGGCAGGAAGCGGCAGTGCTAGGACTGAAGTCTGGCAGCTGGCCCCAGAGCCTTCTGCTCTCCTCCTGCCTCCTTGTTGCTGCTCCCACAGGACTGGCAGCTCCTGAGAGTCTCTAGCACACTGACTTAAAAAGCATGGCGGATCCAAGGTACCAGCCTGCCACATACACAGTGGACTTAGAAGGAATTTGCTTGAGTTGCCCTAGAACCTGTTGAAACAGGCAAAATCCCAGTTTCATTAGCTCATAAATACACATTAAATAGAAAATTAAGAAAAAATGGTTTGGAAGCTTCTCAATAGTTTAATGGGCTGTCTGTTTTCAGAGAACACCTGTCATATGTGATAAACAGACTTCTAAATGCAAACAATATGCTTAAGAGTAGTGAATTAACAGTTAAGAGCAGGAGTTGGGGTCAGATAGTCCCCAAATACTGGTTTGAATACTGGTTCTGCCACTTCCTCGCTGTGTCACCTGCGGCAATTTATTTAACTTCTGTGTGCCTCATTTTCCTCCCTTGCAAAATGGGGATCATTAATAATACCTATACCTCCAAGGACTGGTGAGAAATAAAGGAGATCTTATATACAATGTACTTAGTCCATTAAGGTTTGGCACACAGTACGTGTTACTAGACGGCAGCTGTTATGATTAGGATATGCTTGGCTAGTCCTGAAAAAATGGCTCTCCTGTTTTAGAATGAAAACTAGTTTTAAGGACATGGTACTTGTGTACTTGTACCATCCATAAATCCCAAGGCACCGATCCAAACAGAAATGAAAATAAAGAGAGATATGTACCGTCACCTAACGAAATGGAAAGAGAGCAAGTACCATGTCTCGAGTTCTGGACATTCATGGTACAATGATTTGCTCTTAGCACAGACCTGTCACCGCATCTGCACAGCAAAGCTCCCCTGTGGAGAACGAACAGAGGCAAGTTCACAGGTGCTCAGGTTGTGTTACTAGTGGCAAATAGGCCCACGGGTATCTGATTACCTGTGCCCAAAGCTCAGAATTTCATGTTCAAATGGAGTGGTGGATACCAAGCTCTGGCTCACTTGTGAACCTTCATTAAACCCCAGGGTTCTCTTTCAGGGCGGGCCAAGAAGAGATGTACTAAGTACATTCTGTCTCTCCACTGGCTCCCTCAAAGAAGAGCTGGTAGTGTCACCGGAGGGCCTGATCTGACAGCAAATGGGCTGGGGAGATGGGGAGGATGGCCACCATCCACCAGCCCACACTCAATTCTGATAGGGACAGGGGAAAAAGCCTAGATCCCAGGGTGCTCCCGTGGACAGCTTCCTGAGAAGCCTGCATGGAAATGGAGTGGGGGGACACAGGGCAATACAGCAGCCCCTGGGTAGCTGAAGGGGGGTCAAGTTCAGGACTCCCACCTATACCAAAATCTACAAATGATTAGTCCTATGTATAAAATGTCATAGTATTTGCATATAACCTACCTACATCCTCTCGTACACTTCAAATCACCTCTAGATGACATATAATACCCTATGCAATGCAAATGCTATTTATATAGTTGTCATTATTCCCTAAACAATAAAATATAAAAACCAAAGTCTGTACATGTTCAATACAAACACAATTTTATTTTAAAAATACTTTGTATTTTTAGTTTGCTCTGGGATAAGTGTCCCATAAGAGTTAATATGTTGAAATTTAATCTCCATTGTGAGGGATTAAGAGAGTGGAAACTTAATCTGACTATCCTCTGGGAGGTGATTAGAATTAGATAAGGTCATCAGGGTGGAGCTCTTATGATTAAATAGTCATGCCTTTAAAAAAAAAAAAGAAGGATCTGGGCATGTGATATATACCTGTGACCCCAGTGGCTTGGGAGGCTGAGGCAGGAGGATTGCAAGTTCAAGGCTAGCCTCAGCAACTAAGCAAGGCCCTAAGCAACTTAGGGAGACCCTGTCTCAAAAAACAAAAACTACAAGGGGCTGGAAATGTGGCTCAGTGGTTAAACATCCCTGGGGTCAATCTCTAGTACCAAAACAGATAAATAAATAAATAATATAATATAAATAAGAGTGAGGGAGACTACAACACATGTGTGCTCCCTGTCTCTTGCCATATGATGCCCTACATCCCTTTGGGACTCACTCTTTAGAAGGTTATCACCAGACACAGCACTGTGACCTTGGATTTCCCGAAACATGAGCCAAAATAAACCTATTTCTTTACAAAGTAACCTGCCCTGGTTATTTCATTATGGGCATTAATGCAAAACAAACTAATACATGGTTGACAGAAACTGTTCGTGCAGAACCCACGAATATGCAGGGCCAACTATACTTCCTTAAAGTGGGCTGCATCTACTACCCACTCTGAACAGCAGCATCACACAGGTTTCACACAAATCCTGTGAGGGACAGTGTTGCTCATTCTTATAACAGTCTGCATGGTGACTACTACAGTTCCCACCACTAAGCTGGAGAAGGAGGCTGTGCTGCATCCCTGGACATCAGACCTTTGTAAACGGCTGAGTTTCTTGGCATGGCAGGTGGGCCACTGGAACAGCTTCCCTCCCTTCTTTTCCCTCTAAGCCACCAGCCTTTCAACATCTAACTTCCTCTCTCCTTGTCCTTACCTCTGTTAACTGGCTAACACTCGTTCTCTAAGTAGGGTGGCTCCTTCAGGATGACCAGCCTAGAGAAGGTCTGGTAAGGAGCTTCCTATGGTACGTCCACAGTGTGGGATGAGCAAGTGCCATGGAAGCAGGTAGAGTGTGGCTAGGAAACTTCGCTCTGCTTACTGGCCTGGTGACTTGTCTCATTTCCTTCCTTTGAGAGCCAAGGACATTTGTGAGGACTGAAGGAATCAATGTACACAAAGGGCCAGGCTCCTTGTCTGGAACATAGAAAGTGCCCCCAGACATAAAAGCAAGTATAGCATTTAGTGAATTTGATAAAGTAGCAGAATTAAGAAAAGGAAGAAAATACCTTAGCATTTTTATAGCCATACATGTTTTTCTAAAGCAAAATTAACTGGTAAGGACTATAGGGCTCTGTTCAATTCAAACAGTCAAAGACAATTTACTTTCTGTCCTCTTCTTTCGTTTATGGCTTAAAAAGAGGGAGAGGGTTGCCCCATAATATTGTTTTAATACAGAAATATATTTTTTATTACAAAAAGAAAATTCATTATTTTTGTTTCTAGCTTTAAGAGGAATTTAAGCTTAATGCAAAAACAAAACAAAACCAAGAAACAATAACAGGCACAAAACAAAATAAAACCAGCCATCAATACACTCACTTTAGACACTACTGTGTATACACTAGAGACTGTTTTAGAACCTTCATGTTTGTGCATATATGCATCCATCTACATTTCATTTTGTGCATTTAAATAGCACCATAATTTGTTTACTTTTTATTATGGTTTTTTCAGCAATTATTTATTTTGAAATATCTCCATGTCAATAAACAGATATCAGCATCATAATGTTTAACTGTTGCACGATATAGTTCATGGCTGTGTGATAACTGCCAAAGTATCACCACTGTTGGACATTTACATTATTTTCTCTTGTTATTATAGATAATAAAAATCTCTTCACCTTTGTCTATATCTCTGATCTTTTCCTTATGATAAACAGCAGAGGGGCAACCGTCAAGTCCAGGACAAGCCCACCACAAGGCTTTGACCTATGCTGCCACATCACTCCCAAGAAGGGTCTTGATGATTTATGCTCCTACCCACAGTGGGGCAATTTGGCCTCACAGATGCTCCCCCTGCCCCTTTTTTGGGTTAGTTGGATTTTGTTGCTTCTGCCCAATGAACCAATCAAAAAAGCTAAGACAAAAATGGAGCAGATCCAGTCTAGGTTCAAGCCATCCCTCCAAAATATCTGGGAGTTCTAACAGGGGACTTTTCTGAATATTGTTTCACAAACAAGGGGGTTGGCGAGAGATGGAGGGTAGGTTTGTCTTCCATTAGCCCCTTCTCCTGAATTGAGAATGACTGGCTTCCTCTGGTCCATCAATCAGCAAGTTGAGACTGAACAATGAATTACAGCAAGGGAATGAATGAGCTTATATAGAGAAGGGACCTACATGCTGAGCACACATACACACACACACACAGTCACTCCCTCTGCATCTCCAGCTGCACAGTACTGGACACATCCTGGCAGGTAAAACATTCTTTGACAACCTTCACGGAATCAAGGGGGAATGTTCCTTACTCATTTTGCTTTTTAAAGGGGAGAGAACAGGGGAAGCTATATTCAATTAGTCTGGGTTAGAGGCTTGAACATTTGTAATGAGTATTTTAGCTAGTTAAAAAGAGGCATTCTCTGCTCTCATTGAGCAGGAAAGGACAGCTGGCATTTCAGAGTTGGCAAGCCCCTCCTGAAAGATCAATGTTGTCTCTGTATTTGATAGACTGATCTGGTTCAAAGTTTATTTGTTGAAATAGATAATGTAATATTCAGACCATCAGCATGCGCACACATACATTGTTCTCCCTTAACCCCTTTCCCTCTGGAAACTTCCAGAACATGAATCCCTTAACCCTTATTAGAGAGTCTGGGTTTCTAACCAAGGACAAAGAGACTTTCAAGCCATGTGGACAGCATCAGTAGAGGAAGGGAGACAGACAGATCAATCTTCAAAAACTACAACTGTCCGAACTTTTACTGAAACTTAGGAAAATAAAGTCTTTCCCTAAGCTCTTCTATTCAACCCTCTACCCTGCAGCAGATCCTCTGCCTGCTTCAGAAGACAACAGGGAGAGGCTTGCTCTGAAGTCTGTGAGGACAAGGAGAATTGCTGTGGTGCCCCCAAGCTCACAGTGAGATTTGGAGAACTACCCTGGACAAAACAGCTGGTGGAGGAAGCCATTCCTCTGGTATGCCTTTGCTTAGACCACACCTACATCAGAGGTAGGCAGTAGCCTCCAGGGGAACCCTGGGGGAATTTCCACTGGTGAATGCAGCTGTTGCTTTCTGGGCAACCCACAGTCCGTGTGGGCAGGGAAGAACTAGAAAAATGAGTTGCATGGAGCCAATGCATGACAGCAGGCTGCTCTCAAGCAGATGATGGACTGTGGGAGAATTCTGCAACCGCTCAGGATGGTGTAAACTCCTGCTTGGTTAGTGCCAAAGTCTAGGGCTTTGTGTTCTTCCCAAACAGGAGCTCAGGTGAGTTAACAACAGTAGCAGTTGACATTTACTGAGGGCTGCTTTCAAGGCAAGTCACGAGAGCACACTGCTGTCTCTATCTTCTTCATTCCACAGCAAGCTCAGCAGGTGGGTCCTATCATGATATAGGTGAGGACACCATAATATATGAATCTAGTGTTCTGGGAAAACACAGAGAACCTTTCAGGACATCTTACTCTGGGGCTCTGCCAACCCAACTTCTTTTGCTCAGCTCCTCAAACACTTGGCAAAGCACTGTTTACACATTTTTTGAGAGGTTATATTGCCATAAAGAACAGCCCAAATTCCCCTACAGGCCTTACCTAGGAAAGGAAATTGTGTCTTTTTTGTTGTTGTATTGCATGAGGCATAAGAATAACTCTAAAACCAAATCAGTCAATCTGCTGCCAATGTGTTGGGTTCAGATGGAATTGATCAAACCAGACAACATGGGGCTGCCATGGCTCTTACCAACTGGTAGAACCTGTACTGTATCGGATCAGGACTATGATCAACCAAAGATCATGCCCTCAAGAAATTGGTGTTCTGAATGCAGTGGTGCATGCCTATAATCCTAGCAACTCAGGAGGCTGAGGCAGGAAGATCCCAAGTTCAAGGCCAGCCTCAGAAACTTAATGAGACCCTGTCTCAAAAAAGGCTGAGGATGTAGCTCAGTGGTAAAGCACTCCTGGTTTTAATCCCCAGTATGTATGTTATGTGTAAATAAATAAATAAGAATGAAGGAAGGAAGGCTGGAAGGAAGGAAGCAAGGGGGGGAAAAAAGGGAGGAAGGGGAGGGAGGACTACGGAGGGAGGGAGGGAGGAAGGAAGGAAAGAAAGAGAGAGAGGAAGGAAGGAAGGAAGGAAGGAAGGAAGGAAGGAAGGAAGGAAGAAGAAAGACAGACAGACTGGGAATATGGCTGGTGGTACAGCGTTCCTGGGTTTAAGTCTCAATAAAAATTTATTTTAAAAAATTGGTCTTCTTGACATAATTTATGGAGATGACTATTTATATAGGACCTGATTTTGAGAAGAGAGTGGTTAATTACATTATATGTAGGAAATTGCAGGCATTTTGACTAAATAAAACTCAACAGCTATGTGAATTATCTCCTAGGCCAACTACTTAAGGTGAGAAATGATCTTGCAAATCTTCTGTATTAATGACAGGCTTTGGATAAAGGAGTTCACAGCTTACTGACAAGCTGAGTTTTGTTGTCTTTCATAAAACAGATTCATTGAACAGGCATTCATAAGGCATCAGAGCAAGGGCCCTGGGTTCTGGGAATCCTGATACATGAGCTAGGATGGTCCTTACCTTCATGGGGCTCACAGTGTCATGAGGATAGACAGACAACAAGCAGGGAAGTGAATCACTAGGCAGGAACGTTTCAGAGGCAAAGCGCTGTAGACAAACATAAAAGGCAGGGTGATGTGGAGGACAGCGATGGGTGGGGGTCAGAATGGGGAGGGCAGGCCAGAGCATGTGAGGACCAGGAAGAACCTCTGGAGGCAGCTAAGGCCCCAAAGTAAAAGTGGATGTGGTTTGTAAGGGAAGCAGAAATAGCACAGGGATACAAGGAGCAAGGGAGACAGCCAGCGGAGGCTGAGTAAGGCAGGAAGGGGGCAACAGGCTAGCCCAGGAGGAAGAGCTGAGATTTTATTTTCCATGCAACTGGAAGGCACAGGGGCCTCTAAACAACTTCCTGAATCTAGGGTATTGCTAAATAGCTGAGGTATTTACAAAATTAAAAAACAAAACAAAAACCCCAATCACAAAGATAATGACATCTCTTAGGTTGGGGGAGTGGGGGACAAAATGCCTTTTTGCAAAACGGACTGGCCAGAAATGTTTTCCGTGTATATTATTTATTTACTCACTTGTAGAATTAAAAAATTATCAATATGTTTCAGGCACTGTGTCTGGCATTGAAAACAACTGAGAAAGCATCTTTTGATATGAGACAAATAACCAGGCAATGGCAACACACAAATGCACAGCTATTCTACCTAGTCTGGGGTTAGGGGATGGAGGCAGCAAGGAGAGGGAATTGGGAAAGGCTTTCTGAAAGAAGTGATGTTCAATAACACAGAGTTCCAGGAAGTGAGAGGAAATAGGGTGATGTTGAGGAAGTGAAACAAATTCAGTAGGGCCAAGATAGAGCATTTAAACAAAGGCTACAGTGTCAAGCTGGGTGATCACTCAAGGCCTCAATTAATAAAAGGATTGTTGAGTTTACAGGATCAATGGGGGGCCATCAAAGACTTTCATGTAGGAGAGTGATGTGTTCAAGTTTGCACAGTAGAACAACCCTATAGGTTGCCACATAGAGAATGAGTGGGAGGGGCCAGTCAAGGGTCAGGAAGACAGACTGGCAAGGACTGGGTAAGAGTGGGGGCAGTCAGAACAGAGTCCAGTGGGCAGATGTGAGAGCAGCATAATCAACAGGTCTTGAACACTGACACCAAGTTGGTGATGGATAAAGGAAGCTGGCCAGGTTTCCAAGCCCCAGATGGAGCATGGTGGAATTAATGGAAACAGGAAGAACAGGGTGAGGAACAGGTGTGGGTGCAGAGGAGGAAGGGAAGTGTTCCTCTATGACGCTTAATTGGCATGGCGGCTTGGCAGACATTTGGATATATGGGTCTAAAGAACAGGTAGAAGATCCAGGATACAGACACCTTTGGCATATTGCTAGTAACTGGAACTACAGAAGGGATGAGATCAGTTGAAGAGTTAAGAAAAGGAATTAAAACCAGATTCCAAGAGAGAACAACTTCTAAGAGGAAAGGAGCCCTCAAAGAAGACAGAGAAATAGCAAACAACCCGGAAGAGCATGGTGTTACCAAAGATAATCAAAGATAGTGTCAAATGTTGCCAGAAATCACCAAAAGAACTGAAAGGGTCCATGAGGCTTGACAGCAAGGTCAGGGCGATCTTGGTGAGGGGAGTGTCAATGAGCGGGGACAAATTCCAGACAGAAATAAGTACTGGTATTGTGATAGTGCTGAAAACAGCACCCAGTCCAGTCAACGGGGAGGTCAGGAAATGCATCCTGGAGGAGCTTTCAACAAACTCTAAGAGGAACAGAAGATGTGGGCAAGGTAGGTAAGGGAGAAAACCCCCAGGCAGAGAGACCTAAACCCTCTCTTTTCCATCTTCAGACCATGAACACGATGCTGTTTTTCTGGGGGCTGATGTAACAGAAAGAGTACTTGGAATCTGAAGATCCAGTGTCAAACAGAAGCTTCCAGATTAAGACTGCTCCATAGGCTTCAACAGGCCACTCCCACCCCCTCAGCCTCAGGGGCTGTCATTTACAAAATGTAGGAAACAGTTCTCTTGCACCCCTCATTCAATACATATTTATCACATGCCTACGAATGGCAATGTGAAGTGGGCAGGAAATAATAGTGAACAAGAAATGGGCTTGGGCTGGAGGCATTACCGCTTACTAAAGGAATCAAGAGAAGAAGATGGGCAACTATAGTACAGGATGCCAAGCACTGCAGTTGAAGTTAATGCCAAAATCCAATAAAACACTGTGTGGAGTGGCTCTGAAAACCGGAAAGCTGGAAAACACTATAAATACCCAGTGTGAGTATTGAACCCAGAAGCACTTTACCACTGAGCCACATTCCCAGCCCTTTTTATTTTTATTTAGAGACAGGGTCACACGGAGTTGCTCAGTGCCTCGCTAAGTTGCTGAGGCTGGCTTTGAACTTGCAATCCTCCTGCTTCAGTCTCCTGAGTTACTGGGTATAAATATGTTTTACAGTGTTCTTATTATTCTTGAAAATAGTGCTAGTCAGATTCTAAATCTCCCAGGAAGTTTTTCCAACCTCTGGTCTGCTTATGGTACCTCATCTCCAAGGGAACTATGGGTCAATGCACACATCAAATACACGTACAAGCTTGCTGTAGATATGCTATCTGTGCTGGTTCTCTGTAGTCTGGTGATGAACTACAACAGTGTCTTGGCATTCAGTGAGACCTCCTCACATTGGGGTACATTTTGGTTGGTGATCTCTCACACGTTTCATTGGTCCCAACTCTCTAGGCTTTTATGTATGATGTGGCCTGATTGCTGACTCTTCCATTCGCCAAGTACTACAAAGCAAATGTAAGCCGAGCACTGGTCTGAGAAGCCAGGGGTAAAGAGACAAATAGATTATCCCTAGTCTGAAGATGTTCAGTGTGGAAAAAAAGATATTTGAGGTGTTATGATTCATGCTAGCTTGTACATAATGAGCGATCATATATTACCTAATTTGGATAGTCAGAGGGGCTACAAGTAAATTTATACCCAGCAATAGGCAAACCAAGATATATGGTCCCTAGATATGATATAAAGGTCAAATGGGTTGCTCAAAGTAGTAACAGGTGAGTGCCAGAACCAAAGCATATTGATTCTGTAGCTTAGTCAGATCTCACTCACATCTTTGCTTTCCATGGAACTAGTTACATCCATTTTTATGGTTCCTTGCAATATGTAATTTTCTTTGCATATTGCATCCTAAAGGCATTTGTGGACTCTGAGATTATGAGCTGAAAATTGCATAAGGATGATAATCAGATACCTGAGCCCTTTTATGGCAGAAATCTTCATTATAGTATTGAAAGGTAAGTTTCAGTGCCAAATGTAGACTTCTGCCTAATTGTCTGCTACTAAGGTTGATGGTAAACCCTCATCTAAAGGAATGCCCTCCTCAGGCACCAAAATGAACTGTCTTTCCAAGTGTTTTTTAACATTAACATTTAAAAGTTTTCACTAAGCCACCCTAGGGCTAAGCTAAATTAATTTCTCATTCCTAGACTGGCTGTATATATTCATTGGTGAAAGGACTTCTATTTACTGCATATGAACACAGACGTGATGATGTTCCTGATAGAATGCAAAAAACTCTTGGAAGCATTCACATTGGTTGGGAGTCACCATCCTGCCTACAGGGCTCACCTGCCAAACCTGGAGGTAATTTCCCACAAAAAAATGGACTTTCAAAGCAAAGTCCCATTGGATTAATCCCCAGCATCAAAAAAGTGTGCTTCTAGTTGTAAATATGAAACTAGATTTGACTAGTGAGTCTCTTTTCCACAGTCTACTATTGAGCAGCAGGTGTCTCACTACACAGGTGACATGACTTTTCATTTTTCTTAAGTGACAAGAGCTTCCCTGAAATACATCTCATAAAGATAAACGTAAGAGGTGAAGGCAAAGAGTCAAAGTTGGTTAAAAAATTCCTTAAGCCAGTTGTCTCTCAAACCTAAAGCAAGAATCATAAAGAAACCCAAGCCTGTTTTGGAAACAAATAAAATAAAACAAACCCCCTCCAATACAGCCAACAGTGTATGACAGTACAAAACCTCTGGGCCAGAGCTGAGGCTACTGACATCATTCTCTTACCTTCCATGAGCTCAACACCACCTGTAAAGGATGCTCACTGCAAACACCTGCTTTTCTCTACCTGTGAGCTTTAATTCTGGCTTATGTTCAGGGAAAATAAGCATTGCTGGAAGGAAGATAAGATCCAGGCGCAAGCTTCAATTAATGTTGGAATAGGCATTGGAAGACAGAGGCACCATCTTCCTTGCAGGTCTGTTGGCAAAACTCATGTTCTACATTTAGACAGCAGCTGCCCATAGAGGTTAACTACTTGATAAAAAGCTTTATTGCCTCACTTTCTTTTCTTATTTCCTTACGCCACTACTAGTGTTTCCTTGTAATTATCAGTGTTCCCGAGATCATCCAAATAAAGTATTTGGACTCAAATCCATGTCTTGGGTTTGGCTGCAGAAAACTTATTTGCTGGTTGCAAGTTTAAATCTTTTTTTTCTGTTATTCTATTAATTTCCAGAAGAATTTCTAAATTATTTATCTTCTTCTGTTTACTTTGGGTTTAATCTATTCTTCATTTCCTAGTTGCTTAAGATAGAAGTTAAGGCAATGGGCTTGAAACCTTTTCTGTTTTGTAAAATGAGATTTGAGGGTTAAAAAATGACTACTGACCACTGCATTCAGAGATTTCAAAAATTTTGAAGTGTTTTGTTTTCATTTTCATCCAATTTAAAAAAATTTTAATTTCTATTTTAGTTTCTTCTTTAAATCATGGGTTACTAGAAAGTTATTTAATTATCAAATATTGGTAGATTTTTCAGAGATTTTTTTATGTTAATGACTTCTAATTTTCCTCCACTGTTGACAGAGAATCCAGTTTGAATGATACGAATCCATTTGAATTCACTGAGACTTGTCTTGTGGTCCACAATATTGTCTATCTGGTTAAATGTCCTATGTGCACTTGAAAAAAATGTGTTTTCTTTTGTTGCTGGGTAGGGATGGTAAAAATGTCCATCAAATCAAATTGGATGATTGTGTTATTCAAATCTCTTACATTTTTAGTAACTTACCACCGTTATATCATTTTCTGAGGATATGCTGAAAACTCTGACTACAATTGTGTATTTTTAAATTTTTTTCTGCAGCTCTATCAGCTTTCATTCATGAGTGTCAAACTCCATTGCTAGGTACATAAACAATTAGGATTGTTATGTCTTCTTGATGTATTTATCCCTTTAGCACTGTGAAATGATTTTCTTTATATCTGTGATATTACTATAGCCTCTTCAGCTTTCTTTGCTTAAGATGAGCATGGTAAACGTTTTTCCTCCTTTTACTTTTATTTCACATTAAACTTATATTTCAATTCTTTTACTAAAATGAACAATAACCCTTCTAGGCCAGGTATTGAATTTTGTACCAAAAGAAGTAGGCTGTTCATTAGGAATCATTTATATTTTCATATTCATTATTCTTCATAAAAGAAATGTTTAACCTTTTCTAGTAAACACTAAAATTTGGGTAAAAAAATTTAAAAACCCAACTTCTCTAAAAAATTTCTGAAAATATCTTACATACTTGCAAAAGAAAAAATGTGCTAAGTTGAGGTATAGCAGATAACCTTTCACCATGACAACTTGACAGCAAACACATTTTCCTTCACTGGCACCAAAGACTGCCATGGTCTGGTGTCTGCAGGTACCCTAAGCATTTTTTCATGCTTCTTACGGGCTACCTTTCAAGATGCTTACTAATCCTTAACTGTTTATAAAGTCTGTCAGCTATAAACCCGACCCTAGATACCTGAATTTTACTGGTTATAATATACTACATTTAGTCACTTGTGAAACACCAAAAAGTAAGAGTTGGCCCTGTGTCACCTAGGCAACCTTAAACAAGAGACAGAACTTTTGGGACTCCTTTTATGTAGGAAAAAAAGTCTTCTAAAGAGCAGGAGCAACAAGTATGCTGGGCACATAGGTTCTCTCTGGCATCCTTCTTGTAGCTCTCTATCAAATTTGAAATGTAGTTAAATCACAGGTTTCCATTTAAGCTTGCTTATCTCTGATAATGGACTTGGACACATATCAAAGAACTTGCCCATGTGTACTTATCAGTCCCTGACAGGTATGAGGCTTAGGAATTCAATATAGGACTTCATTGCTTACTTGTTTAGAAACAGATGTAGTGTATCAGCAAGTATTTGGATGAGGGCTCCAATTACTTATGATTCCAGGTAATCCTATATTGCTACAGGGTTGCCTGGTTATAAACTACAGATTTAAAATACTCTTTGGATGGATAACTCACAACCATGGAATAGAGGTGCTTATCTGCAAATAAAATATATGAATACCCTTCGATTTGTTTTGGAGAATGGAGACTTCTCATTTTCCATTTGAATCTCTTACTTTAAATGACTATAAAACTGATAAAATTTCCAAATAGTAATAAGAGGGTGTTATTATAAAAGGGTGGACAGAGAAAATCCCTTCTCACTGACCCCTTCTCCAGAAGTAACCATAATTATGAGTTTCTTATATTTTCTTCCAGATAGTACATGACCACGTAAGCTTGTATACATGACTTCACATGTTCCCCTCTTAAAAAAAATAGTTACAAGTTATTCTTATTGTTCTGAACATCACTTGTTTTGCTTGAACAACATTTGCTGGAGATTGCTCATAGGAAAACTTGCTCCCTTGTTCTTTTCAGTGGCTATATAAAATTCCACTATTGAATCAGAGCCCTACCAATAAACACACAGGTTGTTTCCTATCTTGTTTGTGAATGGGAAAGAACCTCAGAGCTGCTGAAATAGAAGAGGCACTCAAGGAATAATGACATTTTGTCTTACCCATTGCCCTTCTCCTGATAGAAATACTGGTGTCTAAGCAACACAGAAAGGCTACGGGAGGAAATAGATGATATCATTCCTGTTACTTCTCATAGGAAGCTAAAGCCTCTCTCTAACCCTGAGTCTAATAGAATAAAAAGTAGGCCCAAATCTTCATCATGTTGGATTAGCTCCTGACTTCCTTAACTAGACTCCTAAAGTGCAAGAAATGAAATCAAGAAGTAATGAATGGGGCTGAGGCTATAGCTCAGTGGTAGAGCGCTCGCCTCGCATGCGTGAGTCGCTGGGTTCGATCCTCAGCACCACATAAAAATAAATCAATAAAATAAAGGTATTAGCATCCATCTACAACTAAAAAAATATTAAAAAAAAAGAAGTAATAAATGGCATGGAGTCTAACTAAAAAGCTTCTTCTCAGCAAAGAAAACAATCAATAATGTGAAGAGAGAGCCCACAGAGTGGGAGAACATCTTTACTACATGTACATCAGATAGAGCACTAATTTCCAGAATACATAAAGAACTCAAAAAGCTTAACACCAAAAAAAATAAACAACCTAATCAATAAATGGGCTAAGGAACTGAACAGACACTTCAGAAGACATACAACTGATCAACAAAGATATGAAAAAAAGTTTAACTTCTCTTGTAATTAGAGAAATGCAAATCAAAACTACTCTAAGATTTCATCTCACTCCAGTCAGAATGGCAGTTATCAAGAACACAAGCAACAACAAAGGTTGGCAAGGATGTGGGGAAAAGCACGCTCATGCATTGCTGGTGGGACTGCAAATTGGTGCAACCACTCTGGAAAGCAGTATGGAGATACCTTAGAAAACCTAGAATGGAACCACCATTTGACCCAGCTATCTGACTCCTCAGTCTTTACCCAAAGGTCTTAAAATCAGCATACTAGAGTGACGCAGCCACATCAGTGTTTATGGCAGCTCAGTTCACAGTAGCTACACTGTGGAACCAACCTAGATGCCCTTCAATAGATGAATGGGTAAAGAAACTGTGGTATATATACACAATGGAGCATTACTCAGCATTAAAAGAGAATGAACTTGTGGCATTTGCAGGTAAATGGATGGAGCTGAAGAATATCATGCTAAGCAAAGTAAACCAATCCCAAAAAACCAAAGGACAAATGTTCTGATAAGTGGATGCTGATCCATAATGGTGGGGAGGAGAATGGAAGAACTTTGATTGGGCAAAGAGGGGAAAGGAAGGAAGCATGGGGGCAGGAAAGATGGTGGAATGAGATGGACATCATTACCCTATGTACATGTCTGATTGCACATATGGTGTGACTCTATATCATGTACAACCAGAGAAATGAAAAGTTGTGCTCTCTTTGTGTATAATGAATCTAAATATATTCTGTTGTCATGTATACCTAATTAGAACAACAACACAATAACAAAAAAGCCCCTCTCTAAAGATGATGAGATTGTGGTGCTGCCCAAAGCAGCAGCTGAATCTTGGAAGGAGGAGCTACTCAGCTTTGCCAGAACCAGACTCATCGTGACGGACAGACTAGACTCCATGTGTAGGCAAGCCTCCACCAAAGCCAAGTTTTCTGCAAAGAGGTAAAGTTCTTAGGTTTAAGGAAGCTAAGTGTGGGGTCCAAGTCCAGGCCATTCTCACACCACACAGCATGATTCAGCACTCTCATGCTATGGGTCCCTGACTTAGGACACACACAGGCTTCAGAAAAAATATCCTCAAACAGTGAGATGGTGAAAATGTCTGGAGGTGGACTGCCCGGACTCTGGAAAGTTACTTAATCTTTCCAATGTTCAACTTCCTATCTGTAAACTGAAGAAAATAACACCAACCAAATAGAGGGTGACTATGAGAATGAAAATAACACCAACCAAATAGAGGGTGACTATGAGAATGAAGGTAAATAATGCATTTGTGAATTGCTAAGCAAAGTGTTTGAGTTTAGTAATGGCTAAGAAAATGTTAGCTAATATTATTAATAAGCAACCCAAATCCACCCCCCCCCTTCTTTTTAAAGGGAGCCCATCTTGGCCCCATCTACAAATATCATCTGTTATGAGTTCTGGTCTAGGGTCATCCTCCACTTTCCTGACTTTGCTCTTCATACCCCCACACTTCCTGCACATCCTGTAGAATGATTAAATCCTCAGAGCACAGTGTTTTGAGCTTCTTGTTAGTGCTTGCATTTCCATTTTTTGGCAACATTCCCCATCTTCACATGCGTACTTTTTACACACTTCCAAAGATGCACCTTGGAGGGCGAGGCTCAGTGTCCTCCCTCTGGACCCCACTACGTCCTCAGCCCTCCTCCTTTGCAGCTCTCATGGTCCCCAAAGCGACCTGGGTGCATGTCTTCACAGGCACCAAATATCAAGTCCCCAGCACCATGCTGGCATGCTGTAGGTGATCAGTAACTGCTTGGTGAATTCAAATGAATCCCGTGGAAACAAGGATTTGAGTCAGCATGATTTCCTCAATACAGCATGATCTATGCCTCTAGAATCTTCTCCCAATCAACCACTCTGGCATCTGCTTTTTGGTTTACACTTCTGTAAATCTCAGTTCACAATGACCAGGTGTAGGTCCTGTGAACAGCAAGGTTGACAGCGTGAGGCTTCCTCTAAGAGGAGTCCTGCCTTGTAGCCATCATCCTGCAACCAGGCAGATCACCAGAAAACCACTTGCTTTCTCTGGGCACCACAGTAAAAGGACTTTTCAATACTTCAGCTTAACAGAACACAACATTTAACCAGAACCAACAGGTATACCTCATCTATTTTTTGCATGAAACTGCTATCAAAGACAATGTTTATTGGGGTCGGGGTTGTGGCTTAGTGGTAGAGTGCTTGCTTAGCATGTGTGAGGCACTGGGTTTGATCCTCAGCACCACATAAAAATAAATAAAGGTATTGTGTCCATCTACAACTAAAAAAATGAACATACTAAAAAAAAGTTTTAAAATAAGACAATGTTTATTGTGCTGTTCAAAATCATTAATACAGACTCTCATATGACAAATTAACATTACACCTCGCAACTCAGGATAAACTGGTATGCCTTCTTTGACTAGTCAACAGAGCTATACATCCCTTCGTGCTTCTCCCTCTTCTTTTTTTTTTTATATTTGTTTTTTTAGTTGTAGATGGTCACAAATATCTTTATTTTTATGTGGTGCTGAGGATCGAACCCAGTGCCTCACGCATGCAAGGCAAGCGCTCTACGGCTGAGCCACAATCCCAGCCCCTCTCCCTCTTCTTTATTATAGCTGCTAGGTGACTCTGGACCCTTTTATGATTTATTACTCTCTTCTTTTCTCAGCCTGTATTAATCTGCTGTTCTTTTTTTTCCCCCCAAAATTCTGCTCAACTGTTATGTATTTTTAAAAAAGAGTTAGCAAGCCTCATATTCCTGGAGTTTGTTTGGTTATCAACAATGCTCAGAGAACAGGTGTCATCAGATACCTGGCACATGTCACCTAACTGTGCTCTCAACACATAAATATACACATATAGAACTTGTCAGGACAAAAGGACTTGAAATAACAAACAAATGCCTGTACTGTGTGAAGGCTTGCAAGTCTTGAAAGTGCTGCCCCACTCTCATCTGGTATGAGGAGAGTCAAGTCTTGCATGATGGTTGCTGGCACAGCTTTTGAGGTGGATAAGATATCCATGCTGTAAAGCTATTATTTTAGTAAGCGTATTGAAACCAGTCCAGCACTGAGGGGGAGAGTTATACCTGGGTTCCAAGGGGGAAAAAAAGGAAGGAAAGGGGAAAAAGTGAAGAGGAAGTTCAATTCCCAAATCACTGGCCTAACATAAATGGGAAATGCAATGAGTAGACCCTGGGAGGCTGCCAATGCCAAAGATAAATGCTGGGCTTGCAGACATCCTCCTGCTGCCTCTTCAATCTGGAGAGAAGCATAGTGACATACAGATGGTCAGCTTTTGAGGGAAAGTTTTTACTTTTGTTTTTTGATGGCAGAAAGAGGAAAATGTAAGACAAATCTCATGAAGATGAAAATATGCTGCCCACCTAAGACCAGAGGTTTACGGGATGCTTCTGAGGGGATGAGCACCTCTGGCAGCCCACCAAGTGTCACGAGTGGGCTCTCTCAGGTTTGAAGCCTGGGAGAAATGAGGTGTACCATAAAACTATGTCCTCTCTGCTCCTGGTGACAGGAGAAGATGCCAACTGACTCTTTGTACAGGAAGGGCTGCACCAGCATTATATCTGAGTACCTGTCAAACCTTAGGATCTCCCAGGAGAGCCATACCTGAGACTACAAACCAGGGCAAGGAATGAGGGACCAGTCCCCAAGACCATGAGATTACTGGCTGGGGGTTATACAGGCCTCGGTTCAAATTCTGGTGATCTTGGGGAAGTCATTTCATCTCCCCCAAAACTCAGTTTCTCCATCTGTAAAATGCAGCTGTTGATAGTGGCTGTTTACTACATTGGGTTTAAGAAGATTAGATAATATACATGCAACCTCTAAACCATTGCCTGGCAAGAATAGATGATCAATAAACATCCAACCCACTCTTCTTCCTCCCTGGAATGCCCTCACTTTCTGACTTTGTGCTTTCTGTCCTGTGTTATAGCTTATTCCATCTGTTTCTTGCTCCCCCCTCCCTCTCTTTTGCTCTTAAGCTCCAGCCAACGGACCTCTCTCCTTAGGTACCCATTCTCTGTTCCCAATTCTCCTATGTTCTTGTTAACTCTCCAAACTCCCCCAGTATTTGAGTTTGAGTAATATCAGAGGTTTTAGAAAAAGAGAAAACATGTCTGGGCTGCTTCAGTCCCTTTCTTTACATGCCCACATTCAGCAGCTTGCTATGACCCAGTCACTGCCCATGGGAGCAACTGAGCTTAGCAGCTCTGGGTCGAGGAATTCTGCACTCGGACCACCCAGACTGCCAGCGTTCAAATCCCAACCTCTACCCTCATGTACCTTAAGTAACCTCTTGGTGCCTATTCTTTACGTGGAAAATGGGGATGATAGCAGCATTGTTATGGTACCTCATGGGCTCATGATGAAATAAATGCACATAAAGTGCCTGGCATGATGGGTCTTAATTTATAAGTTTATCATCATCATCATCATCATCACCATCATCATCAGCATCATCTATATAGATGTGATTTCAATCTTTGAAAGCAAATGTTCTCAGGGGTATGAACCAGGTACTAGAGGATCAAACTAAGGTGGAATTTTCCAGCAGCTCAATGTGATCCTGGCAGAAGAATCAGTTCTTACTTACACTCAAAGGTTCTGGACACTGTGACCACAAGTTGGAGACTTTCCGCACAGCTCATGAGCTGGCTTTTGGCTGGCCCACTGTCTCTGGCAGGTCACCAGAAGATGCCAACACCAGATGACTGCATCTCAGGAGTTCTCAGAGCTGTGGGCCAGAAGATACACTCTTCTTGCACATGCATAGCTCTTGGAAAAAAGACAGGGCCAGTCCTTTTCAGATTCCTTTTCCTCTTATTAATCAAATTCTAAGATGATTACGATGGCTCTTTGCAATGCCGTCATTAAAACTAATGGGACCAACCTCGGCTCACCGGTGGCTGCCATATGTTCTCTAATGATCCATAATGGGCACTGATAACGAAGCCTTTTCCCAGAAATTTGTTTTTTAAATGAATTGACAGTGTCTAGGGCTAAGTAAGAAGATGACATTGTCTTCACTTAAAAAAAACTATAAAATGTATTATTCCTGAAGGAGTCAATCAGTAAAGTAGGAATAAAATAAATTATGCAACAACCATTTGGACTCAAAAAAAGGGACATTTTCAGAGAACATATAAGGAATTACTGGTGTGTGTGTGTGTGGGGGGGGAGGCAGTACAGATCTATGTCCTGGAGTATGAATTCATCAAATCCTTTACTAGATGCTTTTAAGAAAGGCCCACTATAGTGGACACCTGCGGGCCCTCTCCTCTGAGGACCACCCCTTCTCCATTCTCAAAGTCCATGTGTTTTCATGTCCATCCCTCCACTCCTACTCAGTCAAGATTCAACAAGAGATGCAGGCCTGGGCCAACAGAGCATGATGCACTCCAGGCCATAGACTGGTTAAGGGGTGGGGTAGGTCAAAGGAGTTAGGCTCAGACCATTGTTCAAACTGTTGGGAGTGACAGACTTTTTTTTCTGCTGGATTTGGACTTCTATGGAAGAAAAGTCCAGCTGATGGTGATCATCTTTCAATCAACAGGAATGAGCTTGGGGCTGGGGATGTAGTTTAGTAATGGAGCACTTGCCTAACATGTGTGAGGCACTGGGTTCAATCCTCAGCACCACATAAAAATCAATAAAATAAAGGTATTGTGTCTATCTACAACTAAAAAAATATAGACACATGGCAAAATACACAAATATTAGGATATGAATAAATAATTGCTTATTTAAGAAAAAGGAAAGAGCTTATCTAAGAGGACAGTCAACATAAAGGAGGGCTGATCTGAGAGATGGTGACAGCTAGGTCCCCATGGGAAAATCCAAGTCTCTGGATTCTGCCAGACCTACCTAAAATAGACACTCTTAGGTATATTTGTGAACCATTAAGTTCCATTTTAGTCAAGGATATTTGAACTAGGTTTCTGTTACTTGCAATCAAGAATTCTGATGGGTAAACTTGCCTGGGTTAACACATAGGGTCATGAATACTTTCCGCACAGCTCATGAGCTGGCTTTTGGCTGGCCCACTGTCTTGGCAGGTCACCAGAAGATGCCACCACCAGATGCCTGCATCTTAGGAGTTCTCAGAGCTGCTGGTCCAGAAGATACTGTCTGTACATTTAAAAAATGTCACATGAGGGGAGTTTATACTAATGCTCAGTTTCCAGGAGGATGGGAATAGCCAGACCTTGTTAGGGCCGAGGAAGGCCCCAGATATTCCCTAAGCAAAGGCCTTGACAGTAACTTCAGTAGCACATGGTGCTTTGTGACTACATCAGCCTACAGCTGAATGTCCAGAAGGCAGTTTCTATAGTTCATTTACAGTGTGAGAAAGAAAATGGGTGTTAGCAGTCTAAGCGAAAATAAACACCAATTGCACTTCTGCAGATTTAGCACAGTAAATGAAGGATAAACATAGCAACTCTAAGGAGTAAAAATAAGTAGGACTTTTCTATAAGGCTATGTGATCACTGTTTATACTCCTTCCCTATTAATCCCATTATGAATCTGGCCTGTCTCAATTGTCTTTGAGTTATTCTCCCCTCTCCGAGTTCAGAGTTGGTCTCCTGGAGATACACTCCAACGTAAACAGCCCTTGCTGAAAGCTG
This sequence comes from Geosciurus inauris, assembly GCA_004024805.1. Taxonomy (NCBI): domain Eukaryota; kingdom Metazoa; phylum Chordata; class Mammalia; order Rodentia; family Sciuridae; genus Geosciurus; species Geosciurus inauris. The sequence continues at coordinate 137,250 of PVHX01001697.1, forward strand.
AAGGTATCAAAATTTGTCTGATGTGTTTGGTTTGGGGTAGGAACATAGAAGAGAGGAATACAGCTTATTTTCAAACCTATCTGGTTGGCTTTTTACAATATAAAACTCAAAGCAAAGAGAATGACACAGGACCTTGTATGACACTTAGAAATGAAAACAGGCCCTTTGTGGAAGAAAATGTGTGTGGGGGGAAAGCCCCAGATGGTGAAGCCTATTTGACTATGAAGCAAAACTGTGATGAAAATAGGGAACATCTCAGGCACGTCAATTACACAAGATAAATTGGTAGAAGATGTTCCATGGGGATCGAGCTAGCATGAAGTGCTGGAGTGGGAAGAAAATATTACTAGGCTTCCTCAGCTTTAGCACCTAAAAGAAGTAAAAATCATATTGACACAAGAAACTAAACAACTGTAATACTAGAGATGAGAAGCATATGTTCTAAAGTAACTATGAGCAGCTCTCCACATATGCCCTGTATGTTCCTGCCTCTGAGCCTTTCGTCATTGTTCTCCATCTGTCAAATTCCAACCTATCTTTCAAGATGCAAGCTCAGGTGCCAGTTTGATCACAAAACCCTCCTTGACCAGTTCAGCTCAAAATCATCTCTCCTGTTTGGAAAGTCTAGCAACATGTAGCATCTAGACCTTTCAATCTTGTTTTTACAGTTATTTTATATTTCTGGGTTCTGTTATAATTAGGCACTCTCCCCAGCTAATTCATCTTTAATATACAGGCATATTTCAGAGATACTGCAAGTTCAGTTGCAAACCTCTGCAATAAGACAAGTCCCATAAAATTTTTAGTTTCCCAGTACATATAAAAATTATGTTTACACTATAGTCTATTAAGTATGCAATAGCATTATGTGTACAAAAATAACTTAGAATTTAATTAAAAATACTTTACTGCTAAAATATGCTAATGATCACTGCAGGGTTATAACAAATTTCCAACTTGTGAAAAACACATTATCTACAAAGTTCAACACAGTGAAGCTACAATAAAATGAACAATGCCTGTGATGTACTTACATATTGAAGACATTCAGTGACAATTATTAAATGATTGAGAAAATAAAAAATAAGAACTGGAGCAAAGCACTTGCCTAGCATAGGTAAGCTCCTGGGTCTGATCCCCAGCACCACGAAACAACAACCACAATCCTCACAGGGACACAGAGAGAAGATGCATGTACACTATAGAGGGAAAGGTAGCCAGCTAGGAACATCGAGAAGTAGTAGTTGGTCTTCAAGAGGGCTAACACACTAACTAACCAAATGGTGGCAATGTGGAGCCCAAAGTGCCACTCCACTTCCTTCTGGCCTGTTTTCCTGTACTTCCTGCTCTGCCTGGACCCCGACAGTCCTGAGCAGCCTTTTCTAGGTTACTGGCCTGAGCTTCCTTCCCATGAACTGAGTGTGTCCAACAGGACTAGGGACCTGATGGAGTTGTGGTTCTTCTGGCTACTCAAAGAGCTATGGTGCTCACTGCCAGGTGTGTAATGGGGATCATTCTAGATGCACCAGAGTGGGGGGGGGGTGTATTATTCCATAGCTCAGATGGAACTGGATACTGGAGTGCAGCCTCCCTTCTCCCCCTGTGAAGTGGAACTCAGCACTTCATCCCATCCTTCAAATCCTCAGTTACTGTTCAAAGAACAACTATGACTATAATTATGGCAGGAAATTTTTATTGAGCATTTATGTGCTAAAAGCTATGCAAAGTGCTTTCCATGAACTATTTGATTTAGTCCTCATAACCACCTTATGAGGTAGATACTACTGTTATTCCTACTGAACAGATGAGGTTTATGGAAGTCATGTAACTTGTTCATTAGAAAACAGCTAATAAGCACTAATATGAACTCAAATAATTCTGTCTTCAGAGCCCAAGCTCACTGATTAACGAGGGACTGATTTTTACTGAAGATATCATGAGATGCCATGGGAGGAGATTTGCATTGCATACCACAGGAGAAACTCCATAAAGTTTCCTTTAGATATTTTTGTTCTCCCCCAAACTCCTCTCCCACTGACAATACCTCCTCTCTTTTCCTTGTCTCCGCCCAGCCACCAAAAATCTCAACCTGTATGATTTACTCAGCAAAACAAGAGCATGGCCCTTGGAGTCCCAATTCTACCCCAGCTGTTCACAGACACACCATCTAATATCACAGCTGTGGAGTGCAGCCAGGCCAGCCCCAGTGTGAGGTGTAGGAAAGCAATGTGGGAAGGATCAGATCCTTCACAGGAAAAAGGGGCCATCTTCATAGGTGGCAGATGCATAGATCAGCCCAGTGGAGCAGAGATGGTATTTCCTTACTTATTTACTACTAATTCCTGTATTTCTATATGAATCAGGAGTGAAGCTGAGCATAAGGCCAGACAGCACACATAGGGTTCTGCTTAAAATCACACTGCTCGCCTGTGCTGGGGCCCAATGTGTTGATTACATATTCAGATTCTACATGAGGGTCTTAGGTTTCCTGGAACAATTCTGCACAGAGATCTAATTCTTCACCAGGAGAGCCAAATTCAGTGGGTTATATTATGAAGTCACTTGCACAAGGTGAACCAAAAGCGGGGAATGGAGTGGAAAGTTGGCTCTCTCTGATTGAGTTTCAGCAGGAGCCTTCAGGTTGTGGCCAACAGAGAGAGCTCTCTATGTTCCAGTCAGAGCCAGCTGTGTTCAAAGTATCAGCTCAACTCTGGTTTTATTAAGTCTCCATATTGCCACTGGAATTGGTATACAATTGAGAAGAATAAACTCCAGGAGCTGGCATTTCCAGACCTGGAAGGAAAGCCTGGAAAAATCACCCAGGTATGCAAACAAAAATACAGCAAGTACAGAATCTTTCTTTGTAAGGCTGAACCTGGGTGCTTGATTTTGAGGCAGAAGATTTAACTGAGTCATGCTGAAATTTAAGGAAGAACCCAATAACTGGCTGGTGAGAAAAACAGGCATTTAATATAGAGTTTCTTTATAGACAAAGAATCAGAGAAATGAGCTTTTAACTCTATATGGAGATTTGGGTGTCACATGAAAATTTACTGGCAAACCTTCCCCTGACACATAGCAAGGTACAGCCCCTCTTCACTTACATTTTTCCTGGCTATACTGATTCGAAGTTTCAAGAATTACTAATTCCCAAACTTTCCTTTTCCATGTAAGGTCAGAAAACAATCCTACAGGTATGAATTAAATTTCAAATTAAGAATTGGTATAGGGATTTATATAGGAAACTGTTAGACTACCAATGTATTAGTATATTGCTACTTGGGAAAAAATAGCACAAATATGTCCTCAAAAAAAAAAAAAAAAAAGTCTGGGGCAGGCAACTTAAAAATGTAACATATTCAAATAATCAAGTTTCAGCTTTTCATTCCTTTTGGCATTTTTTTTTCTCTCTACTTGATTTTTACAATCCAGTTTTTAAGTTTTTTGACATCTGAGAGATTGGCACCATGGAGATGTCTCGGGGGAAAAAAAACTCATTTGGGACCTTACGGCATCTTTCCTAAGCCCAGTGCTTGACAAGTGGCAGAGTCTGAGAGGTAGGAAGCCTCCTGGGGAAGAGAGAAAAAAAGTTGGGTCCTAAAACTAAAACTCCTACTCCCTAACTCACAGTAAACTGGACCAAGGTAGAAAAGAAAAGTATAAGCTTCAAAGCAGATGCAGAAGAATGAGGAGGGTTATGGAAACTCTGCCCGTACAGGTGCAATTGCAAAGATAATACATTGAACAATAAATATTTTTGGGTAAATGGTCATGCCACTCACTACTTAAAATCTGTCTTATATTGGCAGCAATACTCTCCTATGTATGTATATCTGATCTCTATCTGAGCAGTAAACAATTTGAGGATAGAGCATAATTTTCTTTCTTTCATGGTGCCTGGAATAGTGACTGCAACTGTAGGTTTTCCCATAAATGCTTGCTAATCCATTGGCTGATTCTAGATGCTGATTCTGGATGCCAATTCTGGATTCTACTGAGTGTGCACACTGCAGTCAGGCTTCAGCAGCAGAGACTCAGCTGTGGTGCCCTAATCCAAAGGGAGGCATGAGATGCAAATAAGCTTGTATCATATGGAGACTTAAGGGTAAAGGAGAGACCAAGAGCGACTGGTAGGTGTTTGCTAATAATTAAATGCTTGTAGTGTTCTCTTGGGATAGTGTGGGCTCCAATTGCTGTCTGGGATGATTATGTCAGTCACTAACATGTGGATCTTGTCTCTACTGGATTAGCATGTCCAGGATTCCCATGACTCCATTTCTTAATTCCTGATCTCCTGCCAGTTTATTTTCACTGTGACAATTGGACATTGTATGTGCTGCCACAGGATGACTAAAGACATATTTCCTCTGATTCCACTTTCACACACAGAGTCAAGAGAAGAATGGGACATATGTGTTCAGGGGTAGGGACTCTTTCTCCCCCAGAGGCAGGGAGTCATATGGATCTCCCACCATGAGGGCTAAGCCATAAGGCACAGCACACGGGTGCTACAGGAGGAGGCAGGCTACCCTTGAGACAGAGAGAAGCCAGCACACTCACTTGAAGATAAGAAAGCTCTCCATGCTTTGGATTTGCTGACTTTCACGCAGCACTCTTCAAGTCAAAGTGCAAGAGGTAGTGGGCTTTAACCATCTTTGTCAGAGATCTGCGACTTAACAGACTCACCAATTTCATCCTCTTATTCTAGTCTGATGCAGCTAAAATTCTAGTCTGCAAGTTTCATCTGGTTTAATCTTCTAAGGTTGCGAGTGCAGGGCTGAACAAAACAGACAGAACCGAGCTTTCCAATTTGCTCAAAAGTGAGGTGATTTCTATTCCATATCACCACCTTAGTCACTCAAAAACAAAATGGAAAATCTCTTTTTACTAAGTAATCACAAACAGGACCACTTCTACTCTGATAGGATTATAAAATTATTACAAGGTCCCTTTTTTCATTAGCAATGAAGCAGGTGATCTTAGTCTCCTGAAGGTAGGGGACGGCGATGAATACAGGTGATTTAAGCAGTGTGTCTGAGGTTACCAGGGCAACTGCTGATTATTATTGAGGAACTCCAGTGCATCTCCATAAAGGTCAGGAGTAAAGGTTTTTCCATTATATATTCTGCTTTAAAATGGAGCTTTTAAAGGAAATTGGGTAGACAGCAGATGGAGAATGACAGATGATCAGGGGAAATAACTATCTATAGCTCAAAGATAACTGAACTACTTAAATTTCACAATGTTGGCTGGGGGTTGTGGGAGGGGTTCAATGCTAAAATGTACTTTCTGCTTTCCTAAGTCAGGCTTCTAGTTTTAGTGAGAAATCTGGAATAGTCCAGAGGCTTAGGTCTAACTGGAGTCACTCAGCTCTCTGAGAGCTTAACCAACTCCATGACAAATTTCCTCTGCTGTGATATGAGTTACCACCCGGGGCCCTGGACAGGCCAGTCTGGAGAGGAGTCATCTGGTCACTGAAAACATGATTCAGTGACCTTGATTTCATTTATGACACATCAAAAGCAATACCTTCTTGGTAAAGGGCTTATCAAACAGTGTCTCAGATCCCTGGCTATAGAGGATTTAAAACATTTTTAAGTGTTAATAAAATTAATCCTTTCTCATAAAGACATAATTCATAGTTGTTGTTTTTTTTTTTTTTTTTTTGCTACTGGGGATTGAACCCAGGGGCAGTTAACCACTGAACCACATCCCTAGGCCCCCCTGCTTTTTTTTGTATTTCATTGAGAAACAGGGTCTCACTGAGTTGCTTAGGGCCTCACTAAGTTCCTGAGACTGGCTTTGAACTTGCAATCCTCCTGCCTCAGCCTCCTGAGCCACTGGAATTACAGGTGTGTGCCATAGCACCCAGTTATAATCCATAGCTTTAAAAGAATGAATAAATGGTGATTTCAAAACTAAGCAAATCTATTTTTAATTGAGCTTTTGAAAAAGGAGCAATCAATGTGGCACATGTAAACAAATCCCACATGAGAAAGAGGTGGTGTTAAAACGAAAAGCCGGTGTTCTCACAGCAGACCCTTGCCCCATCTGCTTCCTCCAGAGGCTACCTACCACACCTTCACTCCCCTGGATCTTCCCAGATATTTTAAGCATATTCACACACTTGTCGAGTCTATACCTCTGATTCTTATATAAGTAGTATTACATAATATGAATGGTTTTCAAATCTAGCTGCATATCAAAATCGCTTGGGAAGCTTAGGAAACATGGCAAAAAATCAGACCCCACCCCGAATCAATGAACTGAGGCTCTAGGGACAGAGTTCAGGTGTTGGCTAGAATGCTAATGTGCCGGTTGGCTTGAGAGCTACACGCTGCTCTGCACCTGTTTCTCACTTTATGTACCTTTAAAGGCTGATGTGTATTAGCACATAGGGAACTACCTCATTTCTCTGCTGTACTGGCCAGTGTTCCAGCCTATGATTTCTTTAGGGAGTCCTTTATTGATAATTACTGCTGCTCTTTCCACTGCAGCTATGCTAGATACCATTACTTGTCTCTCCAGATACATTCTCTCACCTACTTTCTTCTCTGGAAACAAAGTGTGGATGACATCAGCAGGGCTTCTGCACCCTCTGACTTCCTGATGGGTTCACAATGGGGAGTTTTTGCAAATTAGCACGGAAGGATAGAGAGAGCTTAGGCTTTTATTCCACTGCTTGGAGGGCACCTCCACCTACCTGTGACCCTTGACCAAAGGTCACTGCACCTTTCAAGTTGCCAACTCTATCCAACTTTTTCCACTTCTAGATTCTGGTACCATTTTCTACTCATGTCCCTTCAGCCTAAGGGTGGCAACTGGTTGGCAGCTACTAACTGTGGTATAGTGTATTGTCTCTTTGGACTCCCTGCACCAACTCTCTTATAAATAAACCCTTCTTGATTATGCCGTTTTGATTGTACTGATGTTTCTTCCTAGGGTGCTAATCTATCATCCTTGGGTGGACATTACTGCCTTTTATTTGTGGACAATATCATATTTTTTTTTTTTCTGAAGACATGGCTTCTCCTGCATCGGGCAACTGGAGGTAATAGGGCAGTCCTGAAAGCAGCTATCACCCCTTTTCCAAGCATTTTTGATATGAGCCAAGGAAGAGCCCCAGCACCAACTATTTTCAATTTGTAAGGAAAATTCAAAGGAGTACTGACGTGATGTATTGGTGAGAATCACACTGCCTCCTTGTGAAGGAAGTTGAGAGAGACTGGAAGAGAATTTGATAGAGCAAATGCAGTGAATGACGAGGAGCCCAAATTTCGGAATGACTTTTTTTTCAGAAACTGTTTTCCTTTTTGCCATAATGGCAGTCAAATTAACACAGAGTCATAGGCTGCAGAGGAATTCCGGAGGCTAAATTATTCCCCACTGAAGACTCAGATTGCAATTAGTTTCCAGCTTAATTAGTGTGGTTCCAGTTGGCTCCACCCAAAGGAGAAACAATAGGGTAGGTAGCTTGGCAAGGCTCCCCAGGGTAAACACTCAGCCTGTTGACTTCATGCAAACAGCTTGGAGTCTGTCTTGGGAGGGAGTGCTTCTACGGATTTCAGTATATTTTACTCTTTGAAATCAGTTCAGTTTTAAGTATCTCAATTCATTTTTAAAATCTCAATGTTTTTAATCTGGTTTGTTTTGAGTCACATCAGGGTTAAACAAACAAAAATAAATATTGAGTGTCCATCTCCTGCCATGACTGAAAGAAATCAACACTGAGGCTTTTTTCATTGTTGGAGCAGTCTAAAAGCAAAGGATAAGGTAATAAAAACTAGTCACATGTGGTTTACTGACAGGGATATTGTTACGGTCTTGATGTGAGGTGTCCTCCAAAGGCTCACATGTGAGACAATGCAAGAAGGTTCAGAGCAGGAATGACTGGGTTACGACAGCCTTAACCCAATCAGTGACTTAATCACCTGTTGGGATTAATTGAGTGGTAACTGAAGGCAGGTGGGGTGTGGCTGGAGGAAGTGGGGAATTGGGAGTGTGGCTTTGGGTTATATATTTTGTATCTGGTAAGTGGAGTCTTTCTCTGCTTCCTAATGATCATAGAGCCACTTCCTTCTACCACACTTTTCTGCCAGGATGTTCTACCTCACTTTGAGCCCTGAGGAATGGAGCCTGCTGTTTGTGGATTGATACCCCTGAAACTGTAAGCCCCCAAATAAACTTTTCCTCTTAAAATTGTTCTGGTCAGATCTTTTAGTTGTTCACAACAGTGAAAAAGCTGACTAAAACAGATGTTCTGAGAAATGCATTGTTAGGTGATTCTGTCATTGCGTGAACATCATAGAGTGCACTTACACAAATTAAGACAGCTACAAGGTCACTACGTGATATAATCTTATGGAACCACTGTCTTACATGCAGTCCATTGTTGTTGACTAAAATGTATTGTCTGGCACATGACTTACAGTGGCAACCTCTGTTCACTGCTTATTCTGAACCAGGTCATGCACCAAGCATTATGAAGGCATTATTTTATCCCTACCCTGAACACAACTTTGAAGATAGGTATTATTATCATGTTATAGAAGTAATACTGTCATCAATTTCTCAGAGGACAAATAACTTGCCCAAATTTACACAGGAAATGGTAGAGCCAAGGCTTGATCCCTCCAGTCAAGGGGTCCAACTCAGATCTTGCCTGATGAGACCTCCTCCCACTTCCTGCATCAGTTTGGGAAACACCAACTTAAAAATAACAAATTTTAAAATTGAGTGTCCATGTTGATGCATATCCATCACTTTCAATATCATCTACCCTTGAGAGATGTTCTCTGGTTAATACCAGTGTCTTGATCTCATCCTATTACACACCTCGTAGGTGCTCAATACAAATAACTAGTGGCTTGATTGATGCATTCACCTTCTTAGATCTGTGACCAAGAGACATGCATCTGCAAAGCAGCTGGCTGGGCTTTTCTGGGGAGTCTGAAAGTGCAGCACTGGTGAGCTAATTGGGTTCCTCTGAAAAGCAAACCCCCTGCTCAGCCACAGAAGCTATGATTGATCTCAAGGGCCAAAGGCAGGACGCTGTGGAGCCTCACTACAGTAATCACTGCTCTCAGGGCCAAGCGTGTGTCTGCGATGATACAGGCTTGGCCCTGAGAGCTTTAGAATGAGGTAAACTCCAATTTAATTTTATTATTGCATTACTGAGATTTGAACTGGGGGTGCTCTACCATTAAGCTACATCCCCAGTCCTTTGTTTTGTTTTGTGACTGGGTCTCACTGAGTTGCTGAGTCTGGTTTTGAACTTGAGATCCTCCTGTCCCTACCTCTTGAGTAGCTGGGATTACAGGTGTTCATCACTGTGCCTGGCTTCAATTTTATTTTTGTGAACTCTATCAGCCTATTGCACTATGCCACTGTGCACTATGGTTCTCAGACTTTAGCACAGATCAGAATCACCTGCAGGGTTTGGTAAAACACAGAGTTTCAGGCCTCTGCTCAGGAGTTGCTGATCCAGTAGGCCAAGGTAAGAATCTGTAAAGAATCTTAAAAGCCTCAGGTGATGCCCATGATGCTGGTCCTGAACCACTGCACCGAGCTCAGACGGTTCCCTGGAAGGTCAGAGTAATAGACCAGAGGAAGGTTCTGGAGGATCTGTGTGGTTTTCTTGATCCTTAATGCAGAGGATTAAAAACAAGATCCTGAGGCTGTTTCCAACCTGGAATGGTTCCCTTGCTAAGTAAGCATTCAGATTCACTAAAAAAGTTTAAAAAACAGTACTTTCACGTAATTTTCATTTATCCAATTTAGAATGTGAATCCACCAGTAAGATCTCCCAGATTACATACACAGTGGGAGAAACAATTCCAAACTAATCCTACCGAGAAAGATGGCACTTTAAAGTTCCTTCAAAGCCCCCTTACAAAGACATAGTAGTGCCGAAAGCCATGCCAAATCTGAAGCCCATTTTCTTCCCTAAAAAGTCAGTCCAAACTTTGAGATTTAAAATGCTCAACGCCTAGATACACATGTATAGTGCCATAAGGCGTTTGAGGGCAGCTAAATTCAGAATGATATTCATTCATTCATGCCTTTAATTAAATCTCAAGGCTTTGAGCATGTACTGTATGTCATGGCAAATTTGGGAATTGTTTTAGATTATTTAGGAAGATTAACAAGTTTGCAGAAAAAAATATAGACCTTTTATATGGGTGGACATAACTTAAAGGGAAAAAGAAAAGAACAATACATGTGAGGGGAAACATTTTTCTGTGATTTCCATGCTGTTGGAAAACAAGGATGCGTCTAGGCATTCTAACAGTGTCTTCCCTGGCCCCTCCCACGTTCCCTCTGCTGCCTTACAGAGGCTAAGAGATTCAAGTGCCCCCGACAGCCCAGATGCTTGGGAAAGATATCTTGCTGTGTCATGAAGTGTGAGGGCTGCCTCAAGCAGTTTTTATATTTAACAGAGAGAGAGAGAGAGTAACTGCTAATAACCAAACACATTTATCCAATAAAAGTCAGAAAGGTCATCAGGCAGGAATATCCTCACCCAAGTGAGTCCCAGCTAGGCTCCTGATTGGTGAGGGAGATATCATTTGAGGAAAAGAAAAACTGACCTGAGGCCACTCAGGAAGGACAATGGGGCACACCAATAACAATCTCCAAACACATCAAGGGAATGTTACTTGGGGAAGATGTAGCTGTGGCAGCCCCAGGAGCCTAAGGTGACAGAAGGATTATTTCAGGCATATCCTAGAAACAACAGGGGACTGTGAGCAGCAGCAAGAAAAGGCAAACGATTCCTGGAGAAAATCATTATGCTTTCAAGTTATTGCCCAAGTTTGCACGCGAAACTGTCTAAAGAGACCTTTACAGTTTGCAGGTGGGTGAGAAGCAAAATCTTCAATCTAACAGGGAGATCCTCCTCCACAGAAAGCTAATCCAACCATAGAGAGAAACTTCCTCTTTGAAATGCCCACATTTCAAAGAATGACAAATAAAGACAATTCTAGCAGAATAATTGCCTGTCTAGGTTTAACTCCTTTGGCATATAATAGTGATGGGACGATAAAATTACCTTTCTTTGTTAAAAAAAAAATGCCATTAATAATCGCTTGTCTAATGCAGATTATTCGTTTGGAGATTCCTTTAGTCTCAACAAATAACAGCTATGCACACAGCCCATCAGGTGCTCCATGGGATTTGGAGATTTCCATATTTTCCAGGAACAGGCGTGCCTGCCCTAGCTAGGCTTGGATCAAGGCAGGGCCACCTCTACAATAGCTGTTCCTCCTGTGCATTGATAGCTCCAGTGCTGGACTGACAGAGCTCTAGTCACGGATCAGAGGTAGGGAGTTGGTAGGAAAAGGAGAGTGCAACAGTGGGGACATTTTTCTGTAAAGGAAAAGTGTATACAAGGGCTGAGGGAACAAAGAACAAAGGGTGTGTGTGGAGGGAGCTCTCCAAAATCATATTTATAATAGTTGCTATAATTCAGAATGCTAGACATGCATATAAAATACAAAGGATGAGTTCAATCTCCACGACACCTTTCTGAGGGAACTGAAGTGAGAGAGCTAAAGAAATTTTCTTCCTTCTCTTCCAAACCTCTATCTCATTCACCCTGCATTAGTTTTCTCCATAGAACTTCTCACCATCTAATACATTAGACACAGATTTTTCTCCCGTATCCACTAGAAGATAAACTCCATGAAAGTAGTGGGCCCAGTGGCATGAGTCTGTAATCCTAAGTACTTGGGAGGCTGAGACAGAAGAACCACAAGTTCAAGGTCTATCTCATCTATTTAGCAAGACCCTGCCTCAACATAAATAAATAAATAGAAAGATAGATGGGTATGTAGCTCAATGGTAGAGGGTCTCTGGGTTTAATCCTGAGGAGACACACACACACACACATACACAACCAAAAAAATCCATAAAAATAGAAACTTTTTTTTTTTTGGTACTGGAGATTGAACTTAGGGGCACTCGACCACTGAGCCACATCCCCAGCCCTACTTTGTGTTTTATTTAGAGACAAGGTCTCACTTAGTTGCTTAGCACCTTGCCCTTGCTGAGGCTGGCTTTGAACTCGTGATTCTCCTGTCTCAGCCTCCCTAAGTGCTGGGATTACAGGCGTGTCCCACTGCGCCCGGCTGAAAACTTTTTTTTTTTGCACTGAAGCTTTGAACCTCGAGCCTGGTGAATGCTAACACATACACTCTACCATGGAACTACACCCTCAGTCCCTCTAATTTTCTTTTTAAATCACTGTATCTTCAGCACTGAAATACAACAACCACTTCCAATAGTTATTCAGTTTATTTGTTGAATGAATGTTGACTGAATAAGCAGAAGATAAGTAAAATTTTAGAGTCATCTCTCTAGGCAAATTTCCCCTAAATTTCATCAGAGAGCAGCTGAATCAAACTAAGGAGTCAGGCAAACAACCCCGCCTGGAATCAGCCCTTGTTTATCCTTTGGATTCCATGGACTGCTCTCTGGCCATTAAGATGGGAGAGGACAGTTGACTCTGGCAGAATCTGCAAGCCTTTGGCATGTACACATCTTTTAGGTCACCAGAAATAACTTGGCAATGCATGCATGCGCGCACGCGTGTTAAGACGAAAGGATGAGGAAAAATGAGTTTTATTGATGAGACTACTGAGCAGATAGTTTTTAGAGGTGGTTACCACTTAGGCAGGGAGACCTCAGAGGCTGGGTTCACCATTGTTGTAATCAGACCTGCCCTCCTAGACTTCTTCCAATCTTAACAAGCCTCCTCACTCCCACCACAGTGGTATGAAGAAAGTATTTGCCTGTGAGTTTCTAATTTGGGGGAATTACTGCAATATGCTATGTCCCTGGTGAGACGTCCCCTGACTTCTTTCTTAGTATTTGTTTACTTCCTCCTTAAAAGTCACGATCTTCCAGAAAGGAGTTGGCACCATGCCATCTCTACGGTCATTGTGGAAGGAGGGGGCTCTGTAAGCACCCACTGAACTGCCCCCATTCTTGGAGGTGGTGCAGTCCCATGTCTTCCACCCCAGGGAGCAGGACCTGGGTGTGTCCAGAGCCAAGGACTGATCCTATTAGCTAGCCTGCGTTGGTGCCAGGATTCAAACCCAGGGTTTCCTGCTTTTTGGTCCAATGTTTGAGCCATCTTTCTTGCTTGCCTCAGCCATTAGATAGGAATTTTGTTTTGTTTCTTAATTTCTTAGAATCTCAGTTATGAGTCACTTTCTTTCAAAGAAGATTCTGAAAACTGAAAGGCTAGTAGTCTCCACGTGGCACCAGGGTACAGTGAGAGCTTTCCACACCTTCTGTCTCACCCAGGCAGCTCAGCCCCATCCACAGGCAGTTGCCTATGACTCTGAGGTCACAAAAGCACAGGCCTGTGTTAGTTAACTATTACTGCACATCAAACCAGCTCAAACTCCATGGCTTAAAACAACCATAATGTGCCAGGCACTGTGGTACATGCCTGTAATCCCAGAGGCTTGGGAGGCTGAGGCCCTAGGCAACTCAGTGAGACCCTGTCTCTAAATAAAATACAAAAAAGGGCTGAGGCTGTGACTCAGTGGTTAAGTGCTCCTGAGTTCAATCTCCAATACCAAAAAAAAAAGAGAGAGAGAGAAAAAGATAAACAAAAATTAGCTTCAATGTATTATCTATCCTAAGTTTGTGGGCTGACCGGGCAGCTCTTCTGCGGGTCATGACTGGACTAATCCATGTCACTGCATTCAACTGACTGGTTGCCTGGGAGAGCTGGGGCTTCTGTCTCCAATGGTTATTCATTCTCACAGGCTAGGCTGGCTTCTGTATGTGATGGCTGGGTTCCAAGAGGATGAGAGAAGAGGGTGCAAGGCCTTGTGGCCAGTGCTGCGAAGTCATATGGTATCACTTCTACCATGTTCTATTATCCAGAATAGGTCCCAAATTGAGGGCCAGCCTAGATTCAATGGCTCCATCTCCTAATGGAAGGGGCAGAAAAGATTATGGGTCATATTTAATCTGTTGCAGGTTAATAGGCAGAAGATCTCAAGGAGTGGAGCAGGCCAGTGCTGAGACTGGAGGGACTAGACAGCATCACCTCCAACCAAGTAACACCTAGGTTTGGTGTAGTACAATCTTCTACCTTTTCAAAAGATGATGGAAATCTGGATTTTTAAAAATACATTGGTAGACTTTATTTTTTAGGGCAGTCTTAGGCTTACAGAAAAATCATTGCCAAATCAGTTTCCATATAACTCTCTCCCTCACCCCACATTTCCCACCAATTATTAACATCTTGCATTAGCATGGAACATTTATTACAACTGATGAACAAATATTAATACAGTATTATTAACTAAAGACCACAGTTTATATTAGGACTCACTCTTCATATTCTATGGGTTTTGACAAATGGATGTCTTGTATCTCCTATTATGGTACCATGTGGAATAGTTTCACAACCCTAAAAATGCCCTGTACCCTAAACATTCACTGCATTTTCCCTCCCTCTGAATCTTTGGCAACCACCGATCTTTTTACTGATGCCATAGTTTCTCATTTTTTAGAAAGTCATATAGCTGGCATCATACCTTATTACAGTCTTTCCAGACAGTTTTCTTTCATTTAGCAACATGCATTTAAGGTTCATGTTTTTTCATGACTTGATAGTTCTTTTTAAGACTGAATAGTATTCCACTGTCTGAATATACCACAGCTTATCCATTCATACCTGCTGATGAACATCTGGATTGCTATCCATTTTTGTCAGTTATGAATAAAGCTGCTAAAAAAAATCCGTGTGGATGTTTGTGGATATAAATATTTTCAAATCATCTGGGTAAATGCCATGCTTGCAAGATTGTGTGGTATAAGTATGTTTAACTTTGTAATAAACTACCAAATCATCTACCAAAATGACTCTACCACTTTGCATTCCCACCAGTAATGGGCGAGAGTTCCTGTGGTTCCACATCCTCGCCAACACTGTGTGGTGTCAGTGTTCTGGGATTCTGGCTAGTCGAACAGCCATGCTGTAATGTTCACTTCCCTTGTGGTATCTGATGCAGAGCATCTTTTCATATGCACATTTGCCATATGAACATCTTTGGTGAGGTATCTGTTCAGATTCCCACCCATATTTTAATTATGTAGTTTATTTACTAATTTCTGAGTTAATTAAAGAGTTCTTTGTATTTCTTGGATACCAGTCCTTTATCAGATATGAGTTTTGCAAATATTTTCTCCCCATCTGTGGTTTATCTTTTCATTATCTCACCAGTGTCTTTCACAGGGTAGAAGTTTTGGGTTTAAGTGAAGGCCAATTTCACAATTTTTTTCTTTCACCAAAAAGTCATACTCACACCCAAGGCCATGAAGGTTCCCTCCTGTTATCTTCTACAAGTTTAATAGTTTTGATTTTCACATTTAAATCTACGATCCACTTGGAGTTGATTTGGGTGAAAGGTGTAAGGTCTTCATCCAGATTCATGTTTTTGCATGTGAATGTCCAGTTGTTCCAGCAGGAAATCTGGATTTTTATATGAAGTCTCCTGATTTTCAAGGTTGATTTAAGTGTTTGTTGTTGTTTGTTGGTAGTGGCAGGGGAGCAACTACAACTCCCTTCCCCTAACATACATGATTTTAGAGCGTATTTATCCATCCTGGATCATCTCGATTCCCCTTTCCTGGAATGCTCCTTCACTTATCCATCTAAATCTTTCTTAATGTCCACCTCATACTTCATCTACCTTACCTTTCCCAATACTCTGACCTGGTACATGTGCTCACAGATATTCAGTTAATTAAACTTTTTTTTTTTTTTTCTTTTTTCTTTTGGTAGTGGAGACTGAACCCCAGAGCATTGTATCTTTAAGCTACATCCTCAGCCCTTGTTTTTTATTTTGACACAGGGTCTCACTAAGTTTCCAAGGCTGGTCTCTAGTGATCTTCCTGCCTCAGCCTCCCAAGGAGCTGGGATTATAGACATGTACCAGTATGCCTGGTGACAGTGAGCTCTACATACTTATAAGCTATAGAAGTCCCATCTCACATTGTCATATGCCATTGTGTTTTCTCCTTAGTCAATTGTAAACTCAGAAAGGAAAGAATTAGTCAGCTCTTTCGCTGCTGTGACTGAAAGATCCAAACAGAACAACTGTAGAGGAGGTCAAGTTTATTTGAGGGCTCACGGTTTCAGAGGTCTCAGTCCATAGGCAGCCAGGTCCATTCCTGGGGGCTCAAGATGAGGCTGAATATCATGGTGGAAGAGTATGAGAGAGGGAAATAGCATGGTGATCAGGAAGGAGAGAGAGGGCCTCCACTCTCCAGATACAAAATATATATCCCATAGCTATACCTCCAGTGAACCACTCCAGCCACACCCCACCTGCCTCCAGTCACTACTCAGTTAATCCCATCAGGGGGTTAATTCGTTAATTCACTGATTAGATTAAGGCTATAACTCAATCATGTCTCCTTCAAACCTTATTGCACTGTCTCTCACGTGAGCTTTTGGGGGACACCTCATATTCAAACCATAACTAGAATTTTCCTTAGCACAGCTTAGCACAGATCTGGTCACAAAATAGATTTAGCAAGATTTGCTGATGATTTCAGACCAGCTGGACTTTCAACTGGTACTGGTTTTTCAACTGTCCTTTGATTTTTAGGAATCTAGCAGAAAACTTGCCAAAGATTTGAACACAGCAGCCTTGCCCTGGTCTGGGCAGAATGATGGCAACACTATTTTTTTTTTTTTTTTTTTTTAGTTGTAGATGGACACAATGCCTTTATTTTGTTTACTTATTTTTATGTGGTGTTGAGGATCGAATCCAGTGCCTCACACATGCTAGGCAAGCGCTTTACCACTGAGCCACAATCTCAGCCTGACAACACTAATTTTGATGTCTGATTTAGCTTTATGTTCATGTAAACAACAGGGTGCTAATCTCCTTGGAGAACTAGGAAAGGTTTACCAAAGACACAGAAAAACGTATTATTGGAGGCACCAAAGTACATTGAGTAATGAATGTTTCCTTCATTATGATTTTTACATGGTCATGATGATC
Organism: Geosciurus inauris; assembly: GCA_004024805.1. Lineage (NCBI taxonomy): Eukaryota > Metazoa > Chordata > Mammalia > Rodentia > Sciuridae > Geosciurus > Geosciurus inauris. The sequence goes on from PVHX01001697.1 coordinate 154,286, forward strand.
ATCCAGTTCACTGTGAAAATGAATAAATGAAATAAAAAGAACAAACAGTTTCCTGGTGACTGGTTCCCACCGTATGCCTAAATAATAGCCAAGCTAATGGTAATCCTCTGTCTCTGCCTTTGTTTTTTTGTTTCCATCTGCATCAAGTACTCTCATTCAAGGATCTGTATATATCTCTAACTGAACAACAATGGAGGGAGTGCAGGGTTCCGGATCTGAGGTCTTGGTTGGCTCTGACTGAGCCTGGTCACCATGGCACAGTGTGCCGACAGACTTCTCAGAATTAATTTACTCAGGGAAAGTACCATGGCTTCCATTTGCCAGGACTGCCTAATTTCCATTCATGGTCCATCCAGGCAAACCCCAGGCAGAAGGGGAGGCAAGAACCCAGAACATGCCCTGGGTTTGAGTGACAGCTGGTGAACCTGTTTACTGAGCTCACAGGGGCTTTGGCATGGCACCCCCCTCAGGGACCAGGCAAATGCTAACACCAGCACTGGCACTGCTTCTATCTCAAGAACAGCCTCCCCTGGCCTCAGGAAGCACAGAAACTCACTCAGCAGGGAGACAGAAGTCTTGCTGGAAACACATCTACATGCCTACCTCCAATCCTCCTTCAAAGACAAACAAATAGAACTATTTCTGGTATCACCCTCCCTTCCTAGGAAAAACTCCCAAACCTACACAAGGCAGGGAATGGTCCACCTGGATGGTTTGAAGTTGGCTGAGTGATCTCCAGTAGATACCTTAATACATTAAAAATCCCAAGGCTCCTCCTCTAGGACCTGTTTAAAAGACATATTCCCCCTTTCACTTAGCTGCCTAAACAATCTCTCAGTACACGCTGTACTCAGTGGTGACTCAGGAGCCCTCAGCCACCAGCTGCTAAAAACAAAGATTAAAGACCACTAGTTGGTATTGGTTGGCTAAAGTCAGAGGGTGTTAAGCAACCTGGGTGAGAAGTTCAACTTTGCTCATGCAGAGCAACAAATAACTTTAGCAACTGCTAGGTATAGAAATGTAAACCAAATGGAGGAAAAGAAAAAGAAAGAAAGAAGGGAAGAAAATAGAATTTTCTCTAAGTCTAGGAAATCAGGTATAGGAAAGCTGAGAAAGCATGTAGAAAAGCTGGGCGGTTCCTCAGCAAGTCCAGTCATAGAGAACCAGAAGAAACCAACTGCCTAGAAGATGGACAGATTCAACAATTTTAAGCTCTTGAGGCACTGATCCACAAACACACACCAAATAATGGGCCAGGAAACAAACTTCCTGAATGTCCATACAATGTAAAGCTGCCAACGACTAAAAAGAGAACTGAATTTCTTAAAGATTTTATCTTTCACGGTAGTTACCTTTCCATTATAAGTACCTCTTACGTCCATTTTGGAGTCATCTTTTCTCCCAAACATTTAATATCCCTTAGTCTCTTCTAAGGCAAAAATTGATTAGACCCATTTTACAGATCTGTAAATATCTTAAAAAGCTGGAACCTCAGGGTGCTTTCATGCAATCACAGCACACAGAGGGTCAGGAGAAGGCTGCTGACACTCTGGTGTCTCACCCGAGTGTTGGTGTCTCTCCAAGTGAAACAACTGCCTGGAGACAATCTGTGGCTGAGCCTCAAATTATTTTCACTAGAGAAAGGCAAAGTCAACTCTGTTTTTCCTGACTTTTGTACAGCTGTAGCCTGAGAGTCCAGCTGTTCTGGTCATGGCCTCACATTCTTTCTGCAAAGGCTCTAGCTAACAAGATTTATGGGATGGTCTGGAGAATCATGCTAAGCAATGCTGGATGAAGTCACAGGGGAGAAGTTTCTGGATCTAGTAGAATAGTTTCTGTGGGGGATTAGACAATCAGTCCTCAAACTGCCTGTCTTGGCTATAGTTCTTAAGGCCCAAAATGAAGCAAAAAGGGGCTCTTTTATAGTCTCTGGTGAAAGATCACAGTTATGCTAAGGTTTGAGTATGTGAAGACACGAAGGGTAACTGGGGGCTCTTCCTTTCTGAAAGTGGGCACAGAGGAAGCACTGAAGATTTCCAACATAGGGGAAGGGAAACTGAGACAACATGAATGAAACAGACTTGGCTATTGATCTACAGAGCTACTACAGTCCCTGGATATTTATGAAACTAAATGAAATTGCTTTTCATGCCCAGCAGCCAGCACAGGCAATAGCCATCACCAAAGCCATCTCAGCAGGACAGTAAATCAAAGTTCACCAAGGCCAAGAAGCAGTATGTTAAGAGTAATGACTCCCCTTTGAGATGATGATACTTAAAACAATCCAACAAACCAGCCAACCTCCAAGTTCAGGGAAAAGGTTTAAATCATGTTCATGGGGCTATAGCCCAAAGTCAAGTGGGACCAGAGAGTAGATTCTGGCAGAATAGCAGACTGGGGCCCTGGTGTAGCAGGTGGGTGGAAATCATACTTACAGTGAGTTGGGCCGGGTGGGCTTGACCACATCCAGGTCTGGGTCACTGGAGTTCATGTTAGGCTGTAAGCTGCTGCTGGAATTAAGGACACTGTTGGCATTTGATGAGACAGATTCCAAACTGGAGTTGATCATGCTGTTCCTTTGTTCCTCTGCAGGGAAAAATACCACAAGCTCCATGTTAATACTGTATAGGGAGAGTCTATTTCTACATAAAACAAAAACTGAGATTCTGGAAGCTTTAAAAAAGGACAAGGAATGGGCTAAAAATTAAAGGTGAAATGGGAAGAATCAAAGGAAATTATGATATGAAATCTTAGAGCAAAATCCCTTCCTCATCTTAACAAGATATGCCTTTAATGTGAGCCAGGCTTTTTCTTTTTTCTTTTTGGTACTGGAGATTGAACTCAGGGGCACTCGACCACTGAGCCACATCCCCAGCCCTATTTTGTGTTTTATGTAGAGACAGGGTCTCACTGAGTTGCTTAGCGCCTCGCCGTTGCTGAGGCTGGCTTTGAACTCGTGATTCTCCTGTCTCAGCCTCCCTAAGTGCTGAGATTACAGGCTTGCGCTACCGCACCCGGGTAGCCAGGCTTTTTTGTAAGAGTGGTTCTGCCATGGCACCAGAAACTGTGTCTTCTTTTAACTAGTGGACCCCTTGCATCCAGACAGATGCCCTTGGCTTCACTGACTTGCCTTTTATCTCACACTCTGGCCTCTAATGTTGAACAGGCCATGTCCTACCTGCATTTCTACAGTAGCTCCCTATAGAATATCTACTATTTGACTACCAGTTCACTTATGACTCAGCGGGTCTAAATTCCTGACCCCACCCCAGACACATCCTTCTGGATTGCCTCCAGCTCCACATATTTGATGTTTAACTGGGAGTTAATTCTTCTTATATCGGGCTGTAAGAGGCTACACAGTACAGTAATCTGCATACAACCAACAAAAAGCTCAGTCCATGATCCAAGCAGTCACAGTCATGCTTGGAGAATGGGACCAACCCAGGAGACAGGAAACCTGCATTCTCTTCAAGAACCCATCTCTGGTGGTTATGTGGCCTCAGGCAATTTCCATTTGATTCAGATTCTTGATTAATGAATCTACAAAATGGGGAGAACAAGAACTGCCTCTCACAGCTCACCAAGCTGTCATGAGGATCAAGTGGGATCATATGCAGGAATGTGTTCTGTAAACTTTAGAATACTGCTCAAAGAAAAGAACTTTCTGTTTCTTCTCATCTTTAAAAACTTGGAACCATGCGTTGAAAAAAACATTTGGGGGCTGATTTAGCTAAATGACACAGGCACCACGGGTATAGCAAAATACAGGATTAGAATGCCATTCTCGTCCTGCAGTCATTACGGATATACCATATGAAATCAACTGATGTTTCTGGCAATTATTTCACTTGTCAAGAAATAATTGTGGGTTAATTCTTAATTCTTACTGGGCCTTTTGGACATGAGTTAGATGCATGCTATATCCCTGAGAGGACAAACTGGAATTATTGACATGGCAACTGACAGGTCAACATTGGAACTCAGATCTCTTTAAGCAATAAAGGGGGTAATGTCATAAGAAATGCTTTCCCCTTTGCAAGTCATGCCATGTCTGTAAAAACAAATTATGCTTATGTAATGAAGTTAGAGTAATTTTCACAATTCTCTCTCTCTCTCTCCCTCTCTTCCTCCCTCCCTCCCTTCAATACCCCTACTGTCTTGGCAAATTCTAAAAGCCCCTAAGAACTGATAAAAGACCCAGGAGGCTACTGATAGGTTCCTGAACTCTTAAGCAGATGTTGATAAAAGTAGATTATTCAATTGATTACTGAGATGTAGAATCATTCATAATTTATGGGCTTAACTTTCAAACAAACAATCAAAAAGAAAGAGAAACCATAAGTTAAATTGAGCAGGAAGGTTAATAGGGCCTGTAAACAGGAACTTGCTACTAGGAAGAGAAACAACTCTCAAATTACATAATTAGGGGATCATTGAGAAAATGGATACACCACCTACCAGTATGAATCAGTATAAGTAAAATTTTCCTTTGCACAAAATACTTATTTCAAGATTCCTAAAGACTGAGAAGAGCTTAAGACCACCATATAAAGAAGGAGAGTGAAGATGACATTTCTGTGACCTTCAACTGGAGACTTTTTCTGCTTCATACACAAGAAGAGGTGAATATTTTGTTAATTTTAATTGAAGAAGTGTGAGGGGCCAAGTTTGCATGACATGATTGTTTGAATTCTTAGGAAAAAGGAGAGAATAAATATAGCTCATGTCTCTCTTGTGATTGTATTCACTTGTCCATGACATGACAGGGTTATGATCCTACACACCAAAAATAATATCATGCTAAAACTATATTATTATTATTATTATTTTGGCAGTACTAGAGATGGAACCCAGGGGCACCCTTACCAATGAGCTACATTTCCAGATCCCCCGCCTTTTTGTGAGACAGGGTCTTACTAAGTTGCAGAGGCTGGCCTCAAACTTGTGATCCTTCTGCCTCAGCCTCTCAAGTTGCTGAGATTAGTGTCCTGCACCACCATGCCTAGCCTTGATAGTACGTTTAAAAAAAATGTTATCAGGATACTTCCCCCCTCCCTATTATTCATTAGAAAAGAGGAATATCTGGGATGAAACCTTCCTCAAATTTCATTTATTCAATGAATGTTTATTGAGAACTTATTGCATAACAAATAGGGTCCCCAGACCCTACCCTCGTCTTTAAATTTTGTTTAGACATATATGTCTTTATCAGCTTGTATGCATTTGTCTATGTCTATCTTCCTTCAGCAGACTATAAGCAACTTAATACAAAGCTTTGAAACCAAAATTGAAAAACAACATTATAAAAAAGGTGTTTTGCTTTATAAAATATCAGAATTCTGATTTTCATAAAATATAATTCTAAAAACTGGATCTAGATAAAAGTTTTTAAGAACATGTTTATTGTTACAGTATTGCAGACGGCGTCTCATGAGCTAATGGAGAAGGCTCCAGCAAATGAAGCACAGTATTTGTCTGAAATAAACCTGCTAGAGAAAGAAGATGGGGTGGAAAATAAGGACTTGACCTGCTATGGACTAGAAAGTCAACAAAATAAAACAACTGATTAAACTTGAACTTTCTAGTATTTCATTTACTGGAGGATGTAGGCATTCTTTTCTTAAGAAATAAATTCTTTTTGAGATTCTCGTTTGATATGGATGTGTTGTATGTATAGACAGAGATGGACAGGTAAGTAGGTAGACTAGGCTGTTTCACAGATGCATAACCTATCACATAACAAAACAACAATAAAATCAAAAGATCATGGAAAGGAGTTATTTGGTCAAGAAGAAAACACAAAAACTACATCATAAAATTTCAAGGCTTTGCAGACAAGACCGTCAAATATACATCCTCAGAGGAAGGCCCTTTATTGGTGTTCCTTGATGGACCACATAACAAGGAAATCCAGAAACCTGGCATTCCTTGCCTACAAGACAACTACAGTGTTTTAGAGATAAGCCTCATTATCTGAGGTCTCATTATAGCTTTCAGGTAGAAGATCTGAGCTGAAACGCTGACAACCTGACTGAGGGTGAGTAGGAAGGAAAAGTTTATTTCAGACTAGTGCAGAGTAAAATCAAAAGCAAACAAAATGTTTCAGTGATTATGGCAATCAATATCAAGACAAATTCTAATTTGGAATAAAATAAGGAATAAAGAGAAAATGATTCAGTGATGTCCCTTAAAATAGGAAGAATTTTTTTTTCCTGTCCTGCAAGTAAATGAGTACCTGCTCCTAATAGAAAAGCACAGGAAGAGGCAGCCTGGAAGACTTCTTTTAAATAAAAATGAACTGAATCCTTCAAATAACGGCGCTGGACTTCCTTAAGTCACTGATGACTCAGTCCAGCTCTGGTATCCTCAATCAGAAGGTACACAGAGGACTGATGGCAATTCCGTTGTTGGAGGAAAAAATTATAGGATGGTGGACTTCAAAGGAAAAACAACAACCAGTTATGAGTCAAATCAACAAGATCAGAAGGAACCATTTAATGACAAAAGGAGAAAGAATGCCCACGACTCAGGAGTGCCCCTGAAGGTCCCAGTCAGTGAGAACGTTTGCCTTCCTCAAATGTATTTGTCAACAAGAATATTTCTTTGTATTAGTTTCAGAAAATAGGAGCCCAGAAACAAGGAAATAATGAAACAAAGCCCCAAACAATTATGCATCAGTAATGTTCCTTTCATGAACATGTATTCTACAGACGTGGGCTTGGTCCTTCAGGAGGCCTGCTACTCAAGGGCAGGCCTGTGCTATTTGGCCACATGGCATCCATTCAAGTCACTGTGAGGTCATCATTTACCATATACTCCTGGTGCCTAGTCCATGTACCACACATACCAAAGCTTCATGAATGGTGATAAGATAAATAATGCATGTAAGGGAATAATCTGCAATCACATTTTATTTGGCTGGAACAGAGGCTTATGTGATTGAATTTTTCAGGTGCTTCACACAGGGACCACTGATGTCCTTGAAACCAAAGTACTGCTTGTCAGTGGGCAGCTTTTTTGTTTTTTGTACAAATCAGGAGTGGAAAAACATGAATATGTAACCAAATCACTGCAACTAAAAAAGGAAAGCCACAGAATAATTTTGGTGATATTGTACTTCTTCTGGGGTTGCCATGGAAATCTGGGAGCTAAGCTACTTTACTTTCCATATTTACCAAGTGACTCCAGCTCACTCTAATGGCAACCCCGTCACACACAGGAGGCAGGATCTGTGTTTATCACAGAACCCACAGATGAGGCCAGGAAAGCACATGCAGAGCCAAGCCAAATTCACACGTCTTGGCAGGCCTGAACATGTCTGGCCCACTGAATACACAAAACTGGAAGGTAAATATAAAACACAGATCTTTGACGTCACTTTGGGGAGTTTTCCCATTGTGCATGCAAGTCTGTAGGAATTCAGGCTAACATATCATCTTTCCCTGATGCCAGAGACTTGAGGTCAAAAAGGAGGGAAAAGGACTATTCTTTCTAAGCAGCTCCTGATGCCTCACAGATCCAAAAGGAAGGAACTCTCTTCCTATGCAAGCGAATGAGGAGAAAGGGGAGTTACCAGGCACCAGGAAGTTTTGCAAAGATGAAGAGTTTTATACAAAAAATAGGACACAGGCAAAAAAATACCTAGATGCTTTCTCGTGCTGTGGCTGGGAGAGGTGTTCTTTCTCCTCCTTGTTAAAGTTTTGCAATGAAGTCCGTAATGTATCATCTTGACAAGACAGGATGATAATAGCATGGCAGCTTAATGAATTTTGCAATAAAAAATGATGAGTGCACAGCAATTTCTCAGTTTACCATCTCTGGGAAACACCCAAATACATGGGAAGCTTAGAAGCTGACTTTCTGAGGCAGCTTTTTTTCCCCTCTATAGTTTTTGCTCCTGATAGTAGTGACATACAAAGCCACAGTAAAATTTGAGGTGGTCTGATTTCATGCTGACTCAGTCTCAGTCTCTATGATAAAAAATAATCTTAAAAAGCAGTTTGGGTGATATGTTTGAGCATATAAAAACACTTCGGGCAATGTTTTTAAAAAATCTTAAAAAGAAGCTTAGGCAATGATGAATGAAACAATTAAGTGGTAAGTGAAAAAAGGTTACATTGTTACATTGTTTTAATCGTACACATAGTACCTGATATTTGACAGGTACTATGACAGTTTGTCTTCAGTACAACCGTCGGTCTCTGATTCTGGTCCTGAGAACTGACGAATGCTCACCCTATGGCGCTTATAATAATCATTTTCTTTGCAAAGGGGAAAAATGCCAATAAAACTGGATTTCACGAGAGTGGGGAAAACACTGTAGCTGGCGTAGGATTGAACTGATTCACAGGAATGAGACTTGCAGGCACAATGGGAGACCTGACCATGAACCACCACTGTTTCAGAAAAACCACAAGGTAGGAGTGAGCCTCTAATTAATGGCTGAGCAGGGAGTTGAATGATAAGTTGAACCGACACTCCACTACTCACAACTTAACCCATTTTCCTACTCGAGAACTTACTTTTAAGTACAGCTGCTTGCCCTTCAACCTAAGAATGCCTGGTGTCTGAGGGAATCCATCTAGACTGCTTACTCTGCTCCTCTCTGGAAGGAAGAAACTATGTACTTATTTATTTTTATATCATGACTCACTGTAAAATGGCTTGCGATAGTAAGCGGAAGGTACAATTAGGGAGTTTTGTTTTTAATAACTTAAAAAGAAGTCAATACATAATAAATGCATATTCTTCTTCAATTTAGAAAATATAGAAAAGCATACACATAAACAAATATCCTGTATGAGCCACCCTCCAGCATTTATTTCGGCATATAAATGTCCAGTTGTTCTGCTCTATGTAGAAATACTTACATATACACACATACACACACTTTTTTCTTTTAAAAAAGAAGGATCAGCTGGGCGCAGTGGCACAAGCCTGTAATCCCAGAGGCTTGGGAGGCTGAGGCAGGAGGATCATGAGTTCAAAGTCAGACTCAGCCAAAGCAAGGTGATAAACAACTCAGTGAGACCCTGTCTCTAAATAAAATACAAAATAGGGCTGGGGGTGTGGCTCACTGGTTGAGTGCCCCTGAGTTCAATCCCTGGTACCCCCACCGACAAAAAGAAAGAAAAAAAGAAAGGAGGATCATTTCACACTAATGCTGCCTTATGTGCTTCCTTCACTTAGTACAGATGCCTGAGATGTGAATCTTACTTACTTATTAACTTATTTACTTGCTTACTGTGATCCTGGGGTTTGAAACGAGGACTCCATGCATGCTACCACTGAGCTACGAGCCCAGGCCCTTCACGTGCTTTTTTTTCCACATAATGATCTATATTGAACTTTTCTCTTGCCATTAGCTTTTCATACATCATTTTAACAGCTACATCAACTATATAGTTTTCAATCACACACATAACCACACAGAACTAAGCCAATAGCCACATTATATCTTCTGCAGCTTGTGTGACAATAGGAACCCATGTGGACAAACATGTTGTCTGCCAAAGCAAACAGGTGTGTCCAGAACGCCCAGGATCTCCAGAGGCAACCTGAGAAATGGCACATGCTACAGCTTTGACTGCTCAGAGAAAGACATGATGTAAGCCTTTGAGTGATGTGAATTCCCATTTTCAAAAAGGAAGACACACATGAGAAGTATGTAAGCTGAATTCTCAATCTCTTGCTAGGCCTGTCTGGGAGAGGGTCCAGGATGCATTAACTGAACTAAAAGAATTAATCAGAGCTATAATCCCAGCAGCTAGTTAACATGATCCATGTGAAACAATGCCCAGGAATCTACTGCCCCCTTCCCCCAATACTGTACAACATATCCCAGGCTGCTGATGTAGTTGTACTCAAGCATCAAATGTACTCTCTCCAGAACAGAGCAACTCAGCATCACCCTCACTGTGGGCCTCGCCCTTGGAATCTGCAGGCTCCAGAGGGAGATTATTTCCTTAGTCAACTCTAAGGTAAAACTATAGCCTGATGAAAATCATTGTAATTGTAGCTAGCTAATAGTTACTAGGTGCGTATTATGTTCTAGGCTGAGTGTCAAATACTTTATATGCACTGGCTCACTTAATAAAGATAATTACCCTCTAGGGCAGCTATTATTAATGATCGATTTTCCAGATGAGAAAACAGAGGCTCAGGAAAGGAAAGTAATGTCTTCCAGGTCTCAGAGCGGGTAGGTGATGGAGATGGCAATAAAACACTCAGTATGACTGCAGGGCCTCCGTTTTCAACCACCATGCCAGCTGCTCCAAACCTCGAAGGGGAGTCAGAGATGGTCTGGTAATGACAGAATACAAGCAACTCTCACTGTCCTCACCTTGCTAAGCCAGCACTTCTCTAACTACAGTGAGCATTGGCATCACCAGGATGCTTTTAAAAATATAGATGCCTGAGCTCCAGCCAAGATCTCTAACTCAGAGTATTGTGGGGAAGAGATGAAGCATCTCTGTTTTAAATAGGCTCCCTACAATCTAATGCACACTTTTGTCCAAGAACCACCATTCCAAGGAACTCATTTCAACCTCTTGGTGTACACACCACAAAATTTGGGACACAGTCACAAATGTCACTCTGCAACTTTTTGGAAGAAATCAAAAGGTGTAAGACCTTCTTGCTGGTTCCTCCAATCCCTCTGGTCTACCTATTACAGTTGTCCTTAAAAAGCATAGCTTGGGGGCTGGGATTGTGGCTCAGTGGTAGAGCGCTTGCCTCGCATGTGTGAGGCACTGGGTTCGATCCTCAGCACCACATAAAAATAAATCAATATTGTGTCCACCTACAACTAAAAAATATTAAAAAAAAAAAAAAAGCATAGCTTGGATGTCAGTACCTTTCACCTACATGTACAGTCCCATTTCTGCTAGATAATATATTTGTGTGGAAACTTGGAGATTAAATAGTAATCTCCTTTGCTACCATCCGTCTGGCAGCACAGTTGAAAAACCACGTTCCATCTGTTTGGAGGTGATCGCAAATGAGACTGTCTTGGCCCAGGATACTAAATCCACTACTGAACGCATAGTACTCTTTGAAGAGTCAGTGCTAGATTTGGAGGGGAGGCAGTCATGTGGCAGCAGCCTGCCAGTTTGCATATTAAGGAACCCATTTAATACGGTTCACTGCCCCCATGGTAGCTCTGAAAGCAGGGACAGATGGCTTTTATTGCTTCTGTAACTCAGCCTAGCAAGGTTTTCACTTCTGTGCCTCAAGAACTGACAGAGGCACCCTTTTGGAGATAACATGGAGATACAGGGATGGGAGTCCTCCTGGGTAACAAATTCTCCCTCTGCCATTCTCTGACTATATGACCACTTACCTTCTCTAGCCTTAGTTTACTTGTGTGTAAAGTGTCAATGAGAACCTACCTAACATCATCTCCTAAGAAGAGATGATGATGAGCTTTAGGAAGTGTTTGGCACATCAAATGAGCTGTCATTATTTTTACTTTTATTGTTGTTATTGAAGGAGGTTCAAACCTAGTTGGCCCTCAGGGTCCTCTATCAAATGTGTCCATTTATCCTTCTACAGTAGCCTCCCAGCTCCTAACAGGCTGATCCCCAACTTAATGAGAGTTTAACCTCCAGGTTCCTGAGTAGAACTGGAGGCATCTTCCTTTGGAAGTAGGTTGGCTTTGTAGACTTGGTCACAACAGCCCGCCTTCACAGAGCCACAGCTTCCCATGGAACTGTCCCATACACTCAGACTGAAAATCTGAATAATGACTGGCTTTGAGTTAGGCTGGGTAGAAATCTACTACTTTATTGTTAGGTGACCTTGAGTACATTATTTGTAAATATAAATAACTATAAATCCTATCATAGTAAATAAAATATAAATTTTATTTTTCTCCAACTAGAAAATACGGACCTCTACCTGTGACACAATTTTAAAGTTTAAATGATGGTGCTATCCACAGTGCCCAGCATGAGAAACTACCTGACAAATTATATAGTCAGATATATTAAATACATATAAACAGAAAACAATTACTATGAGAAAATGTTTTCCCAGTTCCATTTGGGGAAATTATTTTTCCACAGTCCTCTCCTTGTTTTAGAGACAGTCTCTTTCCCTGTCTCCTATGCTATTTACAGAAAGGACTCTCCCCTATACTCCCTCTGTTATATACTACAGACTTCTTTTCTGTCCTTTGGGTCAGAATGAGACCCTCACTTTCTTTGGTATCTTTCTCAGAATCCTTCTAAGAGAACATTCCTTGACCAGCTACAGACACTCTGATATCTAGTCCACTCATCACTAAAACATTTAGTGGTTTCCTGATGATTTTTATGTCTTGCTATGAGATTTTCTAAATCCTGCCTTTTCCCATCATTCCTTTGCTCTTTTCCGAAGTTTTCATGTCGCTACTCCCATTTCATTCTTAGCTCATTTCTACCACACACCGCAGCGTCACATGCCGCTTCGAAACTGACCTAAATCTCTACCCAGCACAGAGCAGGAGAAACCATCTGGCTCCTCATTCTGGAAAGAGACCACTGTCATTGTAAAGACAGCTTTCCCTTTAGGGAAAAGGAAAAAGCCATCTGAGAAGACTCCACGCTCATTCCCATAGGACAAAGAGGAAGAGTCATAGGCAGGTAGGTGCCTGGGCACTCAACTGGTCTACCTATGGAAGACCAGTAGAAGGATTAACTCCTTTGGGAAACAAAGACACATCTGTGAGCATCATCCATTATACCAAATGCTTCTATGAGTCTAGAGTACAGATACAAAGACAGAGGACTGCTTCTATCAAACTTCCAAGGTGACTCTCAGGAGCATCCTCTCTGGAAAAGAGAAGGTAAATGACAATCTGAGGTGACAAGTGTTGGCACAGACTCAATTCAGAGAAAAGAATGGGCTGCAATGTGTACACAGAGCGGGCCACTGTGGAGAGGTGGAGGAAGCTCTAATGAAGATGAACAGCTGGATCTCTCCAAGAAAGGCACCTACGTGAGCTACTCCAGAAGCCTCAGCGCCATTAAGCATCTCAACTGGAGACTGCAGAGGTGGCTGGCCAATGAACACAGAGAGCTTATCAAACTCCAATACTTCAGTGCTTCAGTAAGGAGAAAAAGGAGCATAACTGGACTCAAAAGATACCAGACACACACATGTAAGAGGAAACGAGCTTCTAAAAAGTATGGTATGGCGAGTCTAAAGGTAGAGCAGAGGTATGTGTGCATGTGCTTGTGCCTGTGTGTGAATGTGGCTCCAACAGGGTATTTGCTCCATGGCAAGAACATAAAGAAAGGCAAGGTCACATCAAACCTGCACATGTGTACAACGAACCCCAAGTGCACAACATAATACTGACATGAATGGTGAGTGTCCACAGCTATGTACAGAGCTTCTGACAATATCTGACCCAATTCTAGTCAAGTGGACAAAGGAAACTTGAGTTTGATTTAAATTAAGAGGATAGATTGGAGCCAGTCAAAATTAAGGGGTAGATCTGTGAACTTCAAACTAGGGACATGTTCCACAGGTGTTTTACACTAGCTAATTCTAAGGTGGGATGTGGATGAACATTTTTTTTTCTTAATGGCTACATTTTATTTTAATGAATAGTAGAAAATACAGGGAGATGATAAAATTCATATTTTTAGTGATTTTACATATCAGGATGAGGCCACATAAAGAAATGTATTGCTTTAAATTTTCTTTAAAGTACATGAAACAAATAGTAATCATGAGTTGTGGGATTGTGGACCTAACAGTGAACAGAGATGTATGCCAATGACTGAAGTTGGGGAAGCACTGAGCTCAGTGTGTAAAGAAGCCTTAAGTGAAGAACATCATTCTATATGAACATGCATTTTTTTTCCCACAAATTATTTGCATAATCTTTTTTTTTTTTGGTACCAGGGATTGAACTCAGGGGGACTCAACCACTGAGCCACATCCCCAGCCCTATTTTGTGCTTTATGTAGAGACAGGGTCTCACTGAGTTGCTTAGGGCCTCGCCATTGCTGAGGCTGGCTTTGAACTTGCGATTCTCCTGCCTCAGCCTCCCACAGTGCTGGGATTATAGGCGTGTACCACCACGCCCAGCTTACTTGCACAATCTTTACCTGTACTTTAATTCCAAAGAGTGCTTTTAATAAAGTTCTCTGTCTTTGTCAACAGACCAGACAAAGGGAAGGTGAGAACCGTGTGGAAACTTTTTAGTGCCCATCACCTGCTGGTCTGACAGCAATGGGGACATTGCCACCTGGGAGGTGTGAGCCCAAAGCACCTGCAGCTTGGCCCTGTCTTCCCAGTGCATTGGCTCTCCCTCCTTTGCTATGGTGTTCTCCACATCAGCCTGGATATGACTCCAGTTTCCCAGAGAAACAGGTGTGTTCAAAACAAACTATAAAATACATACACACATTTATACTTATATATACTTTCCCACTGAATACATACGTATACATATGTATATACATACACAGACTTTTCAATCAAAATGTTTTTTTCTCTAAGAAAGAGAGGGAACAAGGCTCCCACCAACATCCAAACACATGGAGAATGCAGCCTGTCTCTGGGCTGTGCTTCCTAGTGCTGGGAGGAAAGCTCTGTCACTTCCCTGTCTCCCAACAGCACTCATGGACGTACCAGCCTGTTCTGGGGCTTAGGCAGGTCTGCTTTCACACATCCTTAACTTTCATCCTCTGCCTTATGTGATAAAATTAATCTTGGACAAAGATCTAATTGATTTTCTCTTCATTTCTGTCCTTCCCGACATGCTCCAGAGTGTGCTTGACAACCTGTTCCAAGGCTGCTTCTGTGCCAGTCTGACCACAAACCCAGCACTATCTTAAGCTCAGGGGAATTGACCAACACTGTCTGGCCTACCCCCATCTGTGCTGTATGTTGCTTTGTAGGAAACCTTAGGTGACCGTGGCTCTCCTGGAAACTTGAGAGGCACAGTACCCTGTAGCCTAATACCTGGATCTTTTAGTACATGGGGGTGAGATCAGTCCTGTTCCACAGTCTTCTTGTTATACACAGAGAGGCCAAGGCCATGTGCATACCATGGAAAGAATGAACCCAGCCAGATACTTAAGAGGAACACCAGCTACTGTTAGGAGGGAAGCCAGTGCCAGGATGGGGTCAAAGTCATCAAAGTGTACATATCCACTGACCTAGAAATGCTTCTAGGAATATATCTTAAGGGAATGATAAATATGAGCAGATTTACATAGAAGAATGATAATAGTAGCTTTATTTATAAAAGCAAAATATTTGTAACAATCCAAATAGTGCAAAATATCAGGATGCAGCCTTCTTATAGGATACTGTGACATCTTGAAATGCAGTGAGAGTAGGGGCCAGGGAAGGTTTGCACTCAGGATTAAGGTTACTTAAGATTACTTTTGAAATGTAGGGATTAAACAACAACAGCAACAACAACAATGACCTATTTTCAAGAAAAGAAAGTGACAGATGCCAATCCATATATGGAACCTTTCCTCTTCAAGACAAAGCCACCACTGTCCTTTCTGCGCCTGTGCTGGACCTCATACAGATCAGCAGCATTAATTACAATAAAACCACTACCCCAACTTCTACTGAGCACAAACTGTGCACCTGACCCTGTTTGAAGCACTTTCATCTGCACAATACCCGTAGGATGCCCAGCAGAGCTGAAGGCCTCTATCCCTACAGTACACCACACAGCTCTCCTATTGCAACAGTGGAGATGAGACTGTCTGTTAGGGCCTGGTACCTGATCATGGCAAAGAATGCAGAAATCCTGAGAAGCCATTACCCCTCTTTTCCAGAAGTGAAGACAGAGACTGAGATGTGACCTGACCTGTCCAGTCACACACAGCGGGGGCAGGGCGGGGGCAGCAGAGGTAGAACTCCAACCCAGGCCACTGGGGGTCACAGCACAAGCCTTCCTCCAGGACACTGCACTGCCTCCTCTGATGCACATTTCTCCATGAAGACAATATTCCTGCTGACTTACCACCATGTGCTCAATGATCTATTTCCCTTACTCTGTTTTGAGCTAAAGACAAGGCCCCGTTTTTACATTCCTGCCTGTGGCAGGTATCACATTAATGACAGCTGCATGTATGAACCAGCCTTGGTATCTGTGTGTGATTAAACAATAACTAATGATGGTAGCAGCCGTTCTCAGTTAATGGTCCTTGCCCTGTTCCAGGCCTTGGACCAGATGTTGAAATGCCTAATTCCACTTAATCTTACTTCTCTAGGAGGGTACTTTCAGCTCTCTTTTACAGGTGAGCAAACTGAGGCTGAGAGAGGTCAAAGGCTTGCCCTCATAGTGAAGCTGGCCCAAGAAGCAGTGCCTCGCTGTAGAGCTGGAGGCCTGCTCTCCCTCGCTGCACCAGTCTCCTCCTACAGAAGCTGAAGGAAGAGAGTAGTTTAAAGGCCTAATTCTTGACCACTACAAAGAACTCAAAAATCCTGGAAGGAAAAATAATTTCACCTGTGGTGATAACAGGTGTGCTATCTGGAACAAAAAGGAATTATTCTCTAATTAATTCATTAATAAGCTCCATGTATTTTTAAATGCCAACTCTACACCAGGCACAGAAGTGAAAGGGCCAGGAGAACCAAGTCCTGCCGTCACAGAGGCACATTCTGGTACACCACATGACTCCCTCTAATGAACATTCAATTACAAACTGAGAAAAGAAAAGGAAATCAATTTTATGGGAGCTGCTAAAGCTAAAGGGGCCAAAGAGGCCAGAGCTGACCTTTCCCTGTGTAGCAGGGAAAAGAGACTCAGGTGTTAGTCCACAGACCTTGTTTTTTTGTTGTTGTTGTTTTTGTTTTTGTTTTGGTACCAGGGATTGAACTCAGGGGGACTCGACCACTGAGCCATATCCCCAACCCTATTTTGTGTTATATATAGAGACAGGGTCTCACTGAGTTGCTTAGCGCCTCATTGTTGCTGAGGCTGGCTTTGAACTCGCGATTCTCCTGTCTCAGCCTCTCTAAGTGCTGGGATTACAGGCCTGCACCACTGTGCCTGGCTCCTGCCTTTCATTCTTGGCAATACTGCTTCCTGTCCTACCAGGGTTACTCGGCAATGGGACCTGGATGGGCATGATGAGGCCCAGTCTTCAAGCAGCCAAAAGGCCAGCAACATACAGAGAGACCAGAGGTGTCCATTCTGTGCAGTGGAAGGCAGCATGGGATGTCCCTGAACACCACGCTGACCCAGAGCAGCAGGGACTCACGTTTTTCTGTTGATTGTGTGGCGTGGAAGAGTGTCAGGGGCCTCTCACTGCAGGATGGGGGCTTAGAGTCACCACTCTTCTTCCGAGACAGGTGCAGCTGGGCATTGGTGAGTGGCACATCAGGCAGGGTGTTAAATATCTGCAAAGGAAGTTTCACAAAAAGGTTACACACTTCTGCAGATTAGGAAGAAAATACAGGCCTGAATCAGTACAACTGAAAGTTTGGTGGTGACTTAAGAGTACACACGAAAGGATCAGAAAGATCATGGATTCCACTGTGAACAGTTCTAGGAGCTGGCATCAGACCCTCTCCTTCCGGAGCTGGTCCCAGAGTTTGGTAACCATTTGCTTCCATTTCTGACTCCTGCCATGAATTTTATAGATCTCCTTTTTGTTCTCTTCTCTGGGGAAAATGGAAAGCAGCTGAGATAAATATAAGCCACTGTCTGATAACAGTGCTTAAAGCCTTTTTAAAAATCTTTATCCAGAACCAAATAATCAAAATCCCTTTACCTTTCTTCATTGGTTCTATTTCCTGGTTCTTAACAACTGTTTCACAACTTTCTTAGAGTGTGAAATATGTATTTAAATAACATTCCAAGAACAACCCAGAGCAGTGTGCCCTCTCCCCTCCTCCTCAACTATCCTCAATGGGAGCATCCTCTCAGCTCAGCAGCCCTGTTAACTGTGAGGCTGAGCTTCTTTTCCTTGCTTAAAAAGTGTGTGTGGGTGTGTGGGGTGGGGGTTACTTTTTTACCCTGAATGAAAGCACAAATATATACTAAAGACAATTTGGAAAATGTAGAGAAGATTCAAGAGAAAAAAAAATCAAGTTTCTTCCAATTGTACTACTTAGAGATAATCACTGTCAGCATTTGGGTTTTACTTCTTTATGAGCTTTTTTCTTTGGAGCTATAATTATCATCATCATCATCATCATCATCACCATCATCCATGGCTAAAAAAATGAGAATAAAATGGTAGACAATGAATTTAATTTCTTAAAAAAAAAAGAAAATGAAGACAAAAATCATCATAACTCTTAACCTTTTCTCTACAGAAAAAGTATTCTAGAATTTACCAATTACAATAGTCAACACTTACACGGTGCTACCATGACTACAGCAGCCATCACTCCCCGCAGGCTCCCTAGCTACCAGTCCCTGCACTCTGTGCATATGCAGCTGGCTTAGTTCTCAGCAACATTCCACATGACAGCTAACATCCTCAGCATTTCATAAAGAACTGAGGCACAGAGGGATATAGTTGCTACAACTATAGATATAATTACAGATGATAACACAGGGTTTTTTTTTTCCAGGTTCTCTTTTAAATTCATATAATAATACTCATTCATCTAATCAGCAAAATTCTTTTGAGCATCTACTTTACACTAGGCACTCTGGGCATAACAGTGAATTAGACAAATATGTTTCCTGTGGTTACAGACTTTGGTTTCTAGCAACTGTGATTTACTAAGTATTTGCCACACCAGGCACTAGGTTAAGTACTTTGTATGAATTTTCATTTAATGCTAAACACACTTTCCCATAATGGAGATTATATTCTTTACACAGGTTTATAACCCACACATTTCATCTAACGTTATATTGCAGCATTTCCTTTCATTAAAACAAAATCTTCAGACATGATTCCTGATGGTTACAGAACCTCCTAACTCACTGAGTTATCAAAATTTATTGATCCATTGAATACCATCTCTTACTCTGAAGTAAGTCTCCTTCTGAATTTTTTTTTCTTTATAACAGTAATGAGTCACAAGTGGTGAATGCCCCCGGCTTCACCTATGGGTGGCCCTAGATACCCCAGAATCTTTATTTTGTGTGTGCATTTAAAAGAAAAATTCAAAAGCTGATATATAGAAAGCAAAGTCATAAGAATTATAAGAATTTCAGACCAAACAGCTGCTCTCCCTGAGTTGGCAGGTCCTTGGGCTCCAATGATACCAGCCAGCTGGTTAAGTCAGTCTTGCTCCCAAACACAGCTGTCTGAAGGCAGTATTATCCTATCTTCCCTAGGGGACCGAAAATTTGCAGCAAGACAAACTGAATCAGTACACAGAGCCGAGATAAAATGGGGCGAGGGGTAAGAAGAAAGAGAAGGAGACTTAAAGCAAAATACACTTGCTTCCAGAGCAGTCAGAACCCTGAATAACAAGTTACCAGCACTATACATCTCCAGTCTCTTTTTGAGTTTCTACGATGGAAGACAAGGAAAAGGCTATGGTTGTTGTTGAGCTCCAGGACTGCAACATCTAAGATTTCTCCCCTCTTGACCTTGTTCCCCAAACAATGGTGAGCCATGGCTGCTCTTAGGTGACATCCTAACTGTGCATTTTAAAATGGCTCCCACACATGCCTGTGTGCATCTGCCAAGCACTGTGCTAGGTGTTTCGTGTGACTCATCCCCAAGCTGTGGGTCAGCTCAATATAGTACCAAGAATGACTGTTTCAGTGAGGGATCTCCTGACCTTCCAGCCAGCTAAGCAAGAGAGGGGACCTGGAGTGGAAACCCAGGTTCTCTCCAGCTAATCTTCATATAGAAGCTGGTGGCCCCAAACCCACCAGAAAGGATTTCAACAGACCATGGTATTTCTTGGTACCCTTCTGCCTCTGGCCTAAGGTAGAGCACCTTCAGCAATCTCTAACTAAGAGCATTTGAAAACTAATTCAAGTTGGGCATGGTGGCCCATACTTGTAATCCCAGCAGCCTGGGAGGCTGAAGCGGGAGGATCACAAGTTCAAAGCCAGCCTCAGCAATTCAGTGAGGCTCTAAGTGAGATTCTGCCTCAAAATAAAACATTTTTTAAGAAGGGTTCAATCCCTGGTACAAAAGAAAAGAAAACGGATTCAGATTTAGTGATATGCCTGGTTCTCATACCCACCCTCACCTTCTTTACCTCTGGCCTCTAGATTTTGTCTCTCTTTTCCTAATGAGTTACTGTGAATGAGATCGTCATCTAACTACATATGAAAGCAAAGATAATGTGTATCTTTTAAACTTTCAACTGTCAGTAAAGATGAGAGTGTTTATACTCTTTCCTAAGACTCATAGTAAATGTCGGAGAAACAAAGAAGAGTGAGTTGCAAGAAATGACCATGGATTTAGACAGAAGTATGAAAAATTGCTTTCAAAACAATATTCATACAGAGCACAGCAGGAAGAACACGAGAACACATGAGGGGGAATTTCACTCTGCTCACTGGCCACTTTCTTTTTTTTTTTTTTTTTTAAATATTTTGTTTTGTTGTAGATGAACACAATATCTTTATTTATTTTATGTGGTGCTGAGGATCGAACCCAGTGCCTCACGTATGCGAGGCAAGCGCTCAACCGCTGAGCAATAGCCTCAGCCCCACTGGCCACTTTCTTTAGAAGTTATTTGAGCATAACAGAATCAGCTCTAGGAGGGAATTTTCACCGTGGGTGAGAGCTACAGTTCCAAAGGCTAGTTCTCTGGGTCTCACTGTGAGCTAGGCACAGGCTTCTGAGAGTCCATGAGGCTCTTCCAAGGATCAAATGCAATGATGTGCAAGCAGGCGCACAGCAAAACATATAGTGCAAGGCAGGGGCCTGTCATCGTCATCATATTACACACTATCCAAGGTACAAGGGCTTCTTTGTAAATTAGACCAAATTAGAACAAGTGACACGATGTTCATTAAAGAGTCTGGGCAATCGTTCCCCAAGTTGCTGTTTCTTGTTTAACTCTGAAACATGACACATGCAAGGTGATCTTCTGGCCACCATCTAGCCAGGACCAGGGTTTGCCCCTGTGCTAAAAGTCCAAGTTGGAATTCTGAAGAGGATCTGAATTATTCACGTTTTGTTGGTTGTTCCAATCCTATTTCATTTAGAAGAGATGATTTCAAGATAATCAAATGAAGTTTTCTCCAGGCTGTCAAGAAGCATCTATACAAATGACCTGCTAAACAGTGGAAACAGGAGCTCATGTGATCTATGCGCAATGGATTTATGGAGCTTTACCATTTGGCTAGAACAATCTCTTCATTTCACACAGACTTTCCAAATTAACACAAAAAGGAGAGATTTATTCTATGCCCTAAGTGTCTTGCTAATACTGGCCAATTTACGAACTAATTCTGACTTAGTCAGGAATGCCTTAGAGATGAAAGTCAGGAAGACTATAAGCCTTCTGGAAGCTACTAGAGAATAAAATTATAAAATAAAAAAATAACTCTGGGTAACCCTTCCAAGTATACCCAATTTCAAGCTTCCTATAAGCGGAATTAACATACCCCCAAACACCAAGCTACTGTTTTCCCTTCAACCACACAGGATACAGTCAGGGTTGTTTTGGTCCCTGCAGTCACACTCAGCTGAGTCCTGGGTCTGCTGCTCACTCTGTGGGCAATGCCAGGATCTACACTGACCCTACTTACCATCACTGACATCAATGGCATTGCCACAGCACCATATAAAAAAGACAGGGAGAGAATTCAGAGGATTTACATAGGTGGAAGGCAAACATACTTTGGAGCTAGGTGGACTGGTTCAAATCCTGGCTTTGCCACCTATTAGTTGTATGATCTTAGTGAAGGTCTTTAACCTGGCTGAGCCTGTTTTGCTTGTGCAAATGGGGATCTAACATCTGCCTTGCAGAGCTCTCAAGAAGAAAATGCACATAAATACAACATCTGACAAAGAGCAGGCTGGAGGTGGTGTTAGTGTAAATGACAGTAAAAATAATCAAAATTTGTTGAGTGCTTACTATGCAAGATTATTTACTTAGATTATCTGACTTAATAACTCTAGAAGGGAGGTACTATTATTCGTGCCATTTTGTAGATGAGGAAAAAGATCCACTGAGATTAAACTCATTTGGCCAAGGTCACAGAGATAAGGAGTAAAACGGAACAGGAAACTAGATAGCTCTAGTGTCTTAGTCACTTGTGGTCTTTATACCTATTATTAATTTGAGAGAGGCCAAAATGAAAAAATTTAAGTTTGGGAATCTGACATATCTGATTTTAGTCATTTACCAGTCCTGTGACCTTGAGTAAATTATGTAACTCTCTGACCTTCAGCTTCCTCCTCTGTAAAAAGCCTCAGGAGTAAAGTGAGGACTGAACACCTAACAGTTTGGCCCTCGCTGTTCAAAAGGCATTATTGTATTCAATAAAAAAAAGGAGACATATAAAGAATAAGAAGGGAAATAACGAGATTCAAAATGAATTATTTGTAGTCAGGACACAAGGATTTAATTTATAAGCATAAATTTAATTACTGCTCTTTGCAAAACATTGATTTTAACTGCCTACAGCAATGTTAGAATTTTGCTGTTCTTTTTCCCTTGTGTTGTCTACAATATTTGTTTCTCTGGTCCCCCTCTCGCCTATCTTGATGTTATAGAGCATTGACACTTGTGGAATTTGTTCCGCTGCGTCACATACACATTTTTACACCTTTTCCAATCTCATCTGTCATGCGCTCCTGCAATTTACAAGGATTAGGAGTCTCCCTGTAATGTGTACGCTGTACTCTTTGTTATGTGCTGTGATTTTTATGGGAGGAAAATTAGGTCATGATGAAGAGCTCCTGGTCTATAACTGCAAAGTAGCTCTGAGATAATAAATTACCAGTGGAGGCCTGGAGATTACAATTCAAAATGAAAACATATACACAGGAAAAGGGATGGAGCATTTTCTTGAAACACAAATACATCAGGGTCCCCTGTAATCTGAGGCTGGCTTGCTAGATCTGAAGAGTATCTGCCCAAGGAATGGAGGGCTAGGGTTACTGAGCACAGCTCATGGCTCACGCCTCCTGACAGCACTGCATAGGCAGGAGGAGCCATAAACCCACATCTTTACACTGGAGAACCAGGCAAGCCTTGGCAGGGCTCATATGCTGCAAGCGCAAAGGAGCCAAATTCAGAGGCTGCAACTGCAGAGAGGTTTTTTAAGGACAGCTGGAAGTCCTATGTCCTGTTGATATCAGCATTTTGGCAGAGGGATCAACAATTTGGAAAGCAGTTTGGGGAATTTTATTAAAAATCTCTCAAAAGGAACCAATTACACTTGGTAACTGAGGGTATATATAGATGGCTGTGATTTTCCATATCTCCAGAAGATTCTATTTCCTGTTATCTTTGCTGAGAGAGAGGAAAAGACTAAAACACAACAACTAACTCCATTCCTATTCAAACAACATTAAAGTAGCTTCCCAGACTGGCATGGTGGCTCAGGTTTGTAATCCCAGTGACTTGGGAGGCTGAGGCAGGAGGATATAAGGTCAAAGCCAGCCTCAGCAACTTAGTGAGGCGCTAAGCAACTCAGGAAGACCTTGTCTTAAAAACTAAAAAGGGCTGGGGATGTGGCTCAGTGGTTAAGCATTCTTGGGTTTAATCCCTGCTACCAAAACAAACAAAATAAAACAAAACATTAAATAAAGGAGCTTTCCAATTCGGACAATCACTCCTTTCTCTGGGGCCTGTTAGGGGGAATGCATGAGTTCAGATCCACAGACTTATTATATTAATGAAGAGTATCTTATACAGCACTTGCCACTAAAAGAAGAAAATGCTCTATGGCAGGAGCATTCCTGCCCAGCACACAAGTAAATCATGATTGCTTCTGAATCTAACAAGGACAGGACGAAAGGGCTGGGGCTGTGGCTCAGGGGTAGAGCGCTTGCCTAGCATGCGTGAGGCCCTGGGTTCGATCCTCAGCACCACATATAAATAATAAATGAATAAAATAAAGATCCATCAACAACTAAAAAAATTAAAAAAAAAAAAAAAAAGGACAGGATGAAAAAGAGTGTCAGGAAAAATTTCAGAGCATCCAGGCATACCTTACTATTATTATTTTATTAAGTTTTCATATCAACTAGTATTAAATATTAAGGAAATGAAATACACTGCCAAATACCTATCAGTTGCCAAATTAATTACATATAGATGTACATTATATGCACAAAGTCCAACACTGGTCAATGGATGTCAATGCCACCAATATTTTGTTAAGTGCAGATCAAGGCAGTTTCTTGATATGGTTGTTCTTCCTAGACATCCAAAAATTTCAAAGTCATTGGCAAGTAAACCTTCAAAAAAAAAAAAACCTTACAAGAGATTGCAGAATTTTTAGGTTTGGGGATATCTTGGTCAACAACAATGCTTAATACTTTGTTTTGTTTTAAAATCTTAACTAGAAGCATATAAATGTCCTCTACAATCCCAAGAAGTTGCCTATTTTAACACTCACAGAAATAAGCTATACATTTGGGGAAAAGATTCTGCCCACATAGAAATGGCAATTTTAAATAGCAGACTATTGTCCTAAGATAAGCATGGTAAGAGTCAAAATCTTTGCCCTTTGAGCTTTCAACTCAAACTTGACTATAGATAAAAAGTCATACTCTCAAGTCTCTTCTTTAGAAGGGACTTATAATCCAAGCAGAGTTACAAAGACCAGGTTATAGAGTCATTGATGGAAATGATGCTGTGAGTGAGTATAGTCAGGTCTTGTTATTATTTAACAAGTTATTTTGATGCCAACGATCAAAGTATAATTTGGTTCAGCTTCCAGGGATGTTTTTCTAAAGTACTGAAGTAATCATTTGGATGACTGAAAAAATCTACTGTACTTGGAAGCTCTGAGAGCTCCCAGTTTTCAGGAGTAAATTAAAAAAAAAAAATTTTTTTTTTGTTGTTATTGTAGATGGACAGCATGCCTTTATTTTTTTATTTTTTTATTTATTTTTTAAATGTGGTGCTGAGGATCGAATCCAGTATCACACATACTAGGCAAGTGCGCTGCCACTGAGCTATACCCCAGCCCCTTCAGGAGTAAATTTGACCCTTTTTCCATAGCTTTCCAAGACTCTTGACAAATGGGCTGAATCCAGCCACGTGACACCATCTGTCTCTACCTGCTAAAATTCAGCCCACAGCCCTCTCACAAACGCATCATTTTAACATTTACAACTTGATTAATGTTCTCTTGGAAAGCTGTTGCTCCTGTCTCTACTCTTCCTCTGCCTACAAAACTTCCATTTGTCAGTCAGAGCCCGATACCAGCAGAATTAAATTATGTCTGCTCAATGGTGCCATCACACTTTATTTATCTTCCTGGATATCATTTTAGCACATGGTATAATGGTTAGTTATATCCTGATAAAATAGGAGTGTCTATCTTATTTAGCTCTGGTCAATAGCCAATACCCAATACATGTTTATTGCATTAAATAGAGGTGAACAAGAGTGGAATTCTATAGCATGGGTTCTAAAGTGGTCCTCAGTTCAACACTAGTTCTCCTAACAAGCTGCTGCTTAATAGCTCTGTACTTCAGACTCCATTTGTAAAACAGAGCTGAAAATATTGACCGTATATGAAAGTAAATGAGATGGTAAAGCGGCTTAGCACAGTATCTTGTGTGCAATAGCTGTAAGTGAAAGTTTTAACTATTACTATTACAATTATTACTTTAGATTATGTTTGTTAATAAGATCTACCAGCTTCAACTGAATAAATAAATCAGTCTGTATTACCAACATGGGAAAAGAAAAATTACCACGAGCCCCCAAATAATACTATATCTCTTGGCTTTTTCCTTACTACCTCTTTCCACATTGGAATATTTATTTCCTAAAACTGTGCAAACACCATTCCTCCAGGGTCCCTTAGGGGAGGGGGCTCTTGGTGGAAGAGGCTCAGCAGGGCTGTTTCCACATGCACAGGTACCATCTGCAGGGTATATGGGTGTGCCAGGGACAATATAAAGAAGCTCGTCTGCATTTTTAAGCCTTAGGTTGAATGCCTTGTGTTAACCCTTAGTAAACAAGTAAAGAGACAGACAGGAATAGGAAGAAAAGATCTTATGCCTTAGCCAGTTAGAACGCAGAGGTCTTTTTTCCTTCTGTTGAAAAAAAAGATGTTTTTATCAGATTAAAGAAACTGAATTTTCTCGCCAGCAAGTAGTCCATCTCCCTCTCCCTCTCCCTCTCCCTTTTTAAATGTCAGTTTTAAAGACAAAAATGTTTTTCTGGTTTTAGACATTTGAGTTAGGGAAAGGCAAAGGGAATATCGGAGGCTGGGAGCGTTTGTCATTATAAACAGAGATCTAGGTGGGCCTCACTCAGAATGCTTCAAGGGAGTTGAGGAAACACCAGGTGGCTTTACGGAGGAAGAGTGTTCCAGGTGATGGAACAGCAGCAAAGGCCCTGAGGTAGGTGTGTGCCTGCCAAGTCCAAGAACAGCCAGCTAGTCAGGGTGGCTGTGTTAACAGTGGGAGATAGGGGCCAGGTAGGACTTACAGGCTGCTATACAAACTGACCTACACAGATGGTTCTTAGCACAGAAAACTGATAGGAATTAACATTTTTAAAAAAATCTCATTTCAGACTGGATGGAAGTAAAAAAGCACAGCGGGAGGCTCTTGTAAAGATTCAGACAAGAGGTGATGGTGACCATTAGTGTTACCACTTTAGGTGGTGGGGAGTGGTCTGACTCTAGATTCATTCTGCATGATTAAGTCACCATTCTAGGCAAAGATTGTTTTAGGAAGAGGAACTTTCTTTTTGGATTCCAGAGTTGTGGCTGCTAAATAGTGGCCAACAAAATCCTGCACAAAATCTGGGATGGTTCATTTGAAATTGCTACTGGGAGCAATGAGGTAGGACAGAAGAGTGAAGCTTTGTGTCCCTTACTCTCAGTTTTATAATGGAAGCTATGTGTTAACATACTTCATAATATGGGGTGGAGGAAGGAGGAAAATTTGTTTTGTTTTGTTTTGTTTTTTTGGTATTGAGGATTAAACCCAGGGGTGCTCTACCCCTGAGCTAC
The DNA here is from genome assembly GCA_004024805.1 of Geosciurus inauris. Lineage (NCBI taxonomy): Eukaryota > Metazoa > Chordata > Mammalia > Rodentia > Sciuridae > Geosciurus > Geosciurus inauris. The sequence continues at coordinate 181,341 of PVHX01001697.1, forward strand.
ATTCCAGCCTTTTTATTTTTTATTTTGAGACAGGGTCTTGCTAAGTTGTCAAGGCTGTTCTTAAACTTGTGATCCTCCTGCTTTAATCTCCTGAGTCACTGGGAGAAAATGTTCCTTTTCTTTTGGGTGTGGGGTGGGGGGGTACCAGGGATTGAACTCAGGGGCACTCAACCACTGAGCCACATCCCCAGCCCTATTCTGTATTTTATTTAGAGACAAGGAGGGTCTCACTGAGCTGCTTAGCACCTCGCCATTGCTGAGGCTGGCTCTGAATTCCCAATCCTCCTTCCTCAGCCTCCCCAGCCACTGGGATTATAGGTGTACATCACCACGCCCAGCTAGGAAATGTTCGTAAGGAAGACCAGAACCCCTGATGCCCTAAAAGAAAAGACAGACTATGTACATGTGTGTGCACGTGTGCACGCAAGTGCATACATATACACTATGAAAAAAATGCACCATTTACAAAATGAAAGACAAACTATAGGTTTGTGTTTCATTTATAACACAAACGAAAAAGTTTTATATTTCTAATATCAAAACATCCATGAATTCCTAAGAAGACAACCAAGTAAAAAATGGGCAAAGGATGTTTCCAAAATGAGACTTGTAACAGTACCTCCTTCACTGGACTTTTGTGAGGATAAAATAACAAAACAAGTAAAACGTTGGGCACGGTTCCTGGCACAGGATAAATGCTCAGTAAATGTTGCTCCCTGCTGCCACCATGACCACCATGATTACCACCAAAACTGGCATTGTGGTTACCTCAACCAGTCCCTTCAGTATTATCATCACACCAGATGACCACACTCAGCGCCTTCACCACCATCAGGGCCTAAGAACCATCAGCAACGCAAACCTGAGTCAACTGTGGAGGCCAATTCCAATGCAGCTTCCTCCAAAGTACTTTTCACTGCAAGTGATCAACTACATTATTACCTTTTCGTGGTTCTCTATCAGGATCTCGATGACAATGTTCTGAAATTTGATATCCATGATGGCCGCTACTGTTTCTTCCTGAGGTCGCAGCAAGGTGGGTCCAAACACCACCCCAAGGTTTGCTACTGTCATCAAATTCTGCTTGTGGTTGTTAGCAACACTGGGAAGAAGAAGAAAAAAGGACAAATAAGAGAAATAGTGTATGCAGAGATGGCGACTCCCCGCAACCCTTCCCGCCTGCCTCTGTGTAGACTCTGGGTCTGTAGGAGTCACCATTTGGAACATCCTCAGATGCCATGATCAAAAGAGAAACTTTTCTATTTGTATTTTCATCTATCAAAGTTCACAAATTTTCATTCAGCATCCAAGCTATCTTGCTATTTCAAGATATGGCAGTCCTCACGATTTTCACTTTGCCTAAAACAACCAACCAACAGGCCAAAAAACCATCTACCAAATGTTGAACCTTAGCAAATCTGAATCTCTGTTCTTCAAGCTAATCCCTTTGAGTGACAACTTATGTTCTTGGCTGCTGCTTAAACTACTGTGATCATTAGCATTTTCCCTAATACAAATATAAAAATTCTTGATGGCTTTAATTCACTTGAAAACATAGACACAAAATAGGCCTAATTTTTAAAATGGGCAGATCTGGCATTTAAAACCTAATCAGGAAATTCAGCACTTTTGACTCAAAATATTAAAGCCCCATCAGATGAAACACGTGGCTCACATTAAGAGAAACATGTGGCATAAACAAATAAAAATGCACTAGTATATATTCATGTATATGGCTATGTTTATTCTGTCCCTTCTACTCAAAATTTAAGGAACACACAGGGTTAGAAGTAGCTGGGTCTGAGTAAATTGCTAAATACATATGCATATGTTTGGATAAGCAACTAGTTAAAACATATATCTGAACTCTGTGCCCAGGCTACCATGACCTAGCTTTAAAACAAAATTGTTCATTTGCTAGCCCTGGGTATAAAAAGACACAAGTCTCCTACTGGCAACAAATAAGTTAAAAGTTCACACCATTCAGTATTGTCAAGAAAATAGCAGGAGCTTCCCAAAATCACCTGTTGGAAGAAGGAAGTTATTCATTACTAATTTGAATCCAGACAGAAACTGGGCAGAGATGGGCAGTTTACACAGACCTACCTTCCTAGCATTTAGTGCTATTTATACTGAACATTTTTTCACACAATTCTATAAATGCTTGCACTGTTTCTCTTGCATATTTCCATTTTGTAGGAGGAAAAGTGACTATACTACCTTCAATGCCAGTTTTAAAACTGAGCATTTATTGAAATACATCAATGTTATAAGCAGATGTGTGTTTTTCTATAACTTTTTAAAGTTTAACTTCCTCCTCTGAAAGGGGAGGGTATGGTTGGGTCTATGGAACTTTAACTGTGGCACAGTCCAGCCAGGAAGGGAATGTGCTTTTTGAATGCTAAGCAACACCTGCAGCAGGGAGAGGGGCCACAGGCATCCAAGGCCTGCTGGTCCACACAAGGATGTTTTCTAAGCTTTTTCTTAATTCTAGTGGCGTCTCCTGGGTTTACTTAAGAGTTTTCCATTCTACCCAGAACTTTATCATGTTGCCAGTCCGAAAGAGTTAATGCAGAAGGTCAAGTTCGTACCTGGCAAGGAGAGACTTTGGTCCTGTGTCCCCATCAATCAGCAAGTGTGTATATTTACAAGCTGCCTGTAACATCACTACTTTCCACATCAGCTCCTAATGTGTGGGAAGGGAATTCTCTGTTCTTATACCTTCCCCTCCCAAATGAGCTAAGCCATTAGACTTATCCCTCTTTCCACAAAAGTCCCTTGTGCAAGTGAATCAACAAGCTATTTATGTATGAAAGCACTTTCAAATTGAAGACCAATGTAAAAATACAGGGTTTGGATGATGAGTATTTTACCCTCATCTGACTACAGCAAAAGCCAGACTACAACATCTCTAGGTCCAGCTTTACCTGCCAGACACCACCAGTTGCTGTCTGAAACCTAGCTCTGACTGCTCCACAGCCGGTGTCTCACACCTCTCCAGATAACACAATGGCACAGCGTGTGAAGTGTTTAGCAACACTTCTGTTGTCTGGTAATTCTGATGATAATGACAATAAACCTGTGGTGGGCCTCAGTTATTTGTTTGTTTTTCAGCAGTGGGTTAAGCCAGGGCCTTGCCCAGTTAGGCAAGTGCTCTGCCACAGAGCTACGCCCAACTCCGGAACTCTCAGTACACCTTCGCCCAACTCTCTAAGCCTTCCTCTGCCACTTCCCAGCTCTGGGCAAATAACTTCATATACTAAAACCCTAAGCATCTGGTTCTTCTTCTTAAAAAAGGGGAAGTTGGGATATACAACACTTCTACTTTGTGGAGTTGTGCACATTAAATGCGCTAATGCTTGGGAAATCTAGTAATGTGTGTAATAATTCACTCTCCATCTCTTTCCACTTTCATACCTCTCTGTTTTGTCCATACCATTCTCTGCCTAGAATAGTCTCACTCTTCTTTGCTTGGCATACTGTTGATCTGCAAAGTTCAGCTCCAATGTCCCCTCCCTTTCTGTTTCTCCTCCTGGTCCTCCGACCCTGATGCACGTAGACACATCTGACTGCTCCTGTATTTATTGCATAGTGTTGATGTCTCTGCCACTGCCCGAGCACAGGGACTGTGGTATTTCACTTGGTAGAACCAGCACTGAGCACTGTGCTTGGCACAGGTGAAGCACAGTGAGTGCTCACTGAGGTGTTAAAGGATGAGGGGAGTCTCTTAATACACATAAAACTATTATTCTCAGACCAGCTACTTACTCATAAGCCTCAAATTATTATTGATGATTTTGGGGGAATGTATTTGAACTATGTAAACCTCCCTTTTCAAAGTCTCAAACCGTGTTCCACTTCTTAGATTTAATTAATGGGTAATAATTACTCTGATTTACAGGCCCCAACGCCCAAAGGCATTTGGAAAAAAATAAAGTAATTCTGGATCAGCAACTCTGAATATAAATAGGCTTGAGGCTAACCAACAGAATTCATTTCCCTTTTAATGATCCATTTTATTTTGGAACTTAAAAAAAATGCATCGATTGAAGTGTTAGAAAACTTTTGGGGGCAAAATCAGCACTTTTCATTACTAACTACCATTATCTTTTGGCCCACTGAAATAATAAATTGATCTGTCACTTGATTATTACAGAACACAACTTGGTACAGCTATGTTCATTACTCCAGAATGAATTATTAACAACTTGAGATCTCTGTGTATCCTGGAGAGAAAGGCCTAGACCTCAGCCTCTGCTGGCACTAGTCATGCATTATAGCTTGATGGATTTACAGGTGTGTGGGAAGCAGGCTGGCAGAGCACTGGGAAGTCGGTCCAGCAGAGGCCACGGGACTCATTCATTAGCGAGGTCTATAAAACACCGAGTGCCTGCTTTCTGTGCTTGTAATTGAGCTGCCTGAGCTCTTCCTAGCATAGTTCAGAACATCATGTTGGGTCTTGACTTAAAATCTGCACACAGATGATTCTTGTGCATTACATGTTGCACTGAATGAGCCTTTGACACATGCCTTTCAGATTTCTGTGTCCACATGGATGGCTCTGCTATGATGCCTTCCGCAAGCACGGCCAAGAGAGAACGGCCGATTCTGCAAGCTTCCTTGCAAGTTAAAGGGAAAATGCTCCACATGTGATTTTTCTTTTTTCTTTGGTACTGGGGATTAAACCCAAAGGCACTTAACCACTGAGCCACATCCACAATCCTTCACTTTTTATTTTGAGACAGGGTCTCTCTCGCCAAGTTGCTTAGAGCTTCACTAAGTTGCTGAAGCTGGATTTGAACCTGTGATCCTCCTGCCTTGGCCTTTGGAGCCACTAAGCATGTAATTTTTCACTTGGGGGAGACCCAGTACCTTTTGTGACCCCTGGAGTTTGCCACATTGGCTGAGAAGCAGTGCATTTTCCAGAGGCATGCCTTCAGGGCAGCTGGCAGGGGATCTGCACCCCAAGTTCAGTGCAGTTCCCTCAGGAATTACAATGAATGAGGAAAGAACATGTTGTGATGGAAATGGCCTTGGCAGAGGGGCCACTTGCCACTTCTGTAGCAAGACAAAATAGACACTCTGGACTGGTCCGAGATGAGCTTTGAAAGGCAGAAGGAGGTTAATTGCCTCCAGATGAGGATGGTGGTGGGGGAAGGGTGAGTACCTTGAGAGGAGTAGGCAGTAGCCAACTCTTCGGGGCCTGTATAGAAAGATCTCCTTGATGTCAGAGGATCTCGCCTGTCTTCCTCAAGTCTGAATGGGAGTCAGAGCTCCATAGTGCTAAGCAGTACTTTACATCCCCAGACTGGTCCCAAGGGACTCCAACAATACATAAGCTTTAAAAGGTTCACAAACTGGTTTTAACTTGAGGCCTGGTGTGCCAGGATGAGCAATGTCAAAGCTGAGTCCCAGTTCCTCTGCACACAATGTGGTGACAGGTTCACGTCTTCATGGAGCAGATGCATAGAATAATAGCCCATCACACTTCTCTGCCAGCCCTTACATGTCTGGTTAATCTTCACTGTTAAATAATGATATACTAGATTTGCAAAGTATTTAAAAAGCTCTTTTAAAATATATTTACTTGACCTTTGTAACAACTCTAAAACAGCAGCTTTTATACTTTCTGACAATTATTCAAAATAGGAAATGAATTTTCTCTCATGCAATAGTTCCCTAGGATATGATACATATATATACATATAAACAGGTACACAATGTATCAGAATGTTTCAGAAACAGTAAGTGGAATCCATTCTATATTTTCTATTTTTTTTTAATCCACTTGTCTGATTTCAAACCCACTTTCATACTATGAACTACAAATTGAAAAACAATGTTGAAGGGGTAACAGTATGCAAATATTATCACCAGTTTACAAATATGTAAAATAAGCGAAAGTAGCACATGATTAAAGTCATGTGGACAGCAGCAGCTGGAGGGCAAGGCAAGTTCAGTGGCCGCTCTAAACCTGTTTCTCACATGTAAAATGCAAGTGGTAACACCTAACACATAAAGCTGGAAGGCTGATAAAGCATGATGGTATTAAGGGAATTTTCTCACATGAAATACTGGCTTAATAAGCGACAGCTGCTATTGTCTTGGTGGCAGTTAAGGTGGAGGTGATGGTAGCCACAAGTACCAATTAAAGCTACACTGCTAGTTGGTGGTTTCACTTGATATCCTCTCCAGAAACCTCCAGTGGCTGCTTCTGTCTGGGGAGGCAGCCCCACCTCCTCCACCTATATTTCAAGGACCTCTGGTACCCTACCTATCTGTATTTCTCTCCTTTTCATTCTTTTTTTTTTTTTTTAATTATGAGATACTTCAAATCTATGGAAAAGTTCAAAGCATTAGGTACTTATTTTCCATCACTTCCCTAAAAGTACTTCTGGAGGCACAGGTTGAGAGCTTCCTATAAAACCACCTCATGTCTTGGCCTGCCTGGTTGGCTGTCCCCTAACCAGCTAAAGCCACCTCCCTACAAACCCAGCTCTGGGCACTACCCAGACCATTGATGTACCACTGGCAGCACATTGTGCTCTCTTCTTTATGAGGTGGCCCATGCTATCCCCTGAGGCTCTTCTACACTGACTGTTCCCCTCTTCACAGATGCCTCAGGACTAGAGGGTAGGTCATGAAATTTGAGCTCACCCTCTGTAGTACAGAGACAGGTACCAGGGAGGCCCAAGGCTGACAATTCTGAAAGTGGCTAAGTGGGTGGGCACCCAAGCTACAGGAAATACCATCTTTCTCTACCACCAAGCTACTGAAATTATACGTTTTTTTTTTTTTTTGGCGGTTAACCAGCCAAGTTTCCAGGGTTGTTAATCTGGTTCCTTTCATCAACTTCAAATCCATCCTTAGAATATAAAGAGGAATGGTGAGGAGGATCCCTACCCACACTGGCTGCGTCTTCTGCTCAGTCAGACTGCATGTGTGTTGCCTGGATGCTACTGGTCTTGGTGAGGCAGGACCAGTCTGGATGGTGTTGAGTAGGTCTCTGCCAAGAAAACCCACTCTGAGCCACAAACCCAGCTTTTCTGGACTTCCCCAGTGACAGGCACCGGAATGAGAGTATAAAACAAATTTCTCTGAGTACTAGTGGTGCTACCACTCACCAACTATACTGAGCATCTTCCTGTGAATGGTTATCTAGTGTCTCCTAACCTTCATGACAACACTTTCAGGCAGCTACTATCAAGACCATTTTACAGATGAGCAAACTGCAGCACTGAGAAGTTAAGTAATTTCCCTGAGATGGCACAGCTAATGAAGGACAGAGCCAGGAGGGGAACCAAGTCGGCACAGCCCATTCTCTTAACCATGGCTCTTAGCTGTTTCCATACGAACAAGGGTTGGTGCAGCCTGGGTTAAAAGAGGCCATCTCTTTCCTCAGAAAACTCCATCAAAAATGAATATACAGGGGCTGGGGTTGTAACTCAATGGTAGAGAACTTGCCTAGCATATGTGAGGCATTGCGTTCGATTCTCAGCACCACATAAAAATAAATAAGTAAAAATCAAAAAGGTTCATCCACAAAATTATGAAAACGATGAACTCTCCCTCAAATAGGATGGCATACTATTTATAGCCGGCAGGAACTGTCAGAAAGCTGCTTTCTAATAATGAGCAGTATGGGGGCAAGGGAGTAGAACGGATTAAAATAGAGGAGGAGGGAGAGCTGCCAAAATGGTTTCTATAACCCCAGAGACACAAGGATGGTGGTACACGCTCGCACCCAGGCTGTCCTGCCTTCCCCCAAGGGTGGCAGAGCTCTGTGAGCAACTAGCAACATGTTCTCTGATGTGGGTGAAATGTATAAGCTACATTCCAGCTGGCTGAAGCTGACTGGAGATGCTGAATATCACCCAGAACTACTTACTCTCACTTGAACCCATCTTACAGAGGCCCTCTTGGGCCTTACAGTTCGGGAAGTCAAAATGCGCAGCCAGCTCCACGGCCACGCTCTCTCCTCCGATTCAACCTGCTCTCCCTTTAAAATTCACCAAAGCCTTATGGCTCTTTAATTTTGAGTTGGACACTTCCAGCATGGAGTAGAGTGGGTCTTAAAAATTTTTTTGAGCATAGAATTTGTGTAAGATCTGACATGTAGGGTCTTGAACTACCCATCTCCATGGCAGCATTACTCCTAACACATACAATGCGGAAGCAACTCAAGAAAGAATCTGTGGATGGATAAAGGGTTAAGCAAAATGTATCTACACAGACAAGGGAAGATTAGCCTTAAAGGGAAAAAAAAGACATTCTGACATCTGCAACAACATGGATGACCCGAGGGCATTATACCAAGTGAAATAAGCTAGTAAAAAAAAGAAAGAAAGAAAAATACTGTTTCCACTTAAATGAGGTAGTCAAAATCGTAGAGACAACAGAGAGAATAGCAGTTGCCAGAGGCAGGGGGACAAGGGATATGGGGAGTGACTGTTTAATGAGTATGAATTCAGCTTTCAAAGATGTAAGTTTTGCATATGGAGAGGGCTGCACCATCATGACACAGACATATTTAATAGCACTGAACTATACGCTTGAAAATTAAGATGATAAGTTTTAAGTTGTCTAATTTTATAACAAAAAAAATGGTGAGAAAAGAAAACCCTTGGCATATCCTAAAAGGTTCCACATATCCATTGTCCCCCTGCCTCTGGCAACTGCCATTCTCTCTGCTGTCTCTATGATTTTGACTACCCCATGTAAGTGGAATTGTCCTTTTCTGTCTCCCCCAATTACCAGAAGCTCTAGGTGGGGAGGGATGGCATAAGTCTCCCTCCTGTTACATCCCCAGTGCCTAGCATAGCTTGCCATATCATTTGCTGAGAAGGGAGGAAAAAAGAACATGTAGATGCTCTCTGGGAGGCCACTTTATTCTAAGTCATCAAGGCTCAGCTGCACTAAATGTCTGGTTTAAACTTCCATGTAACCTACTGGTATCTTGCCTTTGCCAAGCTGGGGGACAAGGAGGGCAGGGTGTAGCCAGACCAGCCCACCCTGACAGCAAAGGCACATAACAAACCAGGTGTCTCTCCTGGCCATACTAATCTGGAAGGTATGAAGGCCATAAAAGATTTATAAGGCATAATAACCATTATTATATACATTACCTAATATGCATTATATAACACAGCATAATGCTCAATTATGCTAGTCTTCTTCCAATTCATTTATCAAGCCTTCTAGGATACAGTCTCTTGTGTCTCCCTTTTTCTCTTCTCCATTTCTGAAATCCCTTTATTTTCTCCCTGCCTTATTATTGTCATCACTAACTTTAGCTGAGTATTTATGGGGAGGCAGGCATACTCCCAATAAATTTACTCCATCAATTAACTCATTTGATCTTGTGAGGTAAGTTCCATTACTCCCCAACATGAAAAAGCTGAGGCCCCAACAAATTCAGAAATTGGTCCAGGATCATGTCTAATAAGTGGTAGACGTAGAACTGAAGCTGAGCAGTCTGCCAGCTGATTTCAGTGCTACTGGCTCTCAAATGCTCTGGCATAATACAGAATAAGAATGTGTGTGTGTGTGTGTGTGTGTGTGTGTGTGTGAGAGAGAGAGAGAGAGAGAGAGAGAGAGAGAGAGAGAGAGAGAGAATTTACATGTAGTGGTATGTATCCTGCCATTTAATCTCATTTGCTTCTTTTCTTCATGGCCTAACTTTAAAGCAATCATGGGATGAAGGAGAACCTTATTATTATTATTATTATTTTTTGTGGTGCTGGGGATTGAACTCAGGGCCTTGTGCATGTGAGGCAAGCACTCTACCAATAGAGCTATATCCTCAGCCCCAAGAACCTGATTATTTTTAAAAGCATATTTAAAAAGCAAATAAGGATATCAGATTCATCTGTGTCTATCAACAGTACAAAATCCCTAAATTTTTCTATTGGTAAACTAATTTGGGTCATGGAATTACTGGAATCCCTCTGGAATAAGCCAGGGTTCATTAACAGTAAGAATTGTATTTTTGTTGTAAAGTGGCCTCATAAATTGGTCACAGTATTTTAGAGACCAAAAATAGGGCAACTTGAATTTTACTTGCTCTACACAGTCTTGGCTATCTGGTGTTTGAACTGTCCTACAGACAAGGAGGACACATTCCTTAGACCTAGAAATTAATTGATTTGCTTTTACTTTCCTGAGCCTGGGTGGTTGTGTTAGTCAGCTTTTCATCATTGTGACAAGAATACCACACAAGAACAACTTAGAGAAAGGAAAGTTTATTTTAGCTCATGGTTCCAGAGGCTTAGTCCATGGTCATCTGAGTCCATTGCTCTGGGCCCAAGATGAGGCGGCACATCATGGTGGAAAGGCATACAGAAGGAACGCTTCTCACCTTATGGTGACTGAGAAGCAGAAAGATGGAGAGGAGATGGGAAGGGCCCCTCAGGAAAGATGTACCCTTCCAAGGCCCGCCCACTGAGCCAACTCCTCCAGCCATGCCTCACCTGCCTACAGTCACCACCCAGTCAACCCATTTAAACTAGGATGGATTGATTAGGTTACAGTTCTCATAATCTAATCATTTCATCTCTGAACATTTCTGCATCAACATAGGAGCTTTGAGGGGACACCTTATACCCAAGACATAAGAGAAGTCCAGGCTTCAGCCAGTAGCTATGTTCTTGGGTCCAATCCACAGGGCCCAAATGAGGAAGAGCAGCATTCATGTAGGAAAAGGCCTGCAGAGAAGCTGACTCAGGGAGGCCTTCTTCCTGGAAAATTACTTAACTATTTCATATTAGGTGACAATCAGTTCTAAAGCCCAATGTAATTAACATTCACTATCATGGGATTTCCTGATTGGTTCTCAAATCTAGAGAGAGAGATGGCAGAAGACAAACAGAGGGGATCCAACAGTTTACAGTGTGTGCCAACTGGCCTACCACCTTTAAGCTAACACTGTTCGAGAAGGTGGGCCATGGAGGTGCTGCTTTAGGACCTTCTACTCACAGAGGAAAGTACAAGCTGATCCAGCACAGAGGTCAACAGTACATCATTTATTCTTCAATTATCAAATATTTCTGAGTTCCTTTTATGTGTTCAATTGCTTCCAGTGTTGGGGACACAGCAGTGAAGGACACAGCCTCCCCTCAATTCCTTGCCTTATAGAAGATTTCATTCTTTTGGGGTACAACAAATAATAGGCAGATAAAAGTTTTATGGCTCTTCATATGATGCTCTGGTAAAACAGCAAGCAGGGAAAAGGGACAGGGAATACCAGGGAAATGTTTGCAATGGGTGGTCAGGGAAGTCTCACAAAGAGGAGGAGGCATGTAATGAAGGAGGTAAGAGGCAAGCCATGTGGATACCTGGGAAGAGAGCTGGGGAAGGGGCAGGTGTGAATGCCTCGCGGTAGGAACTAGGAACATGTGTAGCACTGGCAACACCCAAGAACATCAGTGTACTAGGAACAAAGTGAGCAAGGGGAAAGTGTCAGGAAAAGTCAGAGAGGTAATGAACTTGGGGGCAGCAAATCCTGGAGGGCTTTGCAGGCCACTGTAAGGGCTTTGTTTTTCACTGGGTGAGATGAAAAGCAATTAGAAAATTCTGATCAAATGGGTAACATAATATTAGTCACCCCTCTCCATGGACTCAGAAAGGCTTCAACTATTAAGACTTAAATGCTCTGGGCTGGGGTTGTGGCTCGGTGGTAGAGTGTTCGCCTCGCATGCATGAGGTACTGGGTTCGATCCTCAGCACCACATAAAAATAAATAAAATAAAGATAATGTGTCCATCTACAACTAAAAAAAAATATTTAAAAAAAAGAAATAGCAATCTTCTGAAGGCAGATCTATCTAGTTCATTTTACAGATAAAGGGACAGAAAAAGCAAAATCAAAGGTGAAGGTATCCGCCCAGTCATGTGGTTTAGGTCCAGCAAGAATGAAGGCTCTAGACTGAGCACTTGAAACCTCTCACTTCCTGTGAAATGTAAACCTCATTTCTGCTTTATGGAAATGACCATAATCCTTTTTGGAGAGAAGATCGAGATTCAAATCCACAGATGGGATTATGGGCAATGTTACAGAGGGAGACTGACAGATTGATAGAGAAAAACAGAAAAATACGCTCATGCAGGCACCCACCCCAGGCAATCTAGCTCCTTTCATGGAGATCTTTCAAATGAGGGAAGTAATCCATCTGACTAGGATATTTTTGCAAAAGAGTGTGCTTTTCACCCCAAAAAGGAAACAGAAAATTACATTCTTTGTCATGAGTATGCAACAAATTGAGAGGCTGAGATTGAAAAAACTTAGTATATTCCAAGGATCAATCTACCCAATGATTCAAATTTATTCTCATGTCCTATCACAATACTTCTGAGTTACACATGGATATACAATTAATAGAGAAAAATAGTTATTTGCAGTGTCTGAAAAGTTTTATGGCACTTCATGGACATGAGTTGAGATGCCATGGAAAAGTGCTGGAATCATTTCATACCAAGAATTAAAGATGAAAAGCACCCCAGGTCTCTAACATCAATGAGGAATAACTGGAACGCTCTATCGATATTCTATACGTTCATTTGTCTGATGCAAATGAACAGAATCCATTAAAAAGGACAACACAATTTTTACAGTTCATAAAAGTTAGAAAAAAAGGCCAGGAATGGTGGCACATGATCTCAGTGGCTTGGGAAGCGGAGGCAGGAAGATTGCGAATTCAAAGCCAGCCTCAGCAACAACAAGGTGCTAAGCAACTCAGTAAGACCTTGTCTCTAAATGAAATACAAAATAGGACTGGGGATGTGGCTCCATGGTCAAGTGCCTCTGAGTTCAATCCTCAGTACGGAAAAAAAAAAAAAAGTTAGAAAAATGTCTGAGCAAACTACACCTAAATAATACCTCCCCCTACTGCTGAAGCTCTGTGCCAGCACCTCCTAGCCACCTGCTGTTATCTCCTAAAATTTCAACTTCAGTTCAAGCCTAAGGAAAACAACAGCTCCTCTTTTTTGTTTATACATATAAAGTTATTGTATTATAGATAGTGGTGCATGTTAGAATAAGAGTGAACATTCAAACCCTTCTGTTATATTTTTTACCTTAATCACAAAAATAGATCCATCAGGGAAGGATGCCAAGAGAGTTCTTACTTCAACAATGCAAAGCACAATTTTATTATCCTCCTTAGAGGCAGCACACAACTGGAAATTTAAGGAATTGTTCCCTTAAAAGCAAATTTTAAGATAAAGTACAGTGCCAACAAGTAGGAGCTAAAGACCAAAGGTAAGGAAAACAGAGGATCACTAGGCAGAGAATAGCACGTGGTGTCTGGGAACAGAAACACCAGCTGATTCAAAGACGGAAGCTGGATCTGGGTCCCTGATCCACCCAAAATTCAAACTCTCAGCAAGTGTCATTCTCAAAGCTCAGAACAAACAGACTCTTTTCAAAGGGGAAGTCAAAGTGTTTAATGACAAAGTTCTAAAATGCTTCCAATTGTGCAGCATCAAAGCCCAACACCTCACTATTGTCATCTTGCTTTGCCCTGCTCACCAGAGAAGGTGAGTGAAGAAGGCCAACTGACAGCAACAGAGGTGGGGACGAGAAGAAGAATGCAAGTTGAAGCCACCTGCTGTTCCAACCTCAACCCATGCCACTGCCATTACTCACAGTGCTCCCCCATCCTGGTTTTCTATCAACACTTAAATGCATCAGATGTACTCATACCCCAAACTGACCAAACCTATGAGATGCCATGGGAGCAGCAGTGAACCAGACGGACAAGATCCCTGCTTTCATTCCAACTGAGAACACAAATACATCAGTAAAAATGCCAGACTGTGAATGTGGCACCAAGAAATAAAACAGGAGTGTGTGAAAACTACTGGAGAGGAGGACCAACTTACAAAGGCTGGGAAGACCTCCTCAGGGAAGAGACAGAGCTGAGCCCAGTTTTCTTTTCTTTTTTTTTTTTTTTTTTTAATTTTTTTTGGTTGTTGATGGATCTTTATTTTATTCATTTATTATTTATA